>SJYW01023786.1:373607-391109 GCA_006410735.1 Raphicerus campestris | reverse complement strand
ACCTCACACATGCACACAGAGACACTCAAGAGGCGGCACCACAGCAGACAGACACATTCCCACAAAGGAGGCGGCGTGTGCAGTGCTGCACACACGCACGCGCAGAGACACAAAGGAGGCGGCGTGTGCAGTGCTGTACACACGCACGCGCAGAGACACAAAGGTGCATCGAGAAACGTGCAGATGCAACTGCACGTTTACACTCGAGTCACTGCACCCAGGTGCGTACATGCACACACACGCAGGGGCCCACACGCCCACACAGACAACATACGCATGTGCCCTGGCCACCCCACATAGCTCCTCAAACACAGAGACTGGCACACAGACCCTCACGACACATGTGTGCGTCTGATCACACACACACAACTGCTTAACACTCACAGTTGCTTATGCATCCCCATACTCGCACTGCCTCACACAGGCATGCTCACACACACATATGCCTAAGTCCATGGACAGGCAATCTCACGAGTGCACACTCATATGACACTAGTCTCACATGTGCCCACATACACTTCAGGGTTTTATGTAACTCATGCATGAGCACACGTATGCACACTACATGAGAATGTATACAGAGGCACGTGTTCACACACATGTGTCAACACAGACACACACGTCCCATTCTGCCAGGAAAGCGCACTTCATCTTCCGAATCCTGAAAGTCAAGGCCGCAGATAAGAGCTAACACATGGTGGAGATGCGCCCACGCCAGGCCAGGCTGCATGCCTGTTGACTCACTCCGTGCTGGCCAAGTGAGGTCTGTCTTCCCCGTCGAGGTTTTAGCATGACCCTGGTGGCTCAGACAGTGAAGAATCTGCCTGCAATGCGGGAGGCCTGGGTTCAGTCCCTAGGTTGGGAAGATCCTCTGGAGGAGGGCACGGCAGCCCCCTCCAGTATACTTGCCTGGAGAATCCCCATGGACAGAGAAGCCTGGAGAGCTACAGTCCAGGGAGTCGCTAAGAGTCGGACACGACTGAGCGACTAAGCACAGCACAGGGGTCACCTAGCACAGGGAGGGATGTAGATATCCCACGCCTCGGAACCATTCAGAAAGAAATAAGACTGACTAACTGACAGCCTCCCTCCACAATCTCAGCCACCTTCCCCCCCCCCACACACGCAAGACACCTTCCCAGTGTGGCTGTTCCTGCAGGGAGCAGCAGCCTTGCCTGATCAGACAGCCTCAGCAGATGGAGGGCTGCTCAGACATACTGAACTTCTCTGCCCTGGATCCCTCCACAGCTGCAAAGTTGGAGCCATGGAGACAGCTTACCTCTACCTCCTGTTGTCATGGCGACGCAGCAGCTGGATGCATCCAGTGCTCCCAGACCGCCTGGGGCTCCCCACTAGGAGCTGCTGGTCCAGAAGTGCTTTTATGAGGAAGGAGCGAGTAGCGGGGGCGGGGGGGGGGCCGGACTGCAGGTGTCAGATGATCCGAGAGAACAAGGGCCCTGCTCCCCAGCCAAGGATCAGTCACCTGGTGCTCAGGGCCAGCCTCCCTGGGGACAACAGCACCCAGATGCCCGTGCACCAGACTCAAAACAGACAGCCTTGCTGCCGCGCTCATGCAGCCCCAGTCTCACCAGGTGCACCAAGCTCTTCCCATGCACCGTCTCGGTTATCAGCTCCTCATTGTACTGCGGAGGGACCAAGGTTCAGAGGGCGAAGTGATTGGTCAAACTCAGATGTGCCTCAGTTCTAGACCTCTTACACACTATGTTACACCACCTTCTGGGATTTGGAGGATTTCATCTCTGACAGTCACTCAGGGCTGTAAGAATGTCTGGACCTCTGAGGATATAGGAAATCTCTTCCTTTTTACAGAAGCAGCAACTGGAGCTCAGAGAGGTTGAGTGATTTGCCCAAACTCACATAGCAGATTGATGGCCGACTTGACGATCAATCTCTTGACTCGAAGACGTGGTTTCCCCAGGACATCAAATACCAGCCTCTGACACCCTTGAAGCATCCCCAGGTCCAGAAGCAGCTCATAGCCTGCCTGGCCCCAGGTCAGAATCCAAAGCAACGGCAGGAGGTCCTCAGACTCCCATCTCATGCCTCAAGCACTGTCCAGGAACCACGTAGCAATGTTCCCTAGAGGCAGACACTAGGTCTGACTGACCACAGGGACTGTTAGGTCACGAACAGAAGCACCTCCACTGCCTGCCTCACAGACCAACTAGTTCATGGAGATGACCCNGCTTCTGCAGCCCCTGTGTCATCAGCTCCTGGCCCAAATCTGGAAGACCCCAGCAGCAACACTGGCAGTCTGTGGGGACCCCCGTCCTCACCTTCCCAACATCTGGACCTGCTCCGGGGGGCCATCAATCTCGGGCAATTTCTTTCCTCACTTGATCTGTTTATTTGAGGAAAACAAGTTGCTCTTAATTAGAAACACTGCTGTCGAAACGTTCAGTGCCTCCTAGGCTGCCTACGTTCAGACCTTCTGCCTAAAATTATACCTGCGCTCTGAACATCTGTGAGTCTGTTCGGTGAGTGGCCTAAGTGCAGGCTTCTGGCAGGGGAGACGTGGGTTGTCCTGGGGGCAGAGGGAGCTGGGGGGCCGAGGAAGACACAGCTTCAGAGCAAAGGCGCTTGGGAAAATGAACATCTGACACCCCAACACTCTGCTCAGAGCTGGCACCACTGAGCACTGAATCAACACTCGGCAGGTACACACTCGAGTGCAGACGTGCAGAGCAGACGGAAGAGGAGCGTCTAAAGCTCAGAGATGTGTTCTGTTTGGACGCTCTCAGCAGCGTTTACAGTGCCCCCGGCACCTTACCAGCCCTGTGGACACCGAGTCACACCTGCACAGATGCACGTGTTCAGAAACACACACACACACGCTACATGCACAGAAGTTACTTTGCCCCACAGACAGGCAAACACACGAAACACGCATCCTACACCCAGGGATGTGTGAAAAGAGGCAAGGCCCCATCCTAGGTACACACATTCGGAAACTCGCGCACACACAGGAGACACGCACAAACGCCACACTGCAACATCCAGAAACACATTCGGAGACACCTCATGTGCACACCGAGACACACTCAAATGGACACAGCGATACAAACCCAATAGCAACACTGAGAAACACACTCATATACACAGAGACACAACCAAGCACACTGCTTCACACAGGGGCACACACCCAGAAACACACGTGTACACACACAGATGACTAAGTTCACACTGCAAACCACACAGGTACACATCCATAGAAACACACACACACACAGACAGATGTGCCCTCTCTCACTCATAGACACACGCGTTCAGAACCTCACACATGCACACAGAGACACTCAAGAGGCGGCACCACAGCAGACAGGCACATTCCCACAAAGGAGGCGGCGTGTGCAGTGCTGCACACACACACGCGCAGAGACACAAAGGAGGCGGCGTGTGCAGTGCTGTACACACGCACGCGCAGAGACACAAAGGTGCATCGAGAAACGTGCACATGCAACTGCACGTTTACACTCGAGTCACTGCACCCAGGTGCGTACATGCACACACACGCAGGGGCCCACACGCCCACACAGACAACATACGCATGTGCCCTGGCCACCCCACATAGCTCCTCAAACACAGAGACTGGCACACAGACCCTCACGACACATGTGTGCGTCTGATCACACACACACAACTGCTTAACACTCACAGTTGCTTATGCATCCCCATACTCGCACTGCCTCACACAGGCATGCTCACACACACATATGCCTAAGTCCATGGACAGGCAATCTCACGAGTGCACACTCATATGACACTAGTCTCACATGTGCCCACATACACTTCAGGGTTTTATGTAACTCATGCATGAGCACATGTATGCACACTACATGAGAATGTATACAGAGGCACGTGTTCACACACATGTGTCAACACAGACACACACGTCCCATTCTGCCAGGAAAGCGCACTTCATCTTCCGAATCCTGAAAGTCAAGGCCGCAGATAAGAGCTAACACATGGTGGAGATGCGCCCACGCCAGGCCAGGCTGCATGCCTGTTGACTCACTCCGTGCTGGCCAAGTGAGGTCTGTCTTCCCCGTCGAGGTTTTAGCATGACCCTGGTGGCTCAGACAGTGAAGAATCTGCCTGCAATGCGGGAGGCCTGGGTTCAGTCCCTAGGTTGGGAAGATCCTCTGGAGGAGGGCACGGCAGCCCCCTCCAGTATACTTGCCTGGAGAATCCCCATGGACAGAGAAGCCTGGAGAGCTACAGTCCAGGGAGTCGCTAAGAGTCGGACACGACTGAGCGACTAAGCACAGCACAGGGGTCACCTAGCACAGGGAGGGATGTAGATATCCCACGCCTCGGAACCATTCAGAAAGAAATAAGACTGACTAACTGACAGCCTCCCTCCACAATCTCAGCCACCTTCCCCCCCCCCACACACGCAAGACACCTTCCCAGTGTGGCTGTTCCTGCAGGGAGCAGCAGCCTTGCCTGATCAGACAGCCTCAGCAGATGGAGGGCTGCTCAGACATACTGAACTTCTCTGCCCTGGATCCCTCCACAGCTGCAAAGTTGGAGCCATGGAGACAGCTTACCTCTACCTCCTGTTGTCATGGCGACGCAGCAGCTGGATGCATCCAGTGCTCCCAGACCGCCTGGGGCTCCCCACTAGGAGCTGCTGGTCCAGAAGTGCTTTTATGAGGAAGGAGCGAGTAGCGGGGGCGGGGGGGGGGCCGGACTGCAGGTGTCAGATGATCCGAGAGAACAAGGGCCCTGCTCCCCAGCCAAGGATCAGTCACCTGGTGCTCAGGGCCAGCCTCCCTGGGGACAACAGCACCCAGATGCCCGTGCACCAGACTCAAAACAGACAGCCTTGCTGCCGCGCTCATGCAGCCCCAGTCTCACCAGGTGCACCAAGCTCTTCCCATGCACCGTCTCGGTTATCAGCTCCTCATTGTACTGCGGAGGGACCAAGGTTCAGAGGGCGAAGTGATTGGTCAAACTCAGATGTGCCTCAGTTCTAGACCTCTTACACACTATGTTACACCACCTTCTGGGATTTGGAGGATTTCATCTCTGACAGTCACTCAGGGCTGTAAGAATGTCTGGACCTCTGAGGATATAGGAAATCTCTTCCTTTTTACAGAAGCAGCAACTGGAGCTCAGAGAGGTTGAGTGATTTGCCCAAACTCACATAGCAGATTGATGGCCGACTTGACGATCAATTTCTTGACTCGAAGACGTGGTTTCCCCAGGACATCAAATACCAGCCTCTGACACCCTTGAAGCATCCCCAGGTCCAGAAGCAGCTCATAGCCTGCCTGGCCCCAGGTCAGAATCCAAAGCAACGGCAGGAGGTCCTCAGACTCCCATCTCATGCCTCAAGCACTGTCCAGGAACCACGTAGCAATGTTCCCTAGAGGCAGACACTAGGTCTGACTGACCACAGGGACTGTTAGGTCACGAACAGAAGCACCTCCACTGCCTGCCTCACAGACCAACTAGTTCATGGAGATGACCCCGGCCCTAGGCTGGAACCCTAGGGAGTGAAGCAAGACTCTATTTTGGGGGCTGTGACAACAGGGATGGCTCCAAAAATGACCCCTGGAGACCAGGTGGCCTCTTTGGAGCATGTTTTTCCTTAAGAGGAAAAAAACGATCTGGGCAAACTCATGAGCTATGTGCCGGGCTCTGCAGAGCCTCGGAGGGCCTGGGGCATGACAGACCACCCACAGCCTCAGAGCTGAGGGTGACAGTGCCAGGAGTCCCCATCCAAATGTCCATTCCAACCTCCTTTCTGCTGAAATTTGCACCTCGCCAGGCTCCAATCTGAATGGTCTCATTGAGCAGCTCAGGAAACTTCTCCCAAATTTTTAGCTCATCTAAGGAGCTGCAGGAACGGGAGCTGATCCCCACTGTTTCTAGTGTCTCTGCCAGCGAGGTGATTCGGCTCTGGCGATGACGCTTGGGGCTGCTGGAAGGGCTTGGATGGGGGCTATCTGTCTGGACGGGTCCCCTGCTTCTCTCTCCACACACATACACACACACGCACGCACACACGCACCAAAATGGACATAAGCAAGACTGCAAAGCACTCTACACAGAATTCATCACCCGGGCAGCCCTGGCTTCTTCTCCAGATGATGGGGAATCTCGTTTACCAGAGTATTAACCCCCAACAAGGACCCTGTAAAGTCAGCTTGAAAATACGTCCATCTCCTTCTCCCTCAGAACTCTAACTGGCCAAGAAGGGGGTGATTCATGAATCAAATGAAAGGGGCCCACTGCCTTCCCCTCTGGCCCAGGTCAGCTGAGAAGCCCTGGACATCCTACCTCGGGAACCCAAGGGAGTGCCTGGAGGAAGGACGCAGGATAAGCCAGCACGAACAACCCTCTGCGGAAGGAGAGAAAGTTTGTCATCCACCCAGAGGCGGCTGTCACCAATCGGGGTTCCTTACTCACCTGGCTCTGGACACTGAACCCCAGGCTCCAGGCAGCATCTGGAATCCGCAGCCCAGCTGGGGGACAGATATCCTTTGCAGTAGCTCTATGCTCTCTCCCTAAGGCCCCCCTGCTAGCAGGACCAGGCCCCTTTACCCTTACCTGAGGGTCTCAGTCACTTGCAAACTCTGCCAACGGAGCCCAGCCAGCGCCCGCGGTCTCTCTCTGCGACTCCCGTGTCCCGCTTGGCGCACCCGCTCCGTGGGCGCCTTCCCAGCTGCCAGCTGCTG
The DNA here is from genome assembly GCA_006410735.1 of Raphicerus campestris. Taxonomy (NCBI): domain Eukaryota; kingdom Metazoa; phylum Chordata; class Mammalia; order Artiodactyla; family Bovidae; genus Raphicerus; species Raphicerus campestris. The sequence goes on along the minus strand of SJYW01023786.1, from coordinate 384,402 downwards.
CAGTGACATCCAGGAAAGGGAGACTGGATTTTCTTTCTCGCCGCCCAGTCTCCTCCCGGTGGCCCGGAGGGCTATTTCTTCGGGTCTGGTGCAAGGGACATCCTCCACGCCTCCAGCGGGAAAGTGGAAGAGTGTGCGTCCTGGATTGCAGCAGCGGCGACAGCGGTGGCCGGGGACAAGGAGGCGGTGGCGACGCCAGCCGGTGAGCCGAGGAGGCGGGCGGAGGCGAGAGGAAGTGCGAACCGGGCTCCTGCGAGCCTGGCGCTCGGGCGGGCTGGCGGGCGGCACTGCGGGTGCCCCGCGCCAAGGCGAGGCCCCGCGCAGGCACCCGCCTGGGGATGCCCGGGCCCGCTGCGCGCTGGGCGCGGGCTGCAGCTGGGCACGGGGCTCCGGCCGCCTCCCCTCCCTCTCTCTCGCTGCCTCCCTCCCTGCCTCGCTCGCTCCCCCGGACTTCACGTCTCTGGAGCCCGAGCTCCCAGCGCCGCTGCCGCCGCCGCCGCCGCCGCCAGCAGCACGCCTCAGCCCGGCGCGCTCCTCGCGCGGAGCCACAGCACTGCCTACCGCTTAACTCCTTGCATGCCACCTGGCCCTCGCGCAGCCTCCAGGGTAGCTGGGCAGATCCGGTGCCAGGCCTGCTACTTCCTTGGGGAAGGGCCTCAGCCTCTAAGCCTCAGTTTCCCCATCCGTAAAATGGGCTCGAAAGACGCACGTCATAGAATTGTCTGGAGAATTAACTGAGATGAATGTGGGACGTGCCAAGATCCCTGACATTGCGTAAGCACTGATAAATGGCAGCGGATTTGCTGTTGCTGCTGGTTTTGTTCAGGAGGCTTGCCACGGTGCCTCATTAGTGGTGACCCCCCAATACAGGGCACTCTGGGTTTTGGGTGGGGGTGGGGTGGGGGAGGGTGTTCAGTTTGTTGTTTTACAAGCTACACAGGCAGTAAGTCTAAGCTGTGTGACCTCTGTCTGATCACTCACCCTCTCTGAGCCTGTTTCCGAATTTCCCTTCGGAGCTCTGTGACCTTGGACAAGTTTCCACCCTGAATCCCTGTATCCTCCTCTGTAAAGTGAGATGGTAGGTAAAGCCCACCTTCAAAGGATCTCCACTGAAACTCTGGGAAAGGAGCCTACCAAAAGGAAGGGTCACTGCTGGGTGAGTGCCTCCTAAGTGCCAGAAACACGGCTGTGTACTTCCATACAGCAAGCCCTTGAAAACAAGCCTCGAAGGCTGCCAGTTCCATTTCCATTTTTCAGATGAGAGAACTGGGGCCAACAGAGGTTAAGAGACTCAGCTAGCTTAGCACAGCTAGAAAGGAGCAGAGCTGGGACTGGTACTCTGGAATTTCTGACTCCAAAACCATTGTCTCTTAAAGCTTGGAACTTAAGGAGAGGCTTTAAAGTGGCCCTTTGCAGACTCTTCATTTAAACTAACAAGAAGAATTCATACCTGCATTTCTTCCTTATCAGAGCAATCATTTCCCCAATGATAAAATTAATTCTTATCTAATGTACATAATTCAGGAAATACTAAATAAAAAGAAGAAAAGCAAATCAACTCCATTCTTATCACACAGAGATGATGATTTTTAACATCTTGGTGTAGTTCCTTCCAGTCTTTCTTCTATACCTACATGTAAAAGCATGTAGAATCATCCATTCTGTATCAGGAGATGGGTAGGGCTTGGCAAATGCCACTCATAAATCCTTTGTGAAGGCTGAGCCCCCAGTTTCACAAGAGAAAAAGACATGTAAATGCTCGATCAATGGCAGCTGCTGCTTTTTATTAGAAAGAAGTGATCTGAATAATACTAACGCCAATTGCTGAGAATTGCTGAGTCCTTATTAAGCGATAGGCACCATTTCTGTTAATTCTTTACAAACACCTTAAGGGATACATCTCGGAGCTGGTTCATTAGAAGATGAAAGACTGGAAAGATGGTTCATTTAACGATGAAGACTCAGAAAACTGAGGCCCAGAAAGGTGAGGCCAGTTGTTCAAAGGCACACAGCAAATTCATGGCAGAGCTGGAATCAGAACGCCAGCGCATCTGCCCAGCCCACCCCAGTCTCCAGCACGGTCACAAATGGCAGGCCCTCCGTGCCTTTCCCAGGCCACCCTCTCCCACCGCAACTCAGAGCCCTCTTGCTCTATCCCGGGGACAGCTCTCCTCCAGGGAGCAGCCCAGGGACGGACACCCGGTCAAGGAGCCCATGGCAGGGTCTGAGGAGGGTGCGGCTGGCCTCTAGCCGTTTCCAGTCCACCTCCACCAAAGCCCACTTCTCCCTGCCCTTCTGTTATGCCCCTCAGGAAGGAGGGGCTTCTCACAGAGTGGAAGAAGCTGCAGGTGAAGCTCAAGGGCTAGGCAAGTGTCCTTGGGTTGGTCACTCACCCCTTGGAGTCACTGCTTCATTATCCATGAAAGGACTAATAATGTCTTCCCTGCCTGCCTCTTAGGGTTTGGGGAAAATAACAGATTGGAAAGCACTTCGAGAGTGGCAAAACTGTCATATATAATGGTGACGTTATAACCATCACTGCCATCATCATACAAGCATTTAAGGACAGAGTACCCTGGCCTTGTGCAGTGTTGAAAAGTGGGAGCCCTGGCGACAAGCTTGTTTTTCCCATATGGATGACCCCTCACAAGTATTGAAAGAATGATCTTTTCCCCACTGCCCTGTGGGCCCACTCGTGTCGCAAAACATATGTTCCCCACATGCGTGTAGGCCGGTTCAGGGCTTTTCATTCGGTTCCGTTGGTCGACTTGGTTATGTTTATGTCAGTATCGCATGGTCTCAATAACGATAGCTTTATAATAGTCTTGATATCAATAAAACACATCCTTTTAGCATTCTCTCCACAATATTATCTTGGATATTCTTGGCTTTTTGAATTTACCTATCAATTTTAGAATTACTTTATCAGGTCTCTCATATGACAATGACAAATACTGGCTGGGTTTGAATTGAGATGACATAGAGTCTACAGATTAATTAGAAGAGATTTGCCATCACTACAGTATTGAGTTTCCCAATCCCTCTGCCTCACACCATATGCCGAAATAAATGCCAATTGAGCTGTAGATCTAAACGTGAAAGGCAAAAGAACAAAGCTTCCAGAAGCCTATAGCAGAGACAACCTTTATAACCTTGGGGGTAGGAGAAGACTTCTTGTTTAAGAAGTCTCGTTTAAGAAGCACTATTCAAAAAGGAAAATACTGATATATTTCATATATTAAAATCATAAGAACTCCACTAATAAACACCATTTAAGTACATGAGTCAAGGCATAGAATGGGAACAGATAGTTCCAACACCCAGAACTATGGGCTCCTATTCAGAATTTATTAAAAATCTCCCCACAAATCAATAAGTAAAAGACAAGACAGCCAAGTCAAATGCTCATGAAACTGGGACAGAGGCTTCACAAAAGAAAATGTTCAGAGAGCCAATAAACTCATTAAAAGGTGTTCAACCTAATTAGAAATCAGGGGCACACCTATGAAAAGTGCAAGGAGACACCATTACACTAGAATTACAAGCACTGACACCCCCAAGTGCTGTTGAGAAGGTGGAGCAGCTGGAAATTGAATGTGCTGCTGTCAGGAGTGTAAATTGGTGCAAACATTTTGAAAAACTGGGTGGTGTATCTACGCAGTCTGAGTAGACACCCCTTTCTGGCTGGCATTTCCTCTTGTAGGTATATACCCAACAGAAATGAACGCTTGTGTCCACCAAGAGACATGCATGAGAATGTTCACAGCAGTCATGCTTTGCTATAACAGCACATTTTAACCACACAAATGAACATACCTGCAAAACACAAACAGACTCACAGATAGACTTGTAGTTGCCAGGGCAGGGGCTCGGAGGGAAGGATCAAGAGTTTGGGATTGGCAGATGCAGACTCTTATAAATAGGATGGATAGACAACAAGGTCTTACTGGACAGCACAGAGAACTGTGTTCAATATCCTGTGATAAATTATAATGAGAAAAATATTAAGAGAATATATATATATGTATAACTGAATCACTTTGCTGTACATCAAAAAATAACAGCATTGTAAATGGACTGTGCTTCAATACAACAAAATATCCCATTTTAAACTAATCTCAAACAACGTAAGTGTTCACCAACAATAGGATGGGTTCACTGTGTATAATCAGCTGGTGGAACACTATACGGCGATGAAAAGGACCAGATTCCAGATACACACCATCACAGGGTGAGTCCAACAAGCAGTGCTGAGGGATAGAAATGTAACACCAGGGGGCACTTCCTGTAAAGATTTCACTCACTTAACGTTCGGAGGCAGGCAGACTCAGCTGGAGCTTGGAGGCCAGAGTGACGGAATCTCCGTGGAGGAGGATGAGCACGTGGGACTTCTAGAGTGCTGGACATCTTTCCTTCCTGGACCTGGTGTTTGCAACATGTCACTGAACCTTCTGTTTAGACATCGAGCACTTTTCTACATGTGTGCTAACTCAACTTTTGAAAAGGCTGTTTCTTAAGTGACCATGCTTAGGCAAGACAGTAACAATTTCAAATCTGAGCTCTGGTACTTTCTGGCTGTGGACTGTGGTCAAGTTATTGCATCTCACTGAGACTTAGTTTCCTCATCCAGAGTATGCAAACAATAAATGTACCATTGGGTGGGGTGGTGTGAGGATGGCAGGGTTTCAAGTGAAAAAGGGGAGGTGAAGCATTGCCCTCAACCAATATTGGCTGATGACGATCGTCAATTATACTCTGCTGTATTATATATAAAAGTATAATATATATAATTATTANCCATTGGGTGGGGTGGTGTGAGGATGGCAGGGTTTCAAGTGAAAAAGGGGAGGTGAAGCACTGCCCTCAACCAATATTGGCTGATGACGATCGTCAATTATACTCTGCTGTATTATATATAAAAGTATAATATATATAATTATTATGTATAAAATAAAGGAGTATCTGAGAAATAACGGACAGAACTGTTTGAATCTCAGCGACGGTTGCCAGGTATTAATCAAAGACAGGATGTTCAGTTAAATTTTTAGGATAAGTCTGTAACTTTACATGAGACAAACTTAAACTCAATCTTTTAAAATCATTTCTCTGGAATTCAAATTCAACTGGGTGTCCTGTGGTTTTATTTTTCCAAATCTTGCCATCCTAATTTCATAGTCATCACGATGTGCCCTGCAGTAATAAGTTGCTTGACCACTCTGGCCTCGGTTGCCTCATCCATAGAATGGGAATAAAGGTCTTTTCCAGTACTGACAAGAGGGTGCAAATGATTAAATCAGATTTTCTCCCAGGGTGCATCAAACACTCTGTATTTGCTCCTTTCCCTTTATCATCTCCATCCCTCTTCTGCTCTTTTCTTTTCTTGCCTAAGTCTTAGGGTTGCCAGAGCGCCCCACAGACATAGTGTGGCCTCCCTGTTGGTGGACTCTTCAAAACCAAGAGATTGCGATTAGCTATAAAGAGTGAGTAGTAAAGCTGTAGAGTCTTTGCCTGACATACACACACAGTCAGTTTTGGCAGGAAGGGCCTGTCTGCGGCTCAACCACGGGGCAAACCTGCTTTGAGGTCTTGCCCCACTCTCCACTGATCCCTGCCATCCTTTGTGTTTCAGGGTTCTGAGAAAAGTCTCATCCTCTCTCCATGCTATCTATTGCAGCTCACAGTGTTGTTTCTGGCCAAAGTCTGTTGTAGGACTCACAGAGGAATGGCAAGAAACAAAGCGATCTTTGAAATAAACTCTATTAAAGATCAAAACAGTGATGTAAGAGAGTTTCCGAACATCAGATCAGGTAACAACTCTGAGCTGCTTTCATAAAAACGAGCCACTAACCCATACATCACTGTCATTTGAACCCCAGCATCTAAAAATAGGATTTGCTCTAATTTCCTGAGTAGCTGATGCAAATAGAGAGAATGTGAGAGTAGTGAGTGGGCTGTGCCAGGTGATAAGTAACTCCCCCACTTGATGGCATTTTTCTAAAGTAGAAAGGAGGAGAGCTTGCCTCCAGAAATGCTAGGCAAATCCTGGCAGAGGTCAGAGGGTTAGGATGAAGGATGTGGGAGTTAGCCTGACCTGGTTTGTAGCCCTGACTCGGCCATCTCCTAGCTGGGTGGCCTTAGGTAAATTAATTAACATCTCTGGGCTTCCTCTTTTAAAAAACAGAGACTGAGGATTTTGTGTGAATTAAATGATGGGCGTATATAGACTGTTTCCCACAGTACATGCATTACACACAGGAGTCGTGACCCATTATTACAATGATTCCAGATGGAGAGGACAAATNCATAAGCAACTGTGAGTGTTAAGCAGTTGTGTGTGTGTGATCAGACGCACACATGTGTCGTGAGGGTCTGTGTGCCAGTCTCTGTGTTTGAGGAGCTATGTGGGGTGGCCAGGGCACATGCGTATGTTGTCTGTGTGGGCGTGTGGGCCCCTGCGTGTGTGTGCATGTACGCACCTGGGTGCAGTGACTCGAGTGTAAACGTGCAGTTGCATGTGCACGTTTCTCGATGCACCTTTGTGTCTCTGCGCGTGCGTGTGTACAGCACTGCACACGCCGCCTCCTTTGTGTCTCTGCGCGTGTGTGTGTGCAGCACTGCACACGCCGCCTCCTTTGTGGGAATGTGCCTGTCTGCTGTGGTGCCGCCTCTTGAGTGTCTCTGTGTGCATGTGTGAGGTTCTGAACGCGTGTGTCTATGAGTGAGAGAGGGCACATCTGTCTGTGTGTGTGTGTGTTTCTATGGATGTGTACCTGTGTGGTTTGCAGTGTGAACTTAGTCATCTGTGTGTGTACACGTGTGTTTCTGGGTGTGTGCCCCTGTGTGAAGCAGTGTGCTTGNACTTCCATGCATTGGAGGAGGAAATGGCAACCCACTCCAGTGTTCTTGCCTGGAGAATCCCAGGGACGGGGCAGCCTGGTAGGCTGCCATCTATGGGGTAGCACAGGGTCGGACACGACTGAAGCGACTTAGCAGCAGCAGCAGCAGGAATTTGCAGAGAGCTCAACATCTGGTGCTCTGCGACACCCTGGAGGGGTGGGATGGATGGGAGGTGGGAGGGAGGCGACGTATGTATACCATGGCTGATTCATGTTGATGGGTGGCGGAAACCAACACAATATTGTAAAGCCATTATCCTCCAATTAAAAATAAATTTTAAAAAAGATTAAATGAGATACTGCTATCACAGTATTTTTCACCATTATCGTTACTCCAAGGAGACATTTATAGATGGTTACTTTTAGTGTCTTTGCTTATTCAAATAAATTAGAGGGCCTCAGCTTCCAAGACATGAATATTATCTCAAAGTATATCATTATTTGACATGAATTTGAGCAAGCTCCAAGAGTTGGTGATGGACAAGGAAGCCTGGCATGCTGCAGTCCATGGGGTTGCAAAGAGTCGGATGCAACTGAGAGACTGAACTGACGGATATCATTATTTCCACGGAAAATCATGTTCATCATATACTGACACATCCTTTATAGAGAGGAACAGTGCCAAACAGAGACTGTCATCATCTGTGGTCTGTTCACTTATCTGTATCTCAAGCCTGCCCTTGAAGGCAGGATCCGGTCTTGCTTGTCTGTGTATTGCCAACACTTGGCAAGGAGCTTACATGTCACAGAGACTCAGTAAATGCACATTCCTGATAGCAAAGTGAAGGCACGGCCATGGGACCAGTATCAGTTGATTTAATCCTCATAACGGCGCCCCTCACCCACCATGGAGAGTATTGTTCCCATCTTCCAGACAGAGAAACTTGAATCCTGGGAGGCAAAGCTACTTTCCTAAACTTGCAGAACTTCCAGGTTCCAGGCCTGGGATGGCCTGGCTCCACACTGGGGTTTTTCCACTGGGACACATGGCTGTCGGCCTGACAAACAGGTCAATCCAAGATGCAGTCTAAGATGCAGTATGATGCCCTCACCATCCCTGGAGACTCCAGCCTAGCCCCTAGGGAAGTGTTCTTGGAAACCAGCCTCTCCGGCATCTTCCAGTTTAGACACATGAGTCTCCTGAGAGGAGAGCAAGCCATGGGCTTGTGGGTTAGTGGATTTTTCTGCTTCAGGGTTCAGGAGAAGCCAGTGTGACCTAGTTACAGAGTTGCCCTAAGAAGCTTCAGTAATTTGAAGGTCATTTTTCTCCCGATGTCTTTGCTGTTTGAACTTTTCCGATGCAAACACACTGAGGAACAACCATCCATTAATAACAACAGCAACATGAGCAGAGCTCCTGCTGTGTGCAGGTCTGAGGCCTACTGGTCTGGGAACATCATATTCATTTAAAAAATGCTTTGTTCATATCTGTTTGTTTGACTGTGCAGGGTCTTAGTTGCAGCAGGTGGGATCTTTTAATTGCAGCACATAGGATCTAGTTCCCTGAACCAGGGGTCAAACCCGGTCCCCTTGCACTGGAGTCTTAACCACTGGACCACCACGGAAGTCCCCCATCACATCCATTTTGACTCTGTAACTTCTCAACTACCATACAAGGTGGGTATCCCTATTCCCATTTTCCAGATGGGAAAACTGAGGCTCAGGAAAAAGGTAAGCTGCCCAATATCACAGAGCTGGGAAGTGGCATGGCTGGATCCAGCCTAGTTAAGGCCTGAGCATAAGATGGGGAGAAGAGATGCCAGCAGGCAGGATGGAGCCTGGAGTTCTGCCTCCCACCTCTGAGGCAGCTGTTCCTTAAAGACATATTGTGATGGCCTCGTCCGTGGCACTCTGCCTTGCGTCACCAGCTTGTCCATCTTCCAAACCCAGCCACGGGGATACCTTAGTGCGCACATGGCTCTAACTACACCACTCCCCTGCTTAAGATCTCCAAATAGCTCCATTTCCCATGGCCGAGAGCCCAGACGCCTTCACCCAGCACTCAAGGCCTCCGGCAGAATGGCCTCAGGTCCACTTCCACAGCCCTCCCCTCTGCTCCCATCCACCCTCCACGGCAGACTCTTCATCCCTGCCCCCCACACCCTGCTCATCCCCCCTGCCCTTCACCTATGTGTGTGCTGCTTCTCCTCCCTGAAAATGCATCTCCTTCCTTCCTCTTCCCCATCCAGCAAGCTTCTGGGTATCTTTCAGTTTAAAATGGTGCCTTTCCTTGCGACGCCTTCGTTTCTCACTATGCAGCACGGTCAGGGAGAGTAGAGGGGCACCAGTTTGGCTAATAGAATCTTATTATTCACATTATGCCTTTTGCCAGAATCCAAGGAGGCAATTCCATTGCCTCAGTCTAGCTCAAAGAAATACCTTTCAACAACCATTTATGGAAGGTACAAACCCTTCTTCCACTCCCTCTCCCCACATTCACTGTTCTATTTTCCCATAAGTATTCTTGCCCAGAGAATTCAATGGACAGAGGAGCCTGGGGGGCTATAGTCCATGGGGTCACGAAGAGTAGGTATTGGGGCTTCCCCCAGTGGCTCAGACAGTAAAGAATCTGTCTGCAACATGGGAGACCCGGGTTCCATCTCTGGGTCAGGAAGATGCCCTGGAGAAGGAATAGTGTTTTTCTTGCCTGGAGAATTCCATGGACGGAGGAGCCTGGCAAGCTACAGTCCACGGGATCTCAAAGAGCTGGACACCAGTAGGTGACTAACACTAACGCTTTGGCCGTAAGAGCTTTCCTCATCTTTGTAAGGACTGCTTCTCCCCACTCCAACCTTGTGTGTCTAGAAGAAACCATTCCTGGATGCGGAGGGGCATCTTTGAGTCTAGCTGAGCCAGCCTTAGAATCCCATTGTCCTGGCCACAGTGATCGGCCCAGAAATTGACATGTGACCCAAGCTCAGCCAATCAGAAAACTTCTCTGGGAGTTTCTAATTGATACTGGTGGGAAATAACTCTGATTCATGTGGTCAGAGGCTCTAACTTTAGAGGTCCAGAGCTACTGGTGAAATTGGTTTGAGCCCAGTGAAGATGAGTAGTTTGGAGGAGTGAACTAGCAGGCAGACAAAAGTCTAGAGAAAAATATGATGGTAAATTAGTTCCTGGCTCTAATCCTGCCCCAAATCAGTCATTATGGCATAAGAGCCAATAAAGTCTTTGGTAGGTTCAAGTTCAAGGTGAGGTTTTGTCACTTAACAACTATAACGTTGTAACAAACATGGTCTAAAAATGCCTTCTCCACTTATGTAATAATGTAGCCAATAAGTATATATATAAGGTGTGGACCAGGCATTCCCCTAAGTGATGAGGACACAAAAGTGAAATAAAAATATGGTCCCTGCTGATATAGAGCTCACTATTCTAGTCACCTGTGACTATTGAAATTTAAAATAATTAAAATTAAGAAAAATTTAAAATTGAATTTTTGAGTCCCACTTGCCATATTTCAAATACTCAGTAGCCACAGGATGCTATTGGCTACCATACTGGGCAGCACAGGCAGAAAACACTGCCATTGGCCCAGAACATTCTATCATACAGTGCTGGTCCAGAGCTTTACTGGTAAAAGTGTTATTCCTAAGACCAACAGCATAAGCCTCACTGGGGGCTTCTTGGAAATACAGAATCTCAAGTTCTATCCAAGACCTGCTGCTGCTGCTGCTAAGTCACTTCAGTCATGTCTGACTCTGTGCAACCCCATAGATGGCAGCCCACCAGGCTGCCCCGTCCCTGGGATTCTCCAGGCAAGAACACTGGAGTGGGTTGCCATTTCCTTCTCCAAGACATGAAAGTGAAAAGAGAAAGTGAAGTTGCTCAGTCGTGCCCAACTCTTAGCAACCCCATGGACTGCAGCCTACCAGGCTGCTCCGTCCATGAGATGT
>SJYW01023786.1:349630-373549 GCA_006410735.1 Raphicerus campestris | reverse complement strand
GTATCAGTTGATTTAATCCTCATAACGGCGCCCCTCACCCACCATGGAGAGTATTGTTCCCATCTTCCAGACAGAGAAACTTGAATCCTGGGAGGCAAAGCTACTTTCCTAAACTTGCAGAACTTCCAGGTTCCAGGCCTGGGATGGCCTGGCTCCACACTGGGGTTTTTCCACTGGGACACATGGCTGTCGGCCTGACAAACAGGTCAATCCAAGATGCAGTCTAAGATGCAGTATGATGCCCTCACCATCCCTGGAGACTCCAGCCTGGCCCCTAGGGAAGTGTTCTTGGAAACCAGCCTCTCCGGCATCTTCCAGTTTAGACACATGAGTCTCCTGAGAGGAGAGCAAGCCATGGGCTTGTGGGTTAGTGGATTTTTCTGCTTCGGGGTTCAGGAGAAGCCAGTGTGACCTAGTTACAGAGTTGCCCTAAGAAGCTTCAGTAATTTGAAGGTCATTTTTCTCCCGATGTCTTTGCTGTTTGAACTTTTCCGATGCAAACACACTGAGGAACAACCATCCATTAATAACAACAGCAACATGAGCAGAGCTCCTGCTGTGTGCAGGTCTGAGGTCTACTGGTCTGGGAACATCATATTCATTTTAAAAATGCTTTGTTCATATCTGTTTGTTTGACTGTGCGGGGTCTTAGTTGCAGCAGGTGGGATCTTTTAATTGCAGCACATGGGATCTAGTTCCCTGAACCAGGGGTCAAACCCGGTCCCCTTGCACTGGAGTCTTAACCACTGGACCACCACGGAAGTCCCCCATCACATCCATTTTGACTCTGTAACTTCTCAACTACCATACAAGGTGGGTATCCCTATTCCCATTTTCCAGATGGGAAAACTGAGGCTCAGGAAAAAGGTAAGCTGCCCAATATCACAGAGCTGGGAAGTGGCATGGCTGGATCCAGCCTAGTTAAGGCCTGAGCATAAGATGGGGAGAAGAGATGCCAGCAGGCAGGATGGAGCCTGGAGTTCTGCCTCCCACCTCTGAGGCAGCTGTTCCTTAAAGACATATTGTGATGGCCTCGTCCGTGGCACTCTGCCTTGCGTCACCAGCTTGTCCATCTTCCAAACCCAGCCACGGGGATACCTTAGTGCGCACATGGCTCTAACTACACCACTCCCCTGCTTAAGATCTCCAAATAGCTCCATTTCCCATGGCCGAGAGCCCAGACGCCTTCACCCAGCACTCAAGGCCTCCGGCAGAATGGCCTCAGGTCCACTTCCGCAGCCCTCCCCTCTGCTCCCATCCACCCTCCACGGCAGACTCTTCATCCCTGCCCCCCACACCCTGCTCATCCCCCCTGCCCTTCACCTATGTGTGTGCTGCTTCTCCTCCCTGAAAATGCATCTCCTTCCTTCCTCTTCCCCATCCAGCAAGCTTCTGGGTATCTTTCAGTTTAAAATGGTGCCTTTCCTTGCGACGCCTTCGTTTCTCACTATGCAGCACGGTCAGGGAGAGTAGAGGGGCACCAGTTTGGCTAATAGAATCTTATTATTCACATTATGCCTTTTGCCAGAATCCAAGGAGGCAATTCCATTGCCTCAGTCTAGTTCAAAGAAATACCTTTCAACAACCATTTATGGAAGGTATAAACCCTTCTTCCACTCCCTCTCCCCACATTCACTGTTCTATTTTCCCATAAGTATTCTTGCCCAGAGAATTCAATGGACAGAGGAGCCTGGTGGGCTATAGTCCATGGGGTCACGAAGAGTAGGTATTGGGGCTTCCCCCAGTGGCTCAGACAGTAAAGAATCTGTCTGCAACATGGGAGACCCGGGTTCCATCTCTGGGTCAGGAAGATGCCCTGGAGAAGGAATAGTGTTTTTCTTGCCTGGAGAATTCCATGGACGGAGGAGCCTGGCAAGCTACAGTCCACGGGATCTCAAAGAGCTGGACACCAGTAGGTGACTAACACTAACGCTTTGGCCGTAAGAGCTTTCCTCATCTTTGTAAGGACTGCTTCTCCCCACTCCAACCTTGTGTGTCTAGAAGAAACTATTCCTGGATGCGGAGGGGCATCTTTGAGTCTAGCTGAGCCAGCCTTAGAATCCCATTGTCCTGGCCACAGTGATCGGCCCAGAAATTGACATGTGACCCAAGCTCAGCCAATCAGAAAACTTCTCTGGGAGTTTCTAATTGATACTGGTGGGAAATAACTCTGATTCATGTGGTCAGAGGCTCTAACTTTAGAGGTCCAGAGCTACTGGTGAAATTGGTTTGAGCCCAGTGAAGATGAGTAGTTTGGAGGAGTGAACTAGCAGGCAGACAAAAGTCTAGAGAAAAATATGATGGTAAATTAGTTCCTGGCTCTAATCCTGCCCCAAATCAGTCATTATGGCATAAGAGCCAATAAAGTCTTTGGTAGGTTCAAGTTCAAGGTGAGGTTTTGTCACTTAACAACTATAACGTTGTAACAAACATGGTCTAAAAATGCCTTCTCCACTTATGTAATAATGTAGCCAATAAGTATATATATAAGGTGTGGACCAGGCATTCCCCTAAGTGATGAGGACACAAAAGTGAAATAAAAATATGGTCCCTGCTGATATAGAGCTCACTATTCTAGTCACCTGTGACTATTGAAATTTAAAATAATTAAAATTAAGAAAAATTTAAAATTGAATTTTTGAGTCCCACTTGCCATATTTCAAATACTCAGTAGCCACAGGATGCTATTGGCTACCATACTGGGCAGCACAGGCAGAAAACACTGCCATTGGCCCAGAACATTCTATCATACAGTGCTGGTCCAGAGCTTTACTGGTAAAAGTGTTATTCCTAAGACCAACAGCATAAGCCTCACTGGGGGCTTCTTGGAAATACAGAATCTCAAGTTCTATCCAAGACCTGCTGCTGCTGCTGCTAAGTCACTTCAGTCATGTCTGACTCTGTGCAACCCCATAGATGGCAGCCCACCAGGCTGCCCAGTCCCTGGGATTCTCCAGGCAAGAACACTGGAGTGGGTTGCCATTTCCTTCTCCAATACATGAAAGTGAAAAGAGAAAGTGAAGTTGCTCAGTCGTGCCCAACTCTTAGCAACCCCATGGACTGCAGCCTACCAGGCTCCTCCGTCCATGGGATTTTCCAGGCAAGAGCACTGGAGTGGGGTGCCATTGCCTTCTCCTAGACCTACTAAGTCATAATCTGCATTTCAATAAGACTTTGTTAAATTAACATTTGTTGTGCATAGAACCCTGGGGGGTTGGATGTTGAGACACAGTTTAGAAAAAAAAAGAAAGGACCACTAGGGAAATAGAGGCATTTGTTACTCACAGGTCCTGGAGATCACAGGCAGCCACTCAAGGGGCGATGAGGGGCGGTCAAGGCAGAGTGCAAGGGGCACATGACTTTGTCAAGGACCACAGATAGAGTGNAGTCATAATCTGCATTTCAATAAGACTTTGTTAAATTAACATTTGTTGTGCATAGAACCCTGGGGGGTTGGATGTTGAGACACAGTTTAGAAAAAAAAAGAAAGGACCACTAGGGAAATAGAGGCATTTGTTACTCACAGGTCCTGGAGATCACAGGCAGCCACTCAAGGGGCGATGAGGGGCGGTCAAGGCAGAGTGCAAGGGGCACACGACTTTGTCAAGGACCACAGATAAGAGTGCTTTGCGGTCCCCAGACTAAAGCCAGATTTGTCAGCTGAAACCAGAAAGAGTGAGGTTTGGGTGAGCTTCAGTGGTCCTGGGAGGCAGGGGAAAATGTTCATCACGAGGGCCTTTGGAGGAGTCATATCAGAAACTTACACTGCCTCATGACCCTAGAGACTGTTGTCTAGGATAGGCACTTGTTGAAGGGGCTAACGTGAGTTCTGTGTCCCTGTGGCTTTCTTGACCTCGTAGAATGGATGCTGAGGTAGTGATACTCCTAGTAGTCTACCTAAGCGTCAAAAACGTCCAAGTGATTCACGTGTGCATGATAGTCTGAGACCCTATCCTGACAGACCCGCCTAATTCAGCACCCCCCCACCTAACCTGTCTCTTATACACNGGTTAGTGACTCTCTGGTGAACAAGATGGGTTCTAAATTCCAACTTAATCTTTGCAAGCTGGGTGACCCCAGACAAGCCACTTCATCCCTGTAGATCTGTTTTTTCTGTTGGTAAAATGAGCTCAGTATGAGCACATGTCCACTAAGATTGCTGAATTTTAAATAAGATGATGCCGGCAAAGTGCTGGTCTGTAGAGTGGGCAGTAATTGTCAGCCATCAGTATTAATTATCCACTGGGAATTTCTGTGAGGTTAGTAGGGCAAGGATGATGGCCTCTGTTTTGAAATGACCATACCAAGGACCAGAGTGGTGAACTGACTTGCTCAAGGTTGCACAGGGCAAGCAGCCAAGCCAGAGGTATACTTTGTTCCTTGAGTCGAGAGCCTTGGGACTTTAGCCCCAGCTCCTCCAGGTCTAGTGCTGAGAAGGCCGGCACTGATGAGCGCTGGGCCCCCCCACAGCTTGGATGCTGTTTAAGCATCTGAGGAGAGATTCTCCTTCCTGGCTTCAGTTTTCAGAGCCTCACTGTTAAATTATGATGATGCATGACCTGGGGCTGTACTGCCTGCTGGCCCCTGACAACTGACTTCCTTCCAGGCTTGATTCCAGGGAGCCCATTTTGCTGTTCTCAGCAGAGTCTGGAGTGACCTCTTCTGTATCCTCAGCTTGAAACAGGAAATTTGGCGTCCGCAGGAGCCATTTCCCACAGTGGCCACTCAGGGACTTCCCATGTCGTTTCCAGCTGGGTGCACGGTGCCCCTCTTCGAAGTGTGGTCATCAATACCTCAAAGCACAGAATTCAAAGGCTGCCTGCTGCTGGACGTCCGCCTAGCTGCCAGGATTCCCTCTCCACCCCCTGTCACCGTTACCCTTGGCACTTCACAGTAGAGTGACTCAGACAGACGTTGGTTCAAAATCTAGGTGTAACACTTACTGAGGGAAGCTTCCTAAAATCCCCGCAAGCATCTCTGTCTACCCCAGATTTCCATTTCCTTTGGCAACACCTCTCCCTTCTCCCTCTTGGCCAGCTTTCTCGGTCAAGCTTGTCTCTCTCTTCACCTTGCTTCTCCAAACACCCTCAGCTTGCACACCCAGGAAAATAAACCCAGTGAATGTGAGAAAGTTAATTAGCCCCCTCAGTCTCCATTTCTTCCTGTGTAAAATGGGTGTGTGGATAATGGAAAGCAGACCAATAATACTTCATAAGACTGTGGTAATTCAGTGATTTTGTATCAGTTAGCTNCCCAGTGAATGTGAGAAAGTTAATTAGCCCCCTCAGTCTCCATTTCTTCCTGTGTAAAATGGGTGTGTGGATAATGGAAAGCAGACCAATAATACTTCATAAGACTGTGGTAATTCAGTGATTTTGTATCAGTTAGCTACATCTACAATTATGCTATGTAACAAGCCATAAAGCCTTAGTGGCACAGGGCAGTCAGCAATGCACAGAAGAAATAAAGCAGCCACCACATAAAAGAGAAGGCATTCGTAAACAAAGAAAGTCAAAGAAAAACCAAGATTTCACTTTTCACCTGTACCTAACTGGCAATTTTAAAACAAGATATACTTTACTTTGTAGAACAGTTTTTAGATCAAGAGACTGACAAGATAATACAAAGAATTACTGCTTTTAAGACCATTTTACCTTACTATGGTATATTTCTTATAACTGATGAACTGATATCAGTACATTAGCTAGAGTCTGTATTTTATTCAAATTTCTTTAGTTTTCCCCTCATGTCCTTTCTTGAGGGGTTTCAGAATTCTATCCAAGACAGCACATTACATTTAGCCATTACGTCTCCTTTTACACTTTCCTCCTTTTTGATGACTTTGACAGTTTTGAGGAATATTGGGTCAGGTGTTTTATAGACTGTTTCTCTAAAATGATATTTTTTTCCATGAATTGACTGGGGATGGGGGTTTTGGGGGAGGAGGACCAGAGGGATAAAATGCAATTTTAATCACATTATATCAAGAGTACACAGCATTGGGACTTCCCTGGTGGTCCAGTGGTTAAGAATCTACTGCAATGCAAGGGACACCTGGGGAACTAAACACATGTCGTGGAACCACTGAGTCCTCACACCACAACTAGAGAGTCTGTGGGCCGCAAGGAAAGATCCCACATGCTGCAACTAAGGCCTGATGCAGCCAAATAATTTATTGCATTTTTCAGAAAAAGAATGCATACCATTAACGTGACGTATGGATGTCGATGCTGGCCTTGACCCTGTGGCTGAGACAGGGTTTTTCTGTGCTTCCACCATCAAGTTATGTTTCTCCTCCTTTCTATACTGCATTCTTTGGAAGGAATTACATGCGCAGTCCTACTTGTATGAATTATTTGGAATTCTTCTGGCAATTTGTCTCTTCTCCCTCATTTATTAAGCCATTCAATCGTTTATTTATGCCAGTATGGACTCACAACTCTTTATTTTCTACTTTGAGTTCTAACCCATTACTTCTTTATCCTGCTCAAATTATTCCAGAGTTGGCTCTCTCCAGTTGGCTGCTGTGCTCCTTTGATGAACTCCTATCAATTTTGTTTTGGAGAACATCCTTACAATTAGGCAGTATAAGATGCTCCAGACTCACTTTGGATATATACTGCCTCAGACACCAAGTCAGTTATCTCTCCAGTCAACCCTGGCTCTTTTTATTGAAGAATGATGTTATAATCCTAGATCCAGGTGGTACTCAGGGGTCATTGATTATCTGCCCTGTCAGCTGGCAGCGCAAGAAAATGTATGTGAGTAAACTAACCTATGTATATACATACATGTAAACATATTTCTATATGGAACCATCGTCTCCGTGTTAAGAATTCACACTGATGTCTCCAGTTTCAGTGCATCACTACACATGTCCCCTAGCCTCCTACTTCTGCGTATCTATAAACCCCCTTCTAACAGTGACAAGCATGGACCCACTGTGCTCCACCCATTCACATAATGCTTCCGTTCCGGGAGACATGCACAGAAGTGGTAGAACTGCTCCCTCGTACCCCGTGGAAAACAACCATGTCAACTAAAGCACAGCGCTCGTGTGCATGCCTCTTGCCATTAGCCTTACAGACTCTGATCATTTCCAGGGTTTCTCAGGTCAGCGTTCTGCCCCGCTGCAATTGTTTCATACATTCCTAATACGGTTATATTTTTCATCCCAGTCTCCATCCCTTCCTGGGAACCCTAATCTCCTAAATGATTTTTTTAAATTGCATTCATTAGGGTTCACTCTGCCTTTGAAAGTTCCATGCATTTTGACATTTGTATCCATGGTCACAGAGTGATGCAGAGTACTTTTTCTGCTCTAAAAATCCTCTGTGCTCTACCGCTTCATCCCTCTCCCCGCTCCCGAAACCCCTAGCGTCCACTGCCCCTTTTGCCTTCACCACAGCTCTGCCTCTCCCAGCATGGGCGGGGCATTTGTAACTGCTACTACAGCCACATCTCATTTGATCACTTTTTTGCACCTCACAGAGTGCCTTTTTTTCTTTTTTAATTGAAGGTTTGTGGCAATCCTTTGTCCAACAAGTCTACTGGGGCCACTTTTTCCAACAGCATTTATTCACTTTATATTTCTGCATTGCATTTTGGTAATTCTCACAATGTCTCGGTTTTCATTATTATTGTGTTTGTTGTGATCATCTGTGATCAGCGATCTTTGATGTTGCCGCTGCAGCTGTTCGGCGAGCCACAAACCACGCCCAGATATATGTTGTGTGTGTTCCGTCTACTCCACTTTCCAGCCGTTCTCCCATCTCGCAGCCTCTCCTTGGGCCTCCCTGTCCCTTAAGACACAATACTGAAATCAGGCCAGTGAATGGTCCTACAATGGCCTCTAAGTGTTCAAGTGGAAGGAAGAGTTGAATGTCTCTCACTTTAAATCAAAAGCTGGAAATGACTAAGCTTCTTCAAGGAGGCATATCAAAAGCCAGGAAGCTAGGCTCTTGTACCAAACAGCTCAGATGTAAATGTAAAGAGAAAGTTCTTGAAGGAAATTAAGCATGATAAGAATGACCAAAGAGCAAAAAAAGCCTTATTGCTGATATTTGGTGGTCTGCAAAGAAGAGCAAACCGACCACAACATTCCCTAAAGACAAAACCTAATCTCCAAGCAAGGGACTTCCCAGGGGGTGCAGCTGGTAAAGAATCTGCCAGCCAATGCAGGAGACGCAGGAGACAGGAGTCCGATCCCTGGGTCAGGAAGATCCCCTGGAGAAGGAAGGAAATGGCAACCCATTCCAGTATTTTTCCTGGAAGGATTCCTTTGGACCGAGGAGCCTGGTGGGCTCCAGTCCATGTGGTTGTAAAGATTCGGACACAACTGAGCGCAGCACAGGCACGCAGTCCAGAGCAAGGCCCTAACTCTCTCCAGTCCGATGAAGGCTAAGAGGTAAGCAAGCCACGGAAGAAGAGCTTGAAGCTAGCAAAGGCTGGTTCATGAGGTTTCAGGAAAGAGAGTCTTCTCTATAATACAAAAGTGCAAGGTCCAACTCAATACATGACCACCCAACATTTGTAAATGCATTCATATAACACCTGTCTTCTCAGGACCTGGAGGCAGGTATCATGAATCGTTTAGCTTTCTGTCATCAGTCCCCCAGGTGGCGAAGTTGGTAAAGAATCTACCTGCCAATGCAAGAGATGCAGGTTCAGTCCCTGGGTCAGGAAGATCCCCTGGAGAAGGAAACAGAAACCCACTCCAGTATTCTTGCCTGAAAAAATCCAAAGAATAGAGGAGCCTGGTGGGCTACAGTCCATGGGATAACATCGAGTCGGCACAACTGAGCGAGTGAGTGAGCACCAATCCTAGCATAGAGTCAGGCTTATGGTAATCATGAATTGTATTTGCTGAATGAATGAACTGCAAAAGAAGTCAGTCAGACAGAGAAAGAGAAATATCATACGATAATCGCTTATATATGGAATCAAAAAAAATCATACAAATTAACTTACTTACAAAATAGAAACAGACTCATAGACTTAGAGAATGAACTTATGGCCAGGGGAAAGGGAGGGATAGATTGGGAGTTTGGGATGGACAGGTACACACTGCTATATTTAGAATGGATAACCAACAAGGACCTACTGTATAGCCCAGGACTCTGCTCAGTGTTACATAATAACATAATTGGGAAAAGACTTTGAAAAAGAAAGGATACATGTATATGGATAACTGAACCACCCTGCTGCATAACCAGAACTAACACAACACTGTTAATCAACTATACTCCAATATAGAATAATAAAAAAATTTAAAAATTAAAGTGCAAGGTGAAGCAGTGAATGCTGATGTCAAAACTGTAGCAAGTTACCCAGAAAATTTAGCTAAGATAATCAGAAGGGAGCTATACTAAGCAACAGATTTTCACACCCTGGGATCAAGGGCAAATCAGACATGGATCTGGCCAAGTTCAGGAAGGGATGTAATAAGAATATCACAGGCATAGCTCACCCTAATACCAGGCAGGCAATAAGACACAACACAATGGAGAAGTGGAGAAAGCAGAGCATTTACTTCTAGTGGAGCTTGGAGCCCTGGGAAGATCTGGGAACTTCATGCCAAAGGGTGTCCAGGAAGCAGAACAACGAAGCTGCCTTGGGGGTGGAGAAAAGTAAGAAGCAATCCTATGAACGTGAGGTTAGTTTTCTGACATCATTTTATTCTACTTTTCATAACAGAACTAGCTTTATCATTTTTATGACTCAGAAAGGATGTCATGCTAGTAAAGAAAAAAAAAATAGCTGCATATATTCCAGTGTGGGGTTGAAGTCTAATTTATTCAACCAGCCTCACTGGCTGGATTTAGGGGTCATTTGCAAGTTTTCACTACTATAATGGTCTGTACAATGAATATATATATTTGTATTGGTCCAATATTTGCCTTAGGATAAATTCCTATGAGTGAAATAATTGGGTCAAAGAGTATGTACATTTCAAGGTTTGCCCTGTGTACTACAAAAGTTTCCCATATGGACTGATTTATACACCAAAGCACAAGTGGCCATGAGTCCACAATGGCCTAATTACATATATAATTATGGTTCATCTGCTTGCTCCATGGGACAATGGCATAGATGATGTAAACTCCCTGCCTCCACTGAGCTCGGGGTAAAAACCTCAAAAGTCCCCCGCATGCCACACATCTGGAAATGGCCCTGGACTCTTGAGTCTTTCCCCCACGACAGCTTGAAAGCAGACGGCCTATCAGTCCGCCTAGAGGCAGCATTCTTGTCTCTTTCAGGCCAGGTACTGAAAACCTGGGCTGGGGTTGAGAGGGCCAGTGTTGCGATGGAGGGAAGCCCTGGCTGATAAGAAGAGCATTTTCATTCCCGCCTCTGGTGTGTACTGGCATTTCTGCAGCCATGTCTGTCTTCCCCTCACCCAGATCACTTAGGACCCCCCAAGACGGAGCTCTGTTCTGGGCGTCCTTGTCATCTGCACACACACATTACACCCCAGCTATTTGTGAGCTGATGTTTCCATAATTGGGGCGGCAGGGAGTAGGAAGCCCTGGGAGCTTGTGGGAAGAGGCTTGGGGTGGCATTTAACAAAGAATGTGCATACAATTTCTAGTTCCAAGCCCCCTAGGCTTTCAGTAAACCAGACCCCTTAAAGAGGGAAAGTGACACACAGAGAAGGGGGGACATGTATCTGGGGGTCACACAGCAAATCACCCCGTCTAAAAGCCTCACAACTGCAAGTCCCGTCAGACCTGGTTGCCTCCCCCCCAGCAAAACCCTGGTTCTAAATCTCAGCACGCTATGCGTCTCATACAGAATGATGTTACATTACCGGGCTTTCAAAAGTCCAGATGGCTCCAGTTGTGGGGGTCTACGGGCCATAAAACCGTCATCCTCAGAACTCAGGCCTCTCTTGTGGTAATGATGTAATCTGTTTGCAGAAAAAGCCCCCAGTCCCAGGCTGTCACCAGCGCAGTCACCTTCACAGAGGCCTAGCCATGGCAGGGCGGATTCGCGGTGATTCTGTGCGGAGTAACTTCCCTTCCATCTGCTTTCCCCAGCACAGAAAGGGCCTGATGCGCTCGCGGACAGCGGGAGTCAGACCTCTGCACGCCTCCTCCTTCCCAAGCAGAGCTACAATCCACACCCTCCGGTCCCCTCTGAGCCCTGGCACAGGATGTTTACGCTGCCAGGAATACCTTCTCCTCTCAGCCTCAACACCAGCTTAGGACTACGGGTGCAAATCTTGCCTCTGAAGTTTTCTAACTCTCTGACTCAGGACAAACCACTTCGTTTGTCTGAGAACTTACTTCCTCATCTCTCAAATGGCGTCAGTAATCAATCCAACATCCCAGGGCTGTTAGAATACAATGATGAAGCAAAGTAATCCGCATAGGCTGCAGGTGAGGATATTTTGGTTTTAACAAAAACCAACTGAGATCAGCCAAAGCTAAACCAAGGAGAGTGAGGATTTACTCAAAACGGGCATAAATCCAATCTTAAACTTTGGGTGGAAAAAAGTCACGTTGTATTTACACTTCTAGTTGATCCCTCAAGAGACCTTTGAACAGGAAATCCAACATCTTCCTCTTAAAAGTCCTCCCTACACTCTCACCCCACGATGACCCTTCTCTGGTGGGTCATGGATCCCAGGGGACAGGGCACCCACAGGGGGCAGCTTCTGCAGCAGTGAGCGAAGGCTGGAGTCCCTATGGGCACTGTGGCTGGTGGACTTCACTAACCAGGCAGATGTGCAGATGGTTCCGACACGGCGGCAATGCTATGGGCCCAGACTCTTGCGCTGACCTAAGGTCCTCCTGCCCCAGGTATCGAGCCTATCCCCAGTCACATTCTGCTTCCCAAGAACCCAACACGTTTGTCTTACTTATCAATGTGTGGCCAGCATCCAGAACATGGGCCTGGCACACAGGAGCCACTGTATGTTGAACAGATGGATGGATGGATGGATATAAAGGAAGAATACAGGGAATAATGAATGCACGGATGGGTGGATGGTGAGGATGGCAGGGTGGGGAGATGGATGGTGAGAATGGCAGGGTGGGGAGAAGGAAAGCTAGGATGACGGAAAGAAAGCAGGAAGGGAGGAGGGGAAGATGACAGATGGATATACGGATGAATAAATGCATGGAAGGATGGTGAACATGGCAAGAAAAAAAGAAAAAAAAGAAGGGAAGATGAAATGAAGGAAGGGAGAGAGGGAAGTAAGAAGAATGGATGGGTGGATGAATAATAGATGGACAGACAAACCATGGGGTGAAATATCAGTCCCAAGCTCATGGTTAGAAAATATTGTAAGTGAGTATCTTTGGTAATATAGCATTTTCAGAATAGCTAGATATATCATCTTTTTAAGAGAAAAAGCAAATCATTATATTAAGATCAGAGTCTAAGAGCCTGCGGATTCTGCATGAATGCACCACCTTCCCACTGCATTATGCTGCATTATGTAATGACCACAATTATACACGCAAATCTCTTTTATAAGAGACCGGTCTCTGACTACAGTGTTGTGACTTCCACTGATGCCCTGGGGAAAGAACTGGGTCCAAAGTCATTGGAAAGGGGGTGAGAGCCAACGCGTATACTGAGAGTCCACTCAGTGTCAAGGTGTTTTATGAAAACGTTACCCTGTCAGGTCCTCTCACCACTCACTGCAGAGGGTNGCTTTCAGTAAACCAGACCCCTTAAAGAGGGAAAGTGACACACAGAGAAGGGGGGACATGTATCTGGGGGTCACACAGCAAATCACCCCGTCTAAAAGCCTCACAACTGCAAGTCCCGTCAGACCTGGTTGCCTCCCCCCCAGCAAAACCCTGGTTCTAAATCTCAGCACGCTATGCGTCTCATACAGAATGATGTTACATTACCGGGCTTTCAAAAGTCCAGATGGCTCCAGTTGTGGGGGTCTACGGGCCATAAAACCGTCATCCTCAGAACTCAGGCCTCTCTTGTGGTAATGATGTAATCTGTTTGCAGAAAAAGCCCCCAGTCCCAGGCTGTCACCAGCGCAGTCACCTTCACAGAGGCCTAGCCATGGCAGGGCGGATTCACGGTGATTCTGTGCGGAGTAACTTCCCTTCCATCTGCTTTCCCCAGCACAGAAAGGGCCTGATGCGCTCGCGGACAGCGGGAGTCAGACCTCTGCACGCCTCCTCCTTCCCAAGCAGAGCTACAATCCACACCCTCCGGTCCCCTCTGAGCCCTGGCACAGGATGTTTACGCTGCCAGGAATACCTTCTCCTCTCAGCCTCAACACCAGCTTAGGACTACGGGTGCAAATCTTGCCTCTGAAGTTTTCTAACTCTCTGACTCAGGACAAACCACTTCGTTTGTCTGAGAACTTACTTCCTCATCTCTCAAATGGCGTCAGTAATCAATCCAACATCCCAGGGCTGTTAGAATACAATGATGAAGCANGCATTTCTGCAGCCATGTCTGTCTTCCCCTCACCCAGATCACTTAGGACCCCCCAAGACGGAGCTCTGTTCTGGGCGTCCTTGTCATCTGCACACACACATTACACCCCAGCTATTTGTGAGCTGATGTTTCCATAATTGGGGCGGCAGGGAGTAGGAAGCCCTGGGAGCTTGTGGGAAGAGGCTTGGGGTGGCATTTAACAAAGAATGTGCATACAATTTCTAGTTCCAAGCCCCCTAGGCTTTCAGTAAACCAGACCCCTTAAAGAGGGAAAGTGACACACAGAGAAGGGGGGACATGTATCTGGGGGTCACACAGCAAATCACCCCGTCTAAAAGCCTCACAACTGCAAGTCCCGTCAGACCTGGTTGCCTCCCCCCCAGCAAAACCCTGGTTCTAAATCTCAGCACGCTATGCGTCTCATACAGAATGATGTTACATTACCGGGCTTTCAAAAGTCCAGATGGCTCCAGTTGTGGGGGTCTACGGGCCATAAAACCGTCATCCTCAGAACTCAGGCCTCTCTTGTGGTAATGATGTAATCTGTTTGCAGAAAAAGCCCCCAGTCCCAGGCTGTCACCAGCGCAGTCACCTTCACAGAGGCCTAGCCATGGCAGGGCGGATTCACGGTGATTCTGTGCGGAGTAACTTCCCTTCCATCTGCTTTCCCCAGCACAGAAAGGGCCTGATGCGCTCGCGGACAGCGGGAGTCAGACCTCTGCACGCCTCCTCCTTCCCAAGCAGAGCTACAATCCACACCCTCCGGTCCCCTCTGAGCCCTGGCACAGGATGTTTACGCTGCCAGGAATACCTTCTCCTCTCAGCCTCAACACCAGCTTAGGACTACGGGTGCAAATCTTGCCTCTGAAGTTTTCTAACTCTCTGACTCAGGACAAACCACTTCGTTTGTCTGAGAACTTACTTCCTCATCTCTCAAATGGCGTCAGTAATCAATCCAACATCCCAGGGCTGTTAGAATACAATGATGAAGCAAAGTAATCCGCATAGGCTGCAGGTGAGGATATTTTGGTTTTAACAAAAACCAACTGAGATCAGCCAAAGCTAAACCAAGGAGAGTGAGGATTTACTCAAAACGGGCATAAATTCAATCTTAAACTTTGGGTGGAAAAAAGTCACGTTGTATTTACACTTCCAGTTGATCCCTCAAGAGACCTTTGAACAGGAAATCCAACATCTTCCTCTTAAAAGTCCTCCCTACACTCTCACCCCACGATGACCCTTCTCTGGTGGGTCATGGATCCCAGGGGACAGGGCACCCACAGGGGGCAGCTTCTGCAGCAGTGAGCGAAGGCTGGAGTCCCTATGGGCACTGTGGCTGGTGGACTTCACTAACCAGGCAGATGTGCAGATGGTTCCGACACGGCGGCAATGCTATGGGCCCAGACTCTTGCGCTGACCTAAGGTCCTCCTGCCCCAGGTATCGAGCCTATCCCCAGTCACATTCTGCTTCCCAAGAACCCAACACGTTTGTCTTACTTATCAATGTGTGGCCAGCATCCAGAACATGGGCCTGGCACACAGGAGCCACTGTATGTTGAACAGATGGATGGATGGATGGATGTAAAGGAAGAATACAGGGAATAATGAATGCACGGATGGGTGGATGGTGAGGATGGCAGGGTGGGGAGATGGATGGTGAGAATGGCAGGGTGGGGAGAAGGAAAGCTAGGATGACGGAAAGAAAGCAGGAAGGGAGGAGGGGAAGATGACAGATGGATATACGGATGAATAAATGCATGGAAGGATGGTGAACATGGCAAGAAAAAAAGAAAAAAAAGAAGGGAAGATGAAATGAAGGAAGGGAGAGAGGGAAGTAAGAAGAATGGATGGGTGGATGAATAATAGATGGACAGACAAACCATGGGGTGAAATATCAGTCCCAAGCTCATGGTTAGAAAATATTGTAAGTGAGTATCTTTGGTAATATAGCATTTTCAGAATAGCTAGATATATCATCTTTTTAAGAGAAAAAGCAAATCATTATATTAAGATCAGAGTCTAAGAGCCTGCGGATTCTGCATGAATGCACCACCTTCCCACTGCATTATGCTGCATTATGTAATGACCACAATTATACACGCAAATCTCTTTTATAAGAGACCGGTCTCTGACTACAGTGTTGTGATTTCCACTGATGCCCTGGGGAAAGAACTGGGTCCAAAGTCATTGGAAAGGGGGTGAGAGCCAACGCGTATACTGAGAGTCCACTCAGTGTCAAGGTGTTTTATGAAAACGTTACCCTGTCAGGTCCTCTCACCACTCACTGCAGAGGGTAACTCCATGCCCGTGTTTCAGGGAAGAGAACTGAGAGGCAATGAGATCACAGGTCCCGCCTGAGACCACAAGGCTAGTGAACGGCAGAGCTGGCTTTGCAGCCAGCTCTGATCAGTCCCAAACTCTTGTTGATGCCACTTCCCCCCATGACTTTTCTGGGAAGAGGGCTTTATGGAAAGGAGGGAATGGGGTGCCCACTGCTCGAGGCTTGTGCTCACCTATGTTAGCTCATTAATCTCCCAGCAATCCCTAAAGGAAGGGACTGTTATTATCCCCATCTGGCAGGTGAAAACAACTTGAATTTCACAGCTGAATGCCACTTCGGAGGTTGTTGATAATCCTTAGGAAAGCGTTTTTTCCAAGGTCAACTGGATTTCATGGCAATATGGCCCCAGCAAAGGCAAACAATGGACTTGGAGTTTCATGGACTTGCTTGGTGCCCTAAATTCCTTCATTACACTCTCCGTGGAGTCACAGCATTTTGATTCTGGTTAAAATACAAATCATACCTGGAAGGGATAACACAGAAAGCCATTATCAGCCTGGAATAAAGCCAGGCCACGTTTGTGTCCAAATTTCATTCTTAATACCTTTGGGTTTCTTTCCAATAACTAAAAAAAATATTTTGCTAGTAATTGGACACAACTGAGTGACTGAACTGAACTGTAGAAATTTAGGAAATGCAGAGGCAAAAAAAAAAAAATTATATTGCCCGAAATCTCCCTGAGGCAACCATTTCGTCTCACTATATCCAGTAGCAGTTTTCACATTCTGCTCTGGGAACCCATACACGCCTCACTCTCCACACAACTAATTAAGGGACTAACTCTATCCTCGGGCAGAATGGGAAGAGCACGTGACCCAAATATGGCCAATCAGAGCATGTGAGCCCTGGTCACAGTGATTGGTCGGTGGAAAAGAACACAAACAAGTCCAGCCAATTAGAGCAGTGCCCAGAACTTTCCCAAGAATCATTAAAAAGGAGGCTTTTTCCTCCTGGTCCTAAGCTGCAAAGCAGGCTGAGAGCGGAGTGGCTATTCTTGCCCCAGTCTGTGGGGAGCTTGCCTGAGAAGGAAGCCAGGGGAGAGGCTCCCAGAGGTATGTGGAGAGAGAAATTTCTAACATTGTCTGGGCACCCGGATCCAATTATACCTGAGACCAACACTTTCAGAGATATTTTTTTCAGTTATTAAATAAACCATATACAATTGCCAATATTTTACAATTTTTGACTTAAAAAAGACAATTTCATATCCTTTGACTTAATACGTGAGACAAATTCCCTTTCCTACTTAAACAAGTTTAAATTGAGTTTCTGACTCCTGCAATTGGAAGAGTCCTGTCCAATACACCCATCATCCCAGAAATTCAACTTTCACATTTTGGTGTGTCTCCACCCATATTTATTTCTCTCAGGGTATATGTTTGTATGATATAATATAAACATAATGCCATAAATTTATGATAGTTTAATTTAACTCATTTTCTGTGTAATTGTTCAATATCTGCTTTCCCCCTGTGGAAAGTTTCAGGAGAACATGTTTTATTACAGCCAAACAGTGTCAGAACCATAAGTGCTCAATAAATATTTGTTGGCTACACCAATACATGTATGTACTAAAAAGCAGAATCCAGTAGGAGAGAATGATTTCAGGAAAAGACAGTCTGCAGCCAGGCATACGGCTACCCTATAAAAGTGAGATATACGGTCCCATTAGAGGAGGGCCCAGATGCACAGCAAACAATGAAAATCTAGCACCTGCATTAAAATATAAATGGGAATCTAGCTAAACCTGGCAGGTTAGATAGAAGACTGGCATTTGCTGAAGGAAATGTGTTGTTCAACTCATCAGCCTTTTAAGAAGCTGGCAGGGGTTCAGGATGAAGAGGAGCACAGAAAAGAAATCCAATAGCAAGATTCACGGTTTGAAATCCATAAAAAGAGGTTCGGCACTTTTAAAAAAATGAGTCTTCTGAATGTGCCCTGCTCAGACTGCAGGCCTGTGACTCTTTACTGCCTCCTTGAGGTGTTATGGCAAAATGCAGGGGCAGAAATGAAAGGCAATCTATTGAGTGGCAACCATGCAGCTAAAATAACCACAGGCTCATTGATTCTTGGGCTTCCCTTGTGGCTCAGCTGGTAAAGAAGCCGCCTGCAATGCAGGAGACCTGGGTTCAATCCCTGAGATGGGAAGATGCCCTGGAGAAGGGGAAGGCTACCCACTCCAGTATTCTGACCTAGAGATTAGGATTATTATTCTAATTATAGAATAAGAATTAGAATAATTATTGAATATGGACATAAGTTCTGTTGCTGGTGCTACTGTTACCGGCACCATCATCAACATTCACATCAACAGCAGTAAGAATGGCTGGTAGGTATTACCAGGCAAGGTGTGAAGAGATTCTCATGCATCATCTCATTCTTATAACACCCTATGGGATAGGCGCCCGTTTCACAGATGG
This sequence comes from Raphicerus campestris, assembly GCA_006410735.1. Classification (NCBI taxonomy): domain Eukaryota; kingdom Metazoa; phylum Chordata; class Mammalia; order Artiodactyla; family Bovidae; genus Raphicerus; species Raphicerus campestris. The sequence goes on along the minus strand of SJYW01023786.1, from coordinate 355,372 downwards.
GGAACCGAGGCTCAGAGAGGTGAAGCCAGTTGTCCAAGGGCACACAGTTGGTAAGGGCAGAGCTAGGACTCACACTCAAGGTCTCCTGACTCCTTCTGCTCTATTGGTTTTCTAGATGATCTAATCAACTCTCCCATTGTACAAGAGAGGACAGAGAGGCACTGGAATTCTGAAGTGGGAGAAGGCATGAAATAGCTCTCAGGACCTTCACATGCGTGCACGTGCGTGTGCGCGTGCGTGTGCGTGCTCAGTCACTTCAGTCGTGTCCGACTCTCTGCGACCCCGTGGACTGTAGCCCATCCCTCTGTCCATGGGATTCTCCAGGCAAGAATGCTGGACTGGGTTTCCATGCCCCCCTCCAGGGGATCTTCCCGACCCAGGGATTGAACCCAGGTCTCCTGCGTCTCCTGCATTACAGGTGGATTCTTTACCCACTGAGCCACCGGGAAGCCTGGAACCTTTACGTGGATACACCTAAATACTGAACCTTTGGCTTTCGAGAAGTGAGCCTAGCAGAAGATGGGGAGGACCCTGGTGCAGGAGCCCGGTGGGGTCAATCAGAAGACACTTGCTGACGTTTGCATCACAGTGAAGGTACTGGCTGGGAGGGCAGCCAAGGGCAGCCATTCCAGGGTTTGAGTCCACATGGCCCACGACCTGACAATCCACTGCAGAGAAATTCCACTGGGGGCCATACGAGGGCCCCCATGAGGACACTCACCACCATGCTGTCTGCAAGGGCAGCAAGCTGAGGCCCTCTAGCGGATGAGTGAAACATGATGGACACACCAGGGAGTGCCTCACAGCAGTCCTAGGTGCAGGCATGACCGCATGGGTGGAGCTTCCAATCACAGTGCCATGAAGAAAAAGACAGACGGGGGAAACCCACAGCACAGTGCCATACAGGTAAGTGAACAACGCATTCACACGAAGCATGTTTTCCAGGAACAACTTCAAATTAAAAGATATCAGATTAGGCTGCCAGCAATGAGATCGAGCCAGTCCATCCTAAAGGAAATCAACCCTGAATATTTATTGGAAGGACTGATGCTGANAAAAAAAAAAAAAAATTATATTGCCCGAAATCTCCCTGAGGCAACCATTTCGTCTCACTATATCCAGTAGCAGTTTTCACATTCTGCTCTGGGAACCCATACACGCCTCACTCTCCACATAACTAATTAAGGGACTAACTCTATCCTCGGGCAGAATGGGAAGAGCACGTGACCCAAATATGGCCAATCAGAGCATGTGAGCCCTGGTCACAGTGATTGGTCGGTGGAAAAGAACACAAACAAGTCCAGCCAATTAGAGCAGTGCCCAGAACTTTCCCAAGAATCATTAAAAAGGAGGCTTTTTCCTCCTGGTCCTAAGCTGCAAAGCAGGCTGAGAGCGGAGTGGCTATTCTTGCCCCAGTCTGTGGGGAGCTTGCCTGAGAAGGAAGCCAGGGGAGAGGCTCCCAGAGGTATGTGGAGAGAGAAATTTCTAACATTGTCTGGGCACCCGGATCCAATTATACCTGAGACCAACACTTTCAGAGATATTTTTTTCAGTTATTAAATAAACCATATACAATTGCCAATATTTTACAATTTTTGACTTAAAAAGGACAATTTCATATCCTTTGACTTAATACGTGAGACAAATTCCCTTTCCTACTTAAACAAGTTTAAATTGAGTTTCTGACTCCTGCAATTGGAAGAGTCCTGTCCAATACACCCATCATCCCAGAAATTCAACTTTCACATTTTGGTGTGTCTCCACCCATATTTATTTCTCTCAGGGTATATGTTTGTATGATATAAACATAATGCCATAAATTTATGATAGTTTAATTTAACTCATTATCTGTGTAATTGTTCAATATCTGCTTTCCCCCTGTGGAATGTTTCAGGAGAACATGTTTTATTACAGCCAAACAGTGTCAGAACCATAATAAGTGCTCAATAAATATTTGTTGGCTACACCAATACATGTATGTACTAAAAAGCAGAATCCAGTAGGAGAGAATGATTTCAGGAAAAGACAGTCTGCAGCCAGGCATACGGCTACCCTATAAAAGTGAGATATACGGTCCCATTAGAGGAGGGCCCAGATGCACAGCAAACAATGAAAATCTAGCACCTGCATTAAAATATAAATGGGAATCTAGCTAAACCTGGCAGGTTAGATAGAAGACTGGCATTTGCTGAAGGAAATGTGTTGTTCAACTCAGCCTTTTAAGAAGCTGGCAGGGGTTCAGGATGAAGAGGAGCACAGAAAAGAAATCCAACAGCAAGATTCACGGTTTGAAATCCATAAAAAGAGGTTCGGCACTTTTTAAAAAATGAGTCTTCTGAATGTGCCCTGCTCAGACTGCAGGCCTGTGACTCTTTACTGCCTCCTTGAGGTGTTATGGCAAAATGCAGGGGCAGAAATGAAAGGCAACCATGAGTGGCAACCATGCGGCTAAAATGACCACAGGCTCACTGATTCTTGGGCTTCCCTTGTGGCTCAGCCGGTAAAGAAGCCACCTGCAATGTGGGAGACCTGGGTTCAATCCCTGAGATGGGAAGATGCCCTGGAGAAGGGGAAGGCTACCCACTCTAGGTATTCTGACCTAGAGATTAGGATTATTATTCTAATTATAGAATAAGAATTAGAATAATTATTGAATATGGGCATAAGTTCTGTTGCTGGTGCTACTGTTACCGGCACCATCATCAACATTCACATCAACAGCAGTAAGAATGGCTGGTAGGTATTACCAGGCAAGGTGTGAAGAGATTCTCATGCATCATCTCATTCTTATAACACCCTATGGGATAGGCGCCCGTTTCACAGATGGGGAACCGAGGCTCAGAGAGGTGAAGCCAGTTGTCCAAGGGCACACAGTTGGTAAGGGCAGAGCTAGGACTCACACTCAAGGTCTCCTGACTCCTTCTGCTCTATTGGTTTTCTAGATGATCTAATCAACTCTCCCATTGTACAAGAGAGGACAGAGAGGCACTGGAATTCTGAAGTGGGAGAAGGCATGAAATAGCTCTCAGGACCTTCACATGCGTGCACGTGCGTGTGCGCGTGCGTGTGCGTGCTCAGTCACTTCAGTCGTGTCCGACTCTCTGCGACCCCGTGGACTGTAGCCCATCCCTCTGTCCATGGGATTCTCCAGGCAAGAATGCTGGACTGGGTTGCCATGCCCCCCTCCAGGGGATCTTCCCGACCCAGGGATTGAACCCAGGTCTCCTGCGTCTCCTGCATTACAGGTGGATTCTTTACCCACTGAGCCACCGGGAAGCCTGAAACCTTTACATGGATACACCTAAATACTGAACCTTTGGCTTTCGAGAAGTGAGCCTAGCAGAAGATGGGGAGGACCCTGGTGCAGGAGCCCGGTGGGGTCAATCAGAAGACACTTGCTGACGTTTGCATCACAGTGAAGGTACTGGCTGGGAGGGCAGCCAAGGGCAGCCATTCCAGGGTTTGAGTCCACATGGCCCACGACCTGACAATCCACTGCAGAGAAATTCCACTGGGGGCCATACGAGGGCCCCCATGAGGACACTCACCACCATGCTGTCTGCAAGGGCAGCAAGCTGAGGCCCTCTAGCGGATGAGTGAAACATGATGGACACACCAGGGAGTGCCTCACAGCAGTCCTAGGTGCAGGCATGACCGCATGGGTGGAGCTTCCAATCACAGTGCCATGAAGAAAAAGACAGACGGGGGAAACCCACAGCACAGTGCCATACAGGTAAGTGAACAACGCATTCACACGAAGCATGTTTTCCAGGAACAACTTCAAATTAAAAGATATCAGATTAGGCTGCCAGCAATGAGATCGAGCCAGTCCATCCTAAAGGAAATCAACCCTGAATATTTATTGGAAGGACTGATGCTGAAGCTGAAGCTCCAGTACTTTGGCCACCTGATGCAAAGAGCTGACTCATTGGAAAAGACTCTGATGCGGCAAAAGATTGAAGGTGAAAAGAGAAGAGGGCGGCAGAAGATGAGACGGCTGGATGGCATCACCGGCTCAATGGACATGAATTTGAGCAAACTCTGGGAGACCTAACCCGAACTGAACAATAACTGGGGTGGGGAGGAATAAGATTGGGGCATGAGCATCAGAGGGAGTGAATGAATGAATAGATGAATGAAGGAATGCGTAACACATGGGGCACTTGCAGACAATAATGGGAATGCACCATGAGCCACAGAGTATGGGTACCTCCAGACTCAGCACCCCAATCAAAGAATAAANGAGCAAACTCTGGGAGACCTAACCCGAACTGAACAATAACTGGGGTGGGGAGGAATAAGAGTGGGGCATGAGCATCAGAGGGAGTGAATGAATGAATGGATGAATGAAGGAATACATAACACATGGGGCACTTGCAGACGATAACGGGAATGCACCATGAGCCACGGAGTATGGGTACCTCCAGACTCAGCACCCCAATTCACAAAATAAGCACAACCCAAAGCAAAATCCACTCTGCCAGGCTCTGTTTTCTGGGAAGGGAGCAGAAAGCCTCATTGGATGATATTAAGAGAAAAAGTGTGACAATTCGATAAAATGGCCCCATTAAAGAAAAAAAAGTGTTTGTCGTGTAACTTTACATAGAAAAGTCTGGAAGCATCTGTGTCCATGTGCTCACAGAGAGAGGCTAGGAGCAAGGACAAGTCTGTGCCAGTCAGCCTTGTCTATGGCACATCCAGTTGAGCTGACCCACAGGAGGACTCCATCACATCCACATGTGGATCTCCGAAATGTGAGATACACACTTTTCTATACACCTTTCAATCATCTGCATGTTTCAGAAGAGCACAAATGTTTTATAACCAAAGAGGAACACTAAAACATTTTCTATCAGGAAGCGAAAAGTTTAGTAAGAATGAACAGAGGGATTCTGAGGCCAGTGATTCCTATCTCCCCTGGCAACAGCTGAGCAGCTATTTTCAGGGACCCATGAGTGTGTCTTCAGTGTCCATCCAGAGTACAGGTCAAGGCAGAAGGCTCCCTGAGGAGAAGGGGAGTGGGAGGGGTGGGAGGGGTCATGATTTGCAGTAGAGCCTGTGGAGCCTGACTCCGGACTAGGGTATGCTGCTGGGCAAGTTTTTGACCGTGCTGAGCCTCTGTTTCCACACCTGTGAAATGGGCACAACATCAGCCATGGCATCAGGATTGAATGAAAGAATGCATGAATTGGTTTAGCACGAAGCCTAGCACAGAGCAGGTGCTCAACGTGTGGTCATCCTGGTTGTGTGGCTTCCTGGGGAAGCCTCTCAGTGGCAGGGACCGAAGGGGCAGAGGGGTGGCGCACGGACGCACTGGGCCCTGCAGGCTCTTGTCTTCAGGTTTCCGCGTTTAAGGAACCACAGCTGGGGAGGCTCACTCCACGTCTTTCCTCGGCCTCCCTCAGAGCTGTGCCTGGATTAAAAGGTAGTAAAGGACTATTTGGTCCAATTTTGTCAGTGGAGCACTCTGCACGGTGGGGAAAAGGCAAGGCCTTACAGCACAGCCCATGGTTTCCAGGCTGTGGCCCCAGATCAGATCAGTTCATTTCAGTCGTTCAGTCGTGTCCGACTCTTTGCGATCCCATGAATCACAGCACGCCAGGCCTCCCTGTCCATCACCATCTCCCGGAGTTTGCTCAGATTCACGTCCACTGAGTCAGTGATGCCATCCAGCCATCTCATCCTCCGTCGTCCCCTTCTCCTCCTGCCCCCAGTCCCTCCCAGCATCAGAGTCTTTTCCAA
>SJYW01023786.1:317313-334109 GCA_006410735.1 Raphicerus campestris | reverse complement strand
CCCTATAATTTTCTACAGGTAAGGAAATTGTCCGGCAGTATCACCTGTGTTGGACTAAGGCCAGATTTGAGCCTGGAAAGAACATTCTTTCCTATCCCTCCACTGCTCCATGCCCAACACTCTGTCCACACTGACCATGCAGTCCAGCATCACACAGCCAGTTCATGTCAAGCCTAGGCAGTCTGACTTCAAAACCTGTCCCACCAACCTGCACCCCACACCAGGCAGGGCTGACCACTGCCTACTTGGGGAGTGTGGTCTGGGGACCACAGTGAGCTACGCTCAGGAAGGCAGCAGTTTCTTCCTCTTGGAAAACTATATTATACAATGTATTTCTTGGCCAAATCTTCAAGAGATAAATTCTGCTAGAATTTAAAATTACTGGCATTTCCTTCGGGAGAAGTGATATTTTGTATTCCATCAGAGAAGACACACAGTGTGGTTCTTGTTTCATTGTGGACTCCTATTTTGCTCGGTCCAGCCACACCTTCCACTCTGTCTCATTCATCCATTTGCAGATCATAACAGGGGACCTAACACACATCAGGCACTGTGTCGGAGCACCAGTGACATCATAGCCAACATCCTGGCTACAGGTCTTCCTTCCGAAGTAGACAATATGCTGTATTTTCAGCTCCCTTTACAAAGCATCACTTTTTTTTTGTTTAAATTTGGGGACTATGTTGAGGTGGGGAGAAGCAAGAAGTGGGTGAGAAATACCTTCCTTCAGTGTATCGCTCAGAGTGGGGGTGGAGTAAATGAAACGGACAGAGGACTGCAGTGGGGTCAGCCCAGAGGCAGATGGCGGGAACACAGCAAGTTCTGCAGCCAAAGCTGTCCTCCTGCTTCACCTCTCTGCAGCAACCCAGTCTGCTGCAGTCTGGTGGCGCAGTCATTAGCAGTCAGGAATGGAGGCCTCTCTCTGCATTAGGCAGTTCTCCCAGCATCCTCAGTTTAGTTCAGTTCAGTCCCTCAGTCGTGTCTGACTCTGCGACCCCATGAATCGCAGCATACCAGGCCTCCCTGTCCATCACCAGCTCCTGGAGTTCACCCAAACTCATGTGCTTCAAGCCAGTGATGCCATCCAGCCATCTCATCCTCTGTTGTCCCCTTCTCCTCCTGCCCCCAATCCCTCCCAGCATCAGGGTCTTTTCCAATGAGTCAACTCTTCACATGAAGTGGCCAAAGTATTGGAGTTTCAGCCTCAGCATCAGTCCTTCCAGTGAACACCCAGGACTGCATCCTCAACACCTCCCCGAAAGGTTTTTCTCTGGGCTCAGCCATAAACCTTGCTGGTAGACAGCTAATACCCTGGCTGACTACAGTTCCACCTTTTGGAGTTCCAAATTTGGAGAGGAGGAGTTTCATTTTCAGAGGCCACTGGGCTGACTTTGGCTTCTGGGGCAAAGATACAGCTCTGGATGGAACTGTCTGTGAATGGTCCCAAAAGGAGCAGCATCTTGCCAGGGCCTGGAGTCTCATCTCCCTGGGAAACTTAGAGGTTTATTCCTGTTAGGTTTTGAAGAACAGAGAAATGGAACTACTAACTAGCTCCCCATGGATTTGCTGTGAAGACAAACTGTGATCTTGCGCGTAGAGCATTTGGCTTGAAACCTAACCACAAGAAGTACCTGAGAGTCATTTCTTACTTGGCTAGCACACTAGGTCCTTGAACAAAGCCTGGTACCTACAAACCTTTGCTCTAGATCAGGTGACCACGCCCTCACACTAGTCACAGCTGATTGGACAGAGAAGGGCTGCGGGTGACCAATCCTGATGCTGCTGGCAATGGAAAGCTGTGGAGATGGTTTCAAAGGGATGAGGAGCTAGACCAGTGCTTCCGGGGGGACAGAATGTATAAAACTGGTGGCAAGTATATGATTTAAAGTATTTTTTTGGTTATGCTTTTATTTATGTATGTCAGGAAAATGCTGGCTTTCCATTTATGGCACTGATTATAAGTTCGTTTGTGATACATAATATTAAAATTCACCAAGAGTTGATGTTTGTAAACATATGAAGTAAAATTTAGCCCGCAGATAGGTCAATAATGGGAGAGTGGAAGCAGAATGACCCACAGCAAAGTCCAAAGGCCACACTCCTCCCCAAGGTTTGGAAATGAGAGAAATAGCTGATTGAAGGTGATGGTGAGGGGCTGAAGGTAATGGAGGTGGAGTTGAATCGGAAACAGCAAAACCAAAGCCCTTGCAGGCTGCTGAGGGAGAGGGGAAAACACAGAGGGTGGGAAGCCGGTTGGTGGTAAGATGGGAAGGAGACTGTCTCTCTAAAAGCGGAGAGAGAGACGCACACTGAAGACAAAGGTAGAGATGGAGAGACAGGCAAAGAGAAAGACAGCCAGACAGAGAGAAATGGACACAGGCGCAAACAGCCGAGTTACTTACCTCCAGGCTTCTCGAGTCTGCTTCCGCTCTACACGTCCTTACAGGATATCTGTTAGTTTCCTGAGATACCTTGAGTGAATCTCTATTCACATCAGAAGCCCCAGTATAAATGGATGGGTAGGAAGGAATTGTATTTTGAATATCCTTGGGCACCAGCCAGCGTCTTTAAACCTACAGCAGCAGACAATGAGGAGCCATTGAGTGTTCTTGACAGAGAAACAGGAAGGGACTAGAGTGAGGCAGGTGAGGTGCCCAGGGAGAACTTCAAGGAGATACTCGCAAGCTCAGATATCAAATCCCAACAGATGGTTCATTTCTACAGCTCCTCTTGGAATTTCATGGACTGTACTGATCAAAAAGAGCACTGGCCATCATGTGAGCTCCTACTCTGTCCAAACCATGGCTGGCCATCTCTATAACTCTGTTACTCTGGAAGCAAATTGAAACAACTAGTTGGTATATAATTTAAATTTTGCTAATGTGTATTTACTATCTGCACCAAATTATCACCAATCAATATAACTGTTATTCCTTAATGGGTGAAAATTGCAATTCCAGTGCCCCAGATCAGCATGGGGTGTAGCGTCTAATTGGGACAGAAGTTATTCAGGAGCATAATGAAAATGTAAATTCCTGCACATTAATCAAACAATTATTTCTATAACCATAAGACAGCTGATCCTAAACTTAATTAGGAAATAAACAAAGTTAATCAGTAAGCAGACAACAGTTACTAATCATATATGTGTCACAAGAAAAGAGATATTAGGCAATAATTCATTACAATATCCCAAATGCCAACCAGTCTACAATCCCTAAGATTAGTCTCCCAGCTTTAAGGAAGCAATACGCAAATTTTTATTAAAGCATTTTTCTGCTTTAGGGTCTAGGAGACACCAGTGAATGAAGAAATATGTTACTGTGCACGATAAATAATAGCACCTCTTTAAATATCAGAACCAAGAACTAGAAGTGTACTTACGTGACATAGTGAACCATTCAGCTCAGTTCAAGCTTAACTACCAGACTTTAGTTCTTCTCAAGTGAGAGAGAGGCAAAAAGGAAGCAAATTCCAGTTCAGATATAAAAATTGTAAGAAGACATAAACCAAAGCCGATTGTGTTTCTCTCTCCACTATTCATCCTTAGCTCCTTTTCAAAACCGCTGCTCGGTACAATTTTGTGCCCAAATGTGAATTCTTCTCCTCAGTTTGCCTCGGCTTCTGATTGGTTCCTGGGGCTTTTACTGTCTTTGATGACTCTGTGAGGTTCTCCCTGACCATCATGCAGTTTTGATGATGGTGCAAACCCATCCAGAAGTTTTCAAAGGTATCTTTGCCTTCTCCCCCTGGAAGTAGAAAAACATGCAGAATGAAGAAATTTGAGAGGCTGCTAGGAGAAGAATACATAATAGGAAAATTTCCCGAGGAGGAATATGGATTTGGCCAAGATCAAGCTACACAGCTGAATGCAACAGCCAGCTGACACGTGGGGGTGCCGTCAGTGAGCCGCGCTTGCGTTTCACATGCTGCTGTGGTCTGAGAGTCCCCTCAGGAATCACAGGTTGAAGTCTCAGTCTCCAAAGGTGATGGTTTAGAAGGTGGGGCCTTGAGGAAGTGATCAAGTCATAGGCGTGAATAGCATGAGTGCACAAGAGATTCCAGAGAGGTCCACAGCCAATTCTGCCCTGTGAGGACACAGAGAGAAGTCTGCAACTCAGAAGAGAACCCTCACTCAACTGTGCTGGTACCCAAATCTCAGACTTCCAGAACCATGAGAAATACATTTCTGCTGTTCATAACCCATCCAATCTATGGTAATTTGGTTGCGGCAGCCCAGACGGACTAAGATACATATGTCAATGTAAAAGCCCCGGGAACCTTCACAACAGTCCTTTGAAATAAGTACCATTACCATCATCCCAGTTTGTTCTGTGAGGAAACTGAGGCACAAAGAATTCAAGAAATGAGGCCTGTCACACAGCGTGCAAGTCACAGAGTCAGGATTCACGCCTGCTGAACCAGGAGCCAGAGTTTATTGTTCACTGCTGATGTTCACTGGCTGAGTTTGGGTTTTTTTACATCTGTGCTCCCAGAGTCCTTTGTGCCTCCCCAATTGTATTATTTATCAGTTAGTGTCATTGGGAATTTTTTTTTCAAAAGGTCATTTATTTTTAATTAATTAATTTTTATTTCTTTGGTGTTGGCTGCACTGGGTCTTTGTTGCTGCACGCAAGCTTTCTCAGCTAGGCTCAGTAGTTGTGGCACATGGGCTTAGTTGCCCTGTGGCATGTGGAATCTTCCTAGATCAGGGATTGAACCCGTGTCTCCTGCATTTGCTGGTGAATTCTTAACCTTGGACCAACAGGGAAGTCCTCGATAGGGAATTTAAAATATTAGGCATTTAAAAGATGTCAGAGGTTCCATGATGAAAATCTCTCTGGCCACTCTTGCCCTCAGCCGCCCAGTTCCCCTCCCCAGAGGCTGCAGTGGTTCTGCTTTCAGCCTCTACATAAGCAATTACATTGTCTTAGTTTGTGTTTCCAGGAGCAGATCTCAAGGTAAATATTTGGGCTCAAGTAGTTTGGGAGATTACCCTAGGCAGCATGGTGAAAAAGTGAGGAAGTGAGACAGAAAGGGGAGGAAATCCAAGTGTCTGTGAGTGAGCAGGTTGCCACCATGGGTAATTAAGGCTCATTTCTCCTGGGACTTCTGGGAGGCACTGTAGATCATATCTCTCAGTTGTTTTCACCAAGGGGGCTCCCAAATCACTGAGGATGGCGACTGAGCCATAATATTAAAAGACTCTTGCTCCTTGGAAGGAAAGCTATGACAAATCTAGATAGCGTATTAAAAAGCAAGAGACATCACTTTGCCAACAAAGGTCCATATAGTCAAAGCTGTGGTTTTTCCAGTAGTCATGTAGGGATGTGAGAGCTGGACCATAAAGAAGGCTGAGGGCTGATCCTAAAGGAAATCAACTCTGAATATTCATTGGAAGGACTGGGCCTGAAGCTAAAGCTCCAATTCTATGACTACCTGATGTGAAGAGCTGACTCATCGCAAAAGACCCTGATGCTGGAGAAGATTGAAGGCAAAAGGGGAAGGGAGCAGCAGAAGATGAAATGGTTATATAGCATCACTGATTCAATGGACATGAATGTGAGCAAACTCCAGGAGATAGTGAAGGACAGGCGAGACTGGTGTGCTACAGTCCATGGGGTCTCAAAGAGTCAGACATGACTCAGCAACCGAACAACAGCAAGCCCTTATTGGTTGAGGGTCACTTCAGCTGTTTATTTTCTAGAAAGAGCCTCCGTGTGCACTGAAACAGCCTGCAGACAAATGCTAAACACACACAGGTTATTTTCTCTTCAGTACACATGGCAAAATAATATGCACATTACTGTATGTTCTTTAACCTAAGAATAAACCTTAGTAATCTTTCCATACTAGTGAATATAAGAATATACAAATTCCTACATAGATATATTATCATTTGTCTCATCGGCCTCCTACTCCTGGTCATTTGGGTGATGGAACTTTGGAAACGTTCATCATTACAAATAATGCTGAAATGAATAACAGTACACGAGCCATTCTGTGCAGGGATGAGTATCTGTAGGTTAACTTTCAACAAGGGGAATTGCTGGGCCAAGGGTGTTAATGCTGCAGCGTTGATGTTGCCCCCCTGCCCTGCATAGGCGCTGCACCTATTTAAACTTCATGTAATGAATGAAAGTATTATGCTCTGATGATTAGCAACTCATTTGCCTTTCATTCTCTCTATATTTGGGGCTTCTTGGGGGCAGCAACCATTTTGGATAACACCTAACAAGTTGTAAATCCTCCTTAAATCTTTGAATGGGTGGATGAGTGGAAGGATAAATAGATAGAAGGACAGATAGATGGATGGATGAGGGACAGATGAATAGAAGGATGGATAGATGAGTAGATGAATTACCCTGAAACTGGCCTTCTTGAGGAGACCAAGATGCAGTATAAAAAATAAGTAATAAACCAGAAACTAGAAATTCATTACACCGGGCAGATCTCCTTCATTATCTGCTCTCATAGCACATTTTGTGCTCCTGGGAGTAGCAGAAGGAAATTCAGCCATGGCTGGCCAGAGGTAGGCTGCTCACAGTGGCTGAGTCTGCACAAGCCAAGGCGGGTCATTCCTGAAAGTCACGGGGCTGGCGGTGCTCAGGAGCTCGGCAGCCCTGTCTCAAGAACAGAGCGGCCACTCACTCCAAAGTTGGTAGTAACAGCATCAGGGCTTAGCCGGAGGCTTCAAGCACACCGTTCTTGGGTGCATGCGTGCATGCATGCGTGCTTAGTCGCTTCAGTCATGTCCGACTCTGCGACCCCATAGACTGTAGCCCGCCAGGCTCCTCTGTCCATGGGATTCTCCAGGCAAGAATTCTGGAGTGGGCTGCCATTTCCTCCTCCAGGGGATCTTCCTGACCAGGGATCCAACCTGCAAGTGGATTCTTTGCCCTCCTGAGCCACCTGGAAAGCCCACACTGTTCTTACTTCAATTTTAAATTATGGATCAATTAAAAGAACCATACTATCTAAAGACACTTTCATCTGCACCCTACTTAAGATGAATAAAATATTCATTGCTCATATCAAAGAACAGTATTATAATTTAGGGTGTAGCTTTGACTGAGAAGGTAAACTCAGCCCCCAACTCCAGCCTGTGTCAGCAAGTCCCCACACCCACACAGCCTCTCTGCTCAATTTTCTCTCCCCAGAGCCCCACATCCTTCCTTTCTCAAAGCTTTGCATCTTTATTCTTTCAAAGACACAGCTGGCCGAGGGACTGGATGAAGAATTTGGTTCTCCCCCTCACTTATTCCTGAACAGATCTCCTTAAGCTGCAGCTTGTTTATTTCCTGGAATTTCTGCCAGCCAAGCAGACCCTAGGGAGGGGCACGTGGGAACGTCAGGAAGAGAGCTGAGTCTCGTGCTTACAGCCAAAGTATTTCCATTATTAAAATAGCATGCAGAATAACATTCACTTTGTCCAGTGGAAATCTATAGTGTATACTTATTATGGAAACTTCAGAAAGAACCAAAAAACAAACAGAAGAAAGTCAATCTACCCACGCCCTTAAGCAGAGATGATTACCCTTAGCATTTCGGTCAGAAATCTCATGGTCTTTTTTTCCTTCTACCCACATAGTCATTTTTCATCACAGAAATGACACATATGGTGCAAACTCTCGCAGTACAATTTTTCCGCTTGACGTTTCTTGAGAGTCATCTCCTGTCTTTCAAACAGACTTCCATTATTTTTAACAACTGCTTAATAGTCTGTTGGGTGGCTATAACGTAGCTGATTTAACCTTCTCCCCTTGTTGGCTATTTAAGTTGCCCCCTTCAATTGTTATAAATTGTACTACTGGCAAGAATTATTGTCTTTTCAATAGGAACTTTTTCCCCCAGATATTTCTGAGGTTTCTCGAGGGTGACCACCCACAGGTGATGGCTATCATGGAAGAGGGAACATAACCTATTACATAAGGGTGACGCCTCATTGCAGGAGGACAGGGGGTGCTTCTCTTTAAACCCCAGTGAGGGTGGATCTCCTATTCCTGGGGGAGGAGATGTAGGGCTTTATGCCACTGCCCTGCTGCCCCCTGGCATTCCAGTCTTGTGCCGTTTTGACCCTGACCTCTACTTGGCCCTTTATTGATCTGTCCCCATCTGGGTGCAAACCCTTATTTTTTACTCCCAGGGCATAGCCAAGATTAGACCATCAAATTTGCCAAGAAGTTGCCAAACGTCCAGGAGGGATTTACAACCAAATGTGTGATTTATTTCTGCTGCTCTTTGAAGTGGCTCCTCTCCAGGTCATCAGGCTCCAAGCCCACCCTATCTGCCTTTCCTGGCTGCCCCTTGCCTGGCTGCTGTCCTGCCTCCAAAACCCAGGGGGAGCAGATCCCACCGCACGGAGAGTGCCTTTGAGCACTCCTGCATTCCTGGGGTGCCGATCTCCATGTTTCAAATGCCACCTCCACTGTCTTCCTTTCCTGCCCACCCTTTGGCAGTGGGAATGTGGAAATAAATGAAGACCACCAAAATGAGAATAAGTGAAGGGCTGTAGACATGAAATTAAAAGACACTAGCTCCTTGGAAAACAAGCTAACATAAAGAACGTATTAAAAAGCAGAGACATCACTTTGCTCACAAAGAGTCAAAGCTATGGTTTTTCCAGTAGTCATGTACAGCTCTGAGAGTTGGATCACAAAGAAGCCCGAGTGATGAAGAATAGATGCTTTTGAATTGTGGGGCTGGAAAAGGCTCTTGAGAGTCCCTTGGACAGCAAGGAGTCAACCCTGAATATTCATTGGAAGGACTGGGGGTGAAGCTGAAGCCCCAATACTTTGGTCCCCTGATGCGAAGTGCCAGCTCATTGGAAAAGACCAGATGCTGGGAAAGATTGAAACAAAAGGAGAAAGGGGCAGCAGAGAATGAGATGGTTAGATAGCATCACCGACTTAATGGATATGACTTTGAGTCAACTCCAGGAGACAGTGAANATCTTCCTGACCCAGGGGTCGAACTCACATCTCCTGCAGCTCCTGCAGTGGTAGGAGGATTCTTTGCCGTAGTGTTGGAGACCTCTTTTGCAATTTAAGAACATATTCCATTCATTTCATACATTATTTTAAGCTACACATAGCAGCTCGGACATAATTTGTGCTGGGGTCAGAAGTCATTAAGGGACAATTGAATAGAATTTTGTCAACGCCCTCAGCCTGCTCTCAGTCTGGCTTGCAATGGGACCAACCCAGCACCAGATGCAGAGCAAGTGTCAATCAGTCACAAATCCCACCTCCAATGCCTATGGCACTGTGAATTGCAGCTGGTCAGTTAACATGCTTCAATGCTTCATCCTCCAAGTCACCATCTGCATAAGGAGAATGATGCTTCTTGGCCAGGTTCTTATAGGAACCAATAAGATCAACATATGGAAAGCATTTAATACAAGTTGGTGGGGACTTCCCTGGGGTCTAGCGGCTAAGACTCCACATTCCCAATGCGGAGGGCCCAGGGCCCATTCCTGGTCAGGGAACTAGATCCCATGTGCCATAACTAAGAGCCTGCATGCCACAACTAAGGATTCCACATGCCGCAGCAAAAAAGAGCTCTCACGCCGCAACAAAGATCGAAGATTCTGCACGCCTCAACTAAGATCTGACACAGCCAAGTAAATAAATATTCTTAAAAAATACAGGTTGGTGAATGAATGTGTGTATGAGGAAGTGAATAAGGGAGTGAGTGAGTGAAAGAACAGATCCAGAGTCTCTTCCATGCCAGACATGAGGCAGAGATCAAGGAACTATAGAGTTGAGGGGCTAAGTCCTTGAATTCTGAGGTCCAAGCATCTAGGTCTAAATTCCAGCTCTGCAGCTCAGTTGTTGCATGACCCTCTCTGGATCTCAGTTTCCTCATCTGTAAAATGGAAACAATGGGAAAACTGTCTACCTTACAGCCACCGTCAGCTGTCATTGGGGATCCAGAGACCACTAAATTCTGCCCAGGGCAGCTGGCAGAGGCCCTCAGTCCCTGTGCTCCTGCCTCCCAGGGTGCAGGCCTGTAGGGGCTGCAGACACCAGCTGTCTTGGCAGCTACTAATTCTGGACAGTCTCCAAATGTAACTCAGACCCTGCAGAGAGAATCTGTAAATGAGGCCTCCGGTAAATCACAGCTGACCACTCAATCAGGCCCCTTGTGCCACTTTCAGATCCAATAAAGCCAGGCCCTGTTGCCCGACCCATGACGCCACCCCCTCACCACGATCAGAAACCCTGGAAAGAAGGTGTTTCTGAGGCTCATGTTCTGAGACCCGCGTCCTGACTGCCTCCATCAATCAGGAACTCACAGGCCTCCACACGGCTGTGATTCCACCATCCGCCTCCCCATCCACTTAGGCCATCTGATTCATCTCTCCAGTTTAATAAAAATAGTATCCTCCCGGGCTCCCGCCAAGGCCAGAGGCAGGCAGGATCCCTCCAACGTTTAAACCAGGCCAGACCTTAATTAGTTGGCAACATCAATATCACTTTTCCCAGTGATTAGCATTTCAAAGTAAATTCCACATCTAGGGCTGTCAGCATCCAGGAGCCTGGCGGAAGGTTGTTATGTGAAGTAGGGGGGGGAGCAAAAAAAATCACACCATGGAGAAAGCCTTGGATTTCAGAAATTCAGCAACTTTGCCCAGGCCCCTTCCTGTCACTTGCTGGCTCCACACCAAGGTCCCCAACTGGCTCCACATTTCCCATTCTGTCCATGGGCCTGATCTTCACCCGCTGAGGTCTGGGTCAACAGGAGGCAGGTGGAACCGTGAGAGCTGTAAAATAAGGCCTACAGCTGGTGTGCTGTCTTTCTAAACAGGAATTCTCCAGGCAAGAAGCCTGGTGTGGGTTGCCATTTCCTTCTCCAAGGGATCTTCTCAACCCAGGAATTGAACCTGGGTCTCCTGCATAGCAGGCAGATTCTTTACTCTCTGAGCCATCAGGGAAGCCCCAAATTGTACACAAAAACTCCATTTCTGGCTTCTCCAGGAAAGCGCAAGATCTGGTCACACTGAACCCACCTCTCCTCCTGTGGCAGCATCGTGAGAGCTGCATAGCAGCTGACACTTTTAGACAGTCTGCCACAGTCCCCACCGTGCCCTATTGGCCTATACCTGGCTCTCGCATCTGTTATGTTCAGGGCCTCGGTGAGAACTTGAGTTCTTGTCCCCTGTTATAGGGGCTGGTTGAATGAGGCAGGACTGGTTATAGAAAAATGTTGGAGGAAGGGGCAGAAAATTACCAATGGATCCACAGACAATTCAGAGGTGAGACCAAAAGTCTGTCCTCTGGAGAAGAGGAGGAGAATGCAGGTGGGGACAGACAGGTCTCATCGGGTATGAAGGAAGAGCCTGAAAGAGGGCAGAGTGCCACTCAAGCTGACCCTTACCCCATCACACTCCCANTGACCTCATGGCCCCTGCATTGGAAGCTCAGAGTCTTAACCACTGGATGACTGGGGAAGTCCCGGGGGTGGATTCTAATCTTCCCACTGAGAATCCCCATTCCTCCAGTGACAACTTGGGCTCTTCTATTAGCACAGTGTCATCCTGCTAAACCACGTCTCTTGGGGTGAATTCTCTCCCTGGGGCTCCCTGAGTGATGGCAGGGGTGGCATTCTAGCAGAGATTCCCTACTTCTCAATCAAATGAAAGCCCACTTTCACATGAAATAATTTTGTTTGCAGGAATAGAAGTCAAAAATCAATCCAAAGCCTGATCAAGGAGAGAAGACTTCAGGGAATTTGACCTGGAAAGAGAAACACTTTTGCCCAAGCTAGATCCTTAGCACATCCCCCAGTAGAGCTGGAAAGTCAGGCTTTCAATGTGTCATGATTAGATTTCCATTTGGAGTTAACATCTTCCCAACTGCTGAGATCTAAAATGGCCTCTGGCCCAAGCAGCAGGAAGACAGGGGAACAATCAGCATGATTATTAATAGTCTGCATCTAATTTCAAGGGTAAAAGAGGGGGAATCGGGGGTGAGAAATGAGGGGGCCACACAAGGCAAAATGCCCATGTTCTTTGCAAGTGGTTGATTGAGTTACACCCCTGGTCTGAAAGTGTCCTGAGTGGTCCCCTCTCTGGTGCAACCAATTACCTTCCTGTCTGCAGGACCCAGGGGGTGCATTAACAGGAAACCAAGGTGATTAGCACAAAATTGAAATATCCCTTCTGGAACAAGAGCAAAAACTGCATCTCAACCACACTCGCTGACTCCAGCCAGAGGCCCACGGACTTTTCATTTGCCGCTGAGTCTGCTACAGAACATTCCGGCTCCATCTGGTCACTGAGCCGTAAATATTCTTCTCTGCCACCTGACCAGAAGTCTTGGGGAAGGCATGGAGCTCCAGATGGAGGGCCCAGATGATGGACAGACTGTGTCCTTCTCAGGGTCCTCAGGGATGCGGGGACAGTCAAGGGAACCACAGATGAAAGAATGCAACAGCCCACGATTGGACAGGATTTACAGGAAACCACGGCCACCTGAGCCGGCATCTCTCAGAGTGTGGCACTCGCAGCTAGGTGGTTCAGAAATAGGGCAGTAAATAACACGGGCAGAAAGTCACTCTCTTTGGGGTCTTAAACGGTAGTGAGAAACTCATTCCTTCTCAGTTCTCTCTCATCCTTCTGATTAACCCAAGGAGGAAGTCTATCTTTGGTGATAAGTCTCTAATACCTAACACCTGTTACTCTGTCCTGACATATCCAGGAGTCATCAAGCCCCAGAGAAGACCCTGAGGCAAGCAACAGCCTCCATCCAGAATGCAGCAACGCTCCACTGGGAAATGGCATAGCATCCCTTCTGCCAGATGCTTTTGGTTAAAATCAATCCCAGGACCAGTCAGATTCAGTGGGAGGACAACAGCAAGATGTAAATATCAGAAGGCATTTAGTTTAATATTTTCTCGCTAAGTTGTGTCTGACTCTTTGTGACCCCATGGGCTGTAACCCACCAGCCTCCTCTGTCCACGGGATTTTCCAGGCAAGAATACTGGAGTGGGTAGCCATTTCCTTCCCCAGGGGATCTTCCCGACCCAGGGATTGAACTCAAGTCTCCTGTGGCTCCTGCATTGCAGGCAGATTCTTTACCACGAGTGCCACCTGGGAAACCCCATCAGAAGCCATGTGAAGTGAAAGTTGCTCAGTCGTGTCTGACTCTTTGCGACCCCATAGACTATACAGTCCATGGAATTCTCCAGGCCAGAATACTGGAGTGGGTAGCCTTTCCCTTCTCCAGAGGATCTTCCCAACCCTGGAATCTAACCCAGGTCTCCCGCATTGCAGGCGGATTCTTTACCAGCCAAGCTACACGGGAAGCCCCCCACCAGAAGGCATAGTTCGCTGCTATTATCCAGACATCCACTGCGCTCTGGAGTCGGAACCATTCACTGCCACAGAGTTGTGTGTGTGCGTGTGCGTGCTCAGTTGCTCGGTCACATCTGACTCTCTGTGACCCCATGGACTGGAACCCACCAGGCCCCTCTGTCCATGGAATTCTTCAGGCAAGAGTACTGGCCTGGGTTGCCATTTCCTCCTCCTGGGGATCTTCCTGACCCAGGGATCGAACTCACATCTCCTGCAGCTCCTGCAGTGGTAGGAGGATTCTTTGCCGTAGTGTTGGAGACCTCTTTTGCAATTTAAAAACACATATTCCATTCATTTCATACATTATTTTAAGCTACACATAGCAGCTCGGACATAATTTGTGCTGGGGTCAGAAGTCATTAAGGGACAATTGAATAGAATTTTGTCAACGCCCTCGGCCTGCTCTCAGTCTGGCTTGCAATGGGACCAACCCAGCACCAGATGCAGAGCAAGTGTCAATCAGTCACAAATCCCGCCTCCGATGCCTATGGCACTGTGAATTGCAGTTGGTCAGTTAACATGCTTCAATGCTTCATCCTCCAAGTCACCATCTGCATAAGGAGAATGATGCTTCTTGGCCAGGTTCTTATAGGAACCAATAAGATCAACATATGGAAAGCATTTAATACAAGTTGGTGGGGACTTCCCTGGGGTCTAGCGGCTAAGACTCCACATTCCCAATGCGGAGGGCCCAGGGCCCATTCCTGGTCAGGGAACTAGATCCCATGTGCCATAACTAAGAGCCTGCATGCCACAACTAAGGATTCCACATGCCGCAGCAAAAAAGAGCTCTCACGCCGCAACAAAGATCGAAGATTCTGCACGCCTCAACTAAGATCTGACACAGCCAAGTAAATAAATATTCTTAAAAAATACAGGTTGGTGAATGAATGTGTGTATGAGGAAGTGAATAAGGGAGTGAGTGAGTGAAAGAACAGATCCAGAGTCTCTTCCATGCCAGACATGAGGCAGAGATCAAGGAACTATAGAGTTGAGGGGCTAAGTCCTTGAATTCTGAGGTCCAAGCATCTAGGTCTAAATTCCAGCTCTGCAGCTCAGTTGTTGCATGACCCTCTCTGGATCTCAGTTTCCTCATCTGTAAAATGGAAACAATGGGAAAACTGTCTACCTTACAGCCACCGTCAGCTGTCATTGGGGATCCAGAGACCACTAAATTCTGCCCAGGGCAGCTGGCAGAGGCCCTCAGTCCCTGTGCTCCTGCCTCCCAGGGTGCAGGCCTGTAGGGGCTGCAGACACCAGCTGTCTTGGCAGCTACTAATTCTGGACAGTCTCCAAATGTAACTCAGACCCTGCAGAGAGAATCTGTAAATGAGGCCTCCGGTAAATCACAGCTGACCACTCAATCAGGCCCCTTGTGCCACTTTCAGATCCAATAAAGCCAGGCCCTGTTGCCCGACCCATGACGCCACCCCCTCACCACGATCAGAAACCCTGGAAAGAAGGTGTTTCTGAGGCTCATGTTCTGAGACCCGCGTCCTGACTGCCTCCATCAATCAGGAACTCACAGGCCTCCACGCGGCTGTGATTCCACCATCCGCCTCCCCATCCACTTAGGCCATCTGATTCATCTCTCCAGTTTAATAAAAATAGTATCCTCCCGGGCTCCCGCCAAGGCCAGAGGCAGGCAGGATCCCTCCAACGTTTAAACCAGGCCAGACCTTAATTAGTTGGCAACATCAATATCACTTTTCCCAGTGATTAGCATTTCAAAGTAAATTCCACATCTAGGGCTGTCAGCATCCAGGAGCCTGGCGGAAGGTTGTTATGTGAAGTAGGGGGGGGGGGCAAAAAAAATCACACCATGGAGAAGGCCTTGGATTTCAGAAATTCAGCAACTTTGCCCAGGCCCCTTCCTGTCACTTGCTGGCTCCACACCAAGGTCCCCAACTGGCTCCACATTTCCCATTCTGTCCATGGGCCTGATCTTCACCCGCTGAGGTCTGGGTCAACAGGAGGCAGGTGGAACCGTGAGAGCTGTAAAATAAGGCCTACAGCTGGTGTGCTGTCTTTCTAAACAGGAATTCTCCAGGCAAGAAGCCTGGTGTGGGTTGCCATTTCCTTCTCCAAGGGATCTTCTCAACCCAGGAATTGAACCTGGGTCTCCTGCATAGCAGGCAGATTCTTTACTCTCTGAGCCATCAGGGAAGCCCCAAATTGTACACAAAAACTCCATTTCTGGCTTCTCCAGGAAAGCGCAAGATCTGGTCACACTGAACCCACCTCTCCTCCTGTGGCAGCATCGTGAGAGCTGCATAGCAGCTGACACTTTTAGACAGTCTGCCACAGTCCCCACCGTGCCCTATTGGCCTATACCTGGCTCTCGCATCTGTTATGTTCAGGGCCTCGGTGAGAACTTGAGTTCTTGTCCCCTGTTATAGGGGCTGGTTGGATGAGGCAGGACTGGTTATAGAAAAATGTTGGAGGAAGGGGCAGAAAATTACCAATGGATCCACAGACAATTCAGAGGTGAGACCAAAAGTCTGTCCTCTGGAGAAGAGGAGGAGAATGCAGGTGGGGACAGACAGGTCTCATCGGGTATGAAGGAAGAGCCTGAAAGAGGGCAGAGGGCCACTCAAGCTGACCCTTACCCCATCACACTCCCAGCTTCTCTCTGTCCTTAACTCAGATCTCATGAGAACTCTGAGACGGGGGTTGGGGCAAGGGGAGAGTAGAATGAGCACCTGGACAAGGACAGGATAAAGGGGTCCCAGCCCAGATCTGTTGCTCCCCTGATGGGTCACCGTGGCCATGCTTCTCTGTGCCTTGGTGCACCCTGTAAAATGAAGCCGTTGCATTGGCTCACTGACTTCTGAGCTTCCTGCCAGCTCCCTGTCACTTGTCCCAGGGGAGAGGCTGAGAGACCAGAGGCTCTCTGAGCTCTGGAGAGGGATGGAGTGACACTCCCTGGTGGCTTTAGACACCTCGCCCGTCCTTGATCATCTCTACCACCTGCTCCCTTTGTTTAGATAAAGGAACAGTTTCTGAATCTTAGGTAGAGGACTTTGCCTAATGTGCAGGTTCTAGGTTGGGTCCCCTGCCCATGGTTCTGGGAAAAGGGCACCCCTAGACACACCACCCAGAGAGATATCGTGGCATTAATACTGAGGTCCACCAACCATTCTTAAATGGTCATTCAACACAGGTCTTAAAAATTTGTCTTAAGCATCTTTCATGTGCCAGGAAGTGTGCAAGATCCTTGGGCTGTGGTGTCTAAGAGGGATGTACAGAGAATTCTGTTGCTGACCTGACTCCTACAGCTCTCTCTCAGAGAGGGAGAGAGGAAGATGGAAATATGGATGGATGGATGGATGGACGGATGGATGGACGGATGGATGGATGGATGGGTGGATGGATGGATGGGTGGATGGATGGATGGATGGACGGATGGATGGATGGATGGATGGATGGATGGATGGAT
>SJYW01023786.1:301493-317226 GCA_006410735.1 Raphicerus campestris | reverse complement strand
GTATAAGAGACAGCCTTGTGTCTATTCAGAACTTCCCAGGAGACCCTGCTGTTCTAGCCCCTGCCCTGTGGAGCAGAGACCCCAAGTGACAGGCTGGTGCCTCCCCCACTGAGAAACCGGCTCCCCTGGGGGAACCTCGAGATTCAGAGGTGGGTGGGAGGGGGAGGAGAAGCGTAGTGAAACTGAGGATGCTTCTGAGACCTTGGTGACGTCTGGGCTGTAACTGGAGACGGCATCTCGCCCCTGCTCCCAGGCCCAAGCACTCTTCTGAGAATATTTGCTTTGGCATCTGCAGGAAGCTGGCAGCATGAGAGTGGCACCAGAGGCTGCTGCGAGGAAGGNCGGGTGGATGGATGGATGGGTGGGTGGGTGGACGGATGGAGAGAGGGAAGGACTTCACAGATCAAGTTCTTACCCATCCCCCTGACCTTCTTATTGCCCTTTCTCTTGCTCTCCAGTGTCGCTTGAACTCTGCCCTCTGTTCCTACCTTCCTTGTGCTCTGCGGGTTGAGTGGGTAAAAGAGTTCAGATCAGAGACCTGTTCTCTGCCCCCTTGTTTGCATTTCTGAGTTTGGGGTCTGGTCCCACTGTCTGGGATCATGGCCCACTCATTCCTGACCCCTTCACTCTCCTTGTGTCTATTCAGAACTTCCCAGGAGACCCTGCTGTTCTAGCCCCTGCCCTGTGGAGCAGAGACCCCAAGTGACAGGCTGGTGCCTCCCCCACTGAGAAACCGGCTCCCCTGGGGGAACCTCGAGATTCAGAGGTGGGTGGGAGGGGGAGGAGAAGCGTAGTGAAACTGAGGATGCTTCTGAGACCTTGGTGACGTCTGGGCTGTAACTGGAGACGGCATCTCGCCCCTGCTCCCAGGCCCAAGCACTCTTCTGAGAATATTTGCTTTGGCATCTGCAGGAAGCTGGCAGCATGAGAGTGGCACCAGAGGCTGCTGCGAGGAAGGGCCAACAGGCAGCTTCTTCCCGAGTGAACCCAGCTCCGTCCTGCCATCAAAGAGTCTCCCGAGGGAGAGGCTCTGCTTGCCTTTGAAGGAAGGCGGGACATTCCGAGGTCTTTCAGGGTCAGGAGACAGTGTCTGATGGAGACGTCTGTTCCCTGAGGCATCAGCCCACGTCTGGACCAGGACAGACAGTGCTGTGGGTCTGGAGAACCTACCCACGTGTCGAGTTCTGCCTCTTGTGTTCCTCCACTTGGACAAAACAAACAAAAAGTGGCCCCATGCTCCTAGGGTCCCATGCCTCCTCCATTGACGACAACCACTTAATCATGACAGTAACAGTGGGAGCTGACTGTTTCAGCAGTAGCTGGTGCACACGCTGGGTAACAGCCATGCTAGACTCTCCAGAGCCACTCAACTATTTCACAGTCTGTGTGTGCTGAGTCATGTCCAACTCTTTGTGATCCCATGGGCTGTAGCCCACCAGGCTCCCCTGTCCGTGGGATTCTCCAGGGAAGAATACTAGAGTAGGTTGCCATGCCCTCCTCCAGGGGATCTTCCCAACCCAGGGATCAAACCCGAGTCTCTTATGTCTCCTGCGTCGGCAGGTGGATTCTTTACCACTAGCGCCACCTGGAAAGCCCATGTCATAGTCCATCATCCAGATATTAGTGTACTATCAAATTCACACCATTACTACTCCCTGTGTGATCTGGGCAATCTAGCTACTCTCTCTGTAACTGTAAAATGGGGATGGTGATAAACCTGCTTCATGGGGCTGTTGCCAAAGCCTGAGCCCAAATCCTGGCTCAAGTAGAAACTGACTCTTCAGAGAGGTTAAGTGATTGTTCAGGGACACACAAGCCAGCATTTTCCTGCCCCTAAAACAAGCACGCCCAGCCAGTACACTGTGCTTAAAATCAGAGTTCTCTGCAGCTGAAAGCACTGGGGGAAAGTCTTTGCCTTCCCTTAATTAGATTAAAAGATCCATCATGAGGATGTAGACTGTAATCCACGGATGTTGCTGCATTTAAACTGAAATGGAGAGCCAGCAGTTCAGATGGGACTGAGCAGCTGGTGGCCATGCTGCTGCCCAGCAAATCATTCCTCTCTCAAAGGGATGTTTGCTGCAGAGTGGTCTGGAGGAAGCTGGAGACCATCCAAAGTTCCCTCTAAGCAGATGGGTCCCTTTGGACATATGCGCAGACACATCTCTCAATGTTCACTCTGACTTTGAAAGCAAGGAAGAAAGGATGAATTTCTCAGCTCCATGCCTCCCAAACCTGGCTAGGGATCACATCACCCGGGGACTTGAGAGGAACGTACAGTGGCTGGCCCCATCACCAGACCTGGTGATTCAGAACACTTCGGGATGGGTGGGGCCTGAAGAACTGTATTTCAAGGGCATCATCATAAGACTTTGGGGGCGCAGCAGAAAACTATCACATTGCTTTCTTGAATTGTCACAACATTTGTGAGGTGTTAGGGTTTCTAATGGAGAAGGCGATGGCCCCCCACTCCAGTACTCTTGCCTGGAAAATCCCATGGACGGAGGAGCCTGGTAGGCTGCAGTCTATGGGGTGGCTAAGAGTCGGACACAACTGAGCGACTTCACTTTGACTTTTCACTGTCATGCATTGGAGAAGGAAATGGCAACCCACTCCAGTGTTCTTGCCTGGAGAATCCCAGGGACGGGGGAGCCTGGTGGGCTGCTGTCTATGGGGTTGCACAGAGTCGGACACGACTAAAGCGACTTAGCAGCAGCAGCAGGGTTTCTAAATCTATTTTGTTGAGGAGGTTATTGAAGCTCAAAGAGATTAAGAAAATTCAATCAAGACCATACAACTAGTGTGTCAGGATTAATTCTACTCTGAGAAGGAGAAAACTCAAAATTTAAAAGATGCTTTTAACAATCTTAGAGATGCTAGGTTTTGGGGTTGGTTTTTTGTTTTTTTTTTCTGTCACAGAATCAAAAACTGCAGTCAAGGAGTTTAGAGACCCAGGCCTCTTCTCGCTTGTTGTTCTACCAGCTCAACACAAGTCTTCTCCCTCATGACCCAAAACGGGTGCTCCAGCTCCAATCATTGTGCCCACCTTCTAGGCTCCAGGAGGAAAGAAAATCAGGTGGTTTCTGGAAGTTTTAGACCCACTACCTTTTAACCGTCCTTGGCCGTAACTTAGTCTCATGATCATGACCAACTGAAAGGGAGATTGGGAAACATAGTCCTCATTCCCAATTTCAAGACTGAGAGTAAGAATTTGAACTACCAAGTGGCATGAAGTTTATATTTCTCATCTTAATCTTAACATCCAGTGAAATAGACGCTATTATCATCTCTGCATGGCAGATGAAGAAACTGAGGCCCAGAACAATTAAGTATCTTGCTCAAATCAAATGTGGGGTTAGGGTTTAAACCCAGGGGGCTGCTTACTTTGAATTCTATGATTTCCCCTTCCTTACACAATGCCATGACACCAGCAGAAGACAGGAGGGAAAATCCTCTGTTTAGCAAAGTTGCATCTTGGCAAAGATACTTTCTATCCAGTTTTAAAGTCAGGCACCTGCCTGGGGAAAAATATCACAGCTTCCCTAACACTCAGGATGGGGAAGTCAGAGGCAGGCTGGCTTTGGTTCTGTAATGTGCAAACATCCTTGGCAATAACCGGGGAAATGCCACGGTGCCGTGTGTGTCCTGCACATGCTGGGACCCACAGACTTGGCCGCTGCTGTAGGAGACGCCCTCTGGCTGTCTCCACCCAAGACCTGTTTCTCGTCTGGTATGATCTGGAGCTGCCATCCCTGCCTCGTGTGCAACAGAGATAATCCCAGGGGTCTAAGAATCAAATCCTTCTCCCCAGATCTCAACACCTTCTGCTCACTTGAAGGGGACATACCTTTCCTTAAACAACACCCTTTGCCCACTTACAAAATAAATTTTCAGACCTCCCAGCTCTGGAGGAGGGCATGGCAGCCCACTCCAGCATTCTTGCCTGGAGAATTGCCATGGACAGAGGAGGCTGGTGGGTTGCAGCACATGGGGTTGCAAAGAGTCGGACACAACTGAGCGACTGAGCACAGCAGAACTCTTCCTCCTCCCCCCTCCCCCCACGCCATCCATCACCTCCTCCTCCTTTGATCCACACAATGGACCAGATGATGTACATTCCCAGAAGCCTTATGACTGCTGCCTGCTCCCGCAGAGGGCAAGGGGAGAGACAGAGAAGAGAGGCGTAGTTGTCTACACAGAGTTGTGCAAACTGTACCTGTAAAGGGCCAGACAGAAAATACTTAAAGGTTTCCAGGCCATGAGGTTTCTGTTATGACCACTCAGTTCTGCCAATGGAGCATGAAGCAGCCACAGGTGATATGTAAATGAATATCTGCATTCTGATAAAACTTTAACAAAGATTGATGAAGACTTGATTGAACCCACAGGCCACAGTTTGCTGACCCATGGCCTAGTGGTTACAGATACAGACTGGCATCCATCAACACTTCCTGCAAATCTTATCTTCTAGAATAGGTGGAAATTATCTACCTAATCTTCTTGGGCCTCAGTTTTCTCATCTCTCCAGTGGGAATAAATACACCCACTGCTCTACGATTATGGTGATAAATTCTCTGACCCCCAGACAGGCCAAGCGTGCTCTGACCCCAGGGCCTTCGCACCTCCCTTGCTATCCTTTCCACCCATAAATACCTTTCCTTCCAGCTCTTGCATGTTGGCTCTGTCTTATACAGTCTCTTAAGTCCCCTTCTCAGAGGACTTCCCCGATACCCCTGTCCAGAGTACTGACCCTCCCCAGCCTACACACAGCAGATGCAGAAGCCAACTTGTTTAAAAAGACATTGATCCTTTTCTAGATGAGGAAGGACATGATTTCTGCAGCCCAGGAATTCCCCACACTGGAAGGGCTACCTTCTTGCCTTTTCCTGAACCTTCAGAGCCAGTCACAGGTGGGATTTAAAACTCAAGGCAAAGAAAATCAATGCATGTTTCTCCAGCCTGTACTTTTCAACTCTGGGTACTTCCTCCTTCAATCAAGTGGCTGGCGGGGCTGGCAGACAAAAGTAAATGATGGGGTGACCTTCAAGGCCCTTCAAGCAAGCTGAGAGTGCAGAGTTTCACTGTCTGGTGACCCATCCTCACCCCGTTGATGGGCCTTCCGTGAGTCACCCAGAATTTTCCACCTAGATTTATGAAATCCATTTTCTCTCAGACAGACTAAGCAGTTTATAGAGAACCAATATCATTAGGTTAATGATTCCCCATAAATTATTCCCCAAACAGCCCAGTTAATCCCACAAATGGAACATTAATGGTGGTGGGTCAATTGCTAGCCCTCTGCAGTTCCCTGGGATGACCGTGGCTTAGGCAGATGGTGCTGTCTAGTGAGGTCTTGCTTACTGGGGCTGAATTCCCATTCCATTATAACCCTCTATCAGCCACTTTGGGGTTCCCACGACAGCCTGGGTGTGATACCCTAAATGAATATCATGGCTGGGAATTATTTTCTATCTCGTTTCATCCTTGGCCATGACTTCTCATCTTCCACTGATGTCTGATTTATTTATCTGTTTATGGAGCAACCCATCTGGCTTGAAGCGACAGCGATAGGCATTTGATCAAATCGAGTCGCAAATCTCATCTTCCATCATCCTGAATTTTTATTCTATCATTACTTAACAAAATAGAATTAAGCTGGGGAGAAAGCAGGGCTCCTGCATTATGCATTGGCCTCATTTCAGTGGTCTTTATGCTCTCTCTTGGAGTTGCAGCTTTTCCGCACGACCAAGTGTTCTCAGAGAAAAGCAGTTGCATCTCTTAACGCCTGAGGAATTTTGTTCTCCTCTCTGATTTGCCTGGATTCAGAAAGCTGGCAGAGCGATCCAAGGATCAGACTGACTTTAGCCAAGGTGGTTCCCGGGGGACAATGTTTAGAAGGGTTTTTCAGAGACTATCAGAGCTGCCCAAACTCTAACCTCTGTAAAATCAAGGTGCGTTTTCACATTGTCCTGTCAGCCCTGCTGTTCCTCACCCAAGCGGGCATGGAGTGGCACAGAGCATACAACGGTATATCATCATCGTTACCCAAACCCAGAAACTATCAAAGTTTTTGCCAGGACTTCCCTGATGGTCCAGTGGGTGAGAATCCGTCTGCCAGTGCAGGGGACGTGGGTTCAGTCCTTGGTCAGGAGGAATCCACATGCCGAGGGACAGCAGGCCTGTGTACCACAGCTACTGAGCCTGCACTGTAATGCCCATGCTCTGCAATAAGAGACGCCGCTGCAATGAGAAGCCCACATTCCACAACTTGAAAGTAGTCCCTGCTCACCGCAGCTGGAGAAAGCTCACGTGCAGCGACAAAGACCCAGCACAGCCATAAACAGATCGATACATTTATGCACAGAAAAGAAATGCTTACTGGGTGCCAGGCACTCTGCTAAGTGTTTTAGCATATTTATCCCCATTCTATAGATGAGAAAATTGAGTATGGGACAAAACTAGAATTCAGTTCTCATCTACCCACCACCCAGAGCCAGGTTCTTAACAACTCTGGATTCTGCCTCCCAAGGAGGTACTTCATTTCTTGCCCAATGAGAAAGGGGAAGTAATAAATACTGACTGAACACCTATGTGTTAACATTAGCCACAGTATCTTGTTTTATTCTTAAAGTCCGCTGTGATACACACAGTAGCCAATCTCACAGGCAGGAGAGCTAGGGCTTAAAGATACTCAAATGGTCTGCCTCTAAATCCAGGATAACAGTAATATCAGCCAAATGATGAGGCTTTAGACTAAAGGTACGCTGTGATGCAGCTTCTACAGCAGGGGCTCCTGGTACGGGGCCCTGAGATGGCCCTCGGGGCATTCACGAGCTTTTTCATGCACCACACGGTATGCATGTGTGCAGGGAGATATTTTGTAAGGAAAGCCTCATAGCTCTGATAAGACATTAGATGGGGTTCTAAACCCAAATTAGATTAAGAAATACTGGTCTAGGAAACAGCTTATAAATCCTTATTGACTTCAGGCAGTTAGCCATCAACACACATCTTTTCAGCCCTTGCTCTGCATGGGATACTCTGGAAAAATAAAAAGATTGATATCCACCCATGTCTTCAAGGAGACAAGTAACAAGAGGAACAAGATCAAGTCTTGTTATTTCCCTGCTTAAGGAAATGCTTCCACTGGTTTTCTTGCCCACTGAGAATAAAATCCAGACTTCCCACTGTGACCTACCAACAAGGCTCAACAAATCCCCTACCCTCCCGATGCNCGGGTGCCAGGCACTCTGCTAAGTGTTTTAGCATATTTATCCCCATTCTATAGATGAGAAAATTGAGTATGGGACAAAACTAGAATTCAGTTCTCATCTACCCACCACCCAGAGCCAGGTTCTTAACAACTCTGGATTCTGCCTCCCAAGGAGGTACTTCATTTCTTGCCCAATGAGAAAGGGGAAGTAATAAATACTGACTGAACACCTATGTGTTAACATTAGCCACAGTATCTTGTTTTATTCTTAAAGTCCGCTGTGATACACACAGTAGCCAATCTCACAGGCAGGAGAGCTAGGGCTTAAAGATACTCAAATGGTCTGCCTCTAAATCCAGGATAACAGTAATATCAGCCAAATGATGAGGCTTTAGACTAAAGGTACGCTGTGATGCAGCTTCTACAGCAGGGGCTCCTGGTACGGGGCCCTGAGATGGCCCTCGGGGCATTCACGAGCTTTTTCATGCACCACACGGTATGCATGTGTGCAGGGAGATATTTTGTAAGGAAAGCCTCATAGCTCTGATAAGACATTAGATGGGGTTCTAAACCCAAATTAGATTAAGAGATACTGGTCTAGGAAACAGCTTATAAATCCTTATTGACTTCAGGCAGTTAGCCATCAACACACATCTTTTCAGCCCTTGCTCTGCATGGGATACTCTGGAAAAATAAAAAGATTGATATCCACCCATGTCTTCAAGGAGACAAGTAACAAGAGGAACAAGATCAAGTCTTGTTATTTCCCTGCTTAAGGAAATGCTTCCACTGGTTTTCTTGCCCACTGAGAATAAAATCCAGACTTCCCACTGTGACCTACCAACAAGGCTCAACAGATCCCCTACCCTCCCGATGCTTCACATATCTGGTGTTTCCTTAGCCTCAGGACTCAGAACAAAATTCATTTTCAGAAAGACCGTCCTTGAACTATATGATTCTAGCATATATTGATTTCCTCTTAGCTATTATCACAATCTGTGATAGGGCACTAATTCCCTGTCTGTCTCCCTGCTAGAATGAAAGCTGATGAGGGCATACTAGTCCATCCTGTTCCCCATCCCCAGCACCCAACACTGTGCCTGCCACAGACTCACTGATCAACAATATTGAGTGGATGAATGGGCACGTCACTTACTCCCTCTGAGTCTCAGTTTCTTCATCTATAAAGTGAAGGCTTGAATGATGGGTGATTTCCAAGTCATGCTCCCCAGGTCCCAAGTGCTTCCCTAAAGAAGGCAGGCAGACCGCATAGGGAAAAAAAAAGGCTAAAAAAGTTATTTCCTTGGCCTCTCCGCTCTACCCCATCTATGTATTCTAAACATTGCCACTTGGAATAGGATTTCATCTGAACGAAAAAACTTCATCAGTTTAAAGGTGAGGTTTTAAACTGTTGGGATGCTTAGCATCTTTGCAGCTCTAAAATCTATTATCTGTAACTGACAATCACAAAGAGTGATACCGAGAAGGGGCCTTCACAAGTGTCAGGATGGGAGGAAGAGATGCCCCCAAGATGGGCTAGTCCCAAAGACCAGATGAAGGGAGAACATGAAGGACAAGTCAGGAAAACAGGAACGAGGAGCCATGGCGTCCTGAATCATGGTAGTGAACAGTGTCCAGAGGAAACTTTCAAAGAGCAAGGAAAGTCCTAGACAGTGGTCTTGAAGGATGGTCCTTGGAGCA
Source organism: Raphicerus campestris (assembly GCA_006410735.1). Lineage (NCBI taxonomy): Eukaryota > Metazoa > Chordata > Mammalia > Artiodactyla > Bovidae > Raphicerus > Raphicerus campestris. Next base: position 308,312 of record SJYW01023786.1, on the reverse strand, counting down.
GCAGCACTGCCTAGGACTGGTTAGGAATGCACACTCTAGGGCTCCATCCAGATCTACTACATCAGGAACCATGGAGGGGGCAGAGCCCAGAACTTGGCATTTTAACAAGCCCTCTATATGACTGGAGGCATGTTCAAGTTCTAAGGTTAAGGGTAAGGCAGGAAGGCTGAGATATCTCCCCAAATCCAATGAGAAGGCAGTCACAAAAGAATCCCAGGAAATAACTTGCTTCATCTTCATGGTTCTCAACACTGGCTACCCGTTAGCATCACCTGGAGAGCTTTTTCAGTTCCTAATGCCCGGGTCACATGCAGAGCAGTTAAACTGGAATCACTAAGAATGGGAGAAAAGAGTCTGTATCTTTTTAGACCTCCCTCCATCCAATTGCACTGTACAGACACGGTTGAATAGCATAGTGTGCTTGGGAAGGGGAGCCAGGACCCAGGACACCTGGAAATTGATAATGTAGCCTGCTGGGGTTCACCCAGCTGCTGCAGAAAGAAAGGTTGATGGTGGTACCGCTCAGGAGGAACAAGTAATTAATTACAGAGGGGAGAATGCATTTACTTAATTAAGGATGGTGAATGCACCTCCTAAGTAGCTCTGTGAGAAAGAGGGTGGAGGGAGAAAGACAGGAGAGGTATAATCATGTGGTTGTTTGAGTTACTCTTGCTGCTAGAAACAGAATGTGCTGGATCATTAGAATTAGGTGAAAAGACTTAATAACGAAGGGACTGAACACCGAAGATATCTCAAGAGAAAGATTTCAGAGTGGAGTTTGGGAGGACATTATGCTGAGGAAGGGCTTCCCTGGTGGCTCAGATGGTAAAGAATCCACCTGCAATTCGGGAGACCTGGGTTCGATCCCAGGGTCAGGAAGATTCCCTGGAGAAGGGGATGGCAACCCACTCCAGTATTCACTCCTACAGAATCCCATGGACAGAGNTCGGGAGACCTGGGTTCGATCCCAGGGTCAGGAAGATTCCCTGGAGAAGGGGATGGCAACCCACTCCAGTATTCACTCCTAGAGAATCCCATGGACAGAGGAGCTTGGCAGGCTATAGCCCATAGGGTCGCAAAGAGTCGGACAGGACTGAGCAACTAATACACTATGCTGAAGAAAAGGATAGATCATGCTTGTGTCATCCTGGAGAGGACTATGAGATCTGGAGTTGAACTGCCTACGCTCAAATCCCATCTCTGCCATTTCGAAGCTATGTGACCTACAGGCATGTTGCTCAGCTTCTCTTGGCCAGTCTCTTCATTTGTAAAATGGGAGGTAATAAAAATTTCTATCTCGTTGGGGTTTTGTGAGGATTAAATGGGTTAGTTTATGCAGTGTGTTTATTATAGCAGTGCCTGGCACTCTGCGGTGGGTGGCTATATTCATTGTTTTTGTTTATAGGGTTGTATGAATAACAAGGGGTGTACGGAACCAGGACTTCAAGGATTTCTTGGCATGGTGCATGCTTCTTTTCTTCCCCCGATAACACGACTATGACTTGTAAATAACCCATGTGTTCATGAATCCATGTAGTCTCAAGGGTTGTACCTGTGTTGACTTCGCCATAATTGCAGAGATTGTTGCTTCAACTGCTCTCCCACCTCTGGCCACCATCAAAGAGTGTCAAATCAGCCCTCAGGGCAGAGGAAGAGCTCAGCGACCTCCATCCGATGCAGTAGCTGAGCTGACATCAGAGCCCTCTTAACACTCCAAAAACAGAGCGATGCTGGATGCAACGTAACATTCAAAGCTTCACATACACAGCTTGGATCAAAAATAAAGGAAAAGAGAACCCCAGGTGTCAGAAAGGACCAGCCAACTAAATAAGCCCAAAGGTCCATGTGATATCTGAACTGCTTATACCTAGAGAGTCATAAAATCAATGCCCCGAGACCAGAGCTACATCCACAGGAAGGGAGCTGATAAAGCCCAAAGCAGAGAACAAACAGTAAAGTGCTTTCTATCCTTGACAGGAGTGCTAAAAAGCTCTACCTAGTGGCTTAAGCACACAGCTTCCAGTTGAGTTGGCCACTCCAAATCACAAGTAAAAGACTCACTGAGAGAAATTTAAATATCAAAGAGGTTTCCCAGTCGAGACCCCCTGGGAAGCCCAAAGGAAAAAAATCCCCACTGAAGATGAGCTCACAGTTAAAAATTATAAAGCACACAAAAAAACCCAAGCCCCTGCAAGAATCAGAAGAGGCAACTAATGAAGGAATTCGCACCATGGAAACGAAATGTACCAGACCTCTTTAAAATTCTCTTTGAGATTATTCGAGTACTAGCAAAACAAAGGAAAGAAAATAGAGTCAGTAGCAGCTACAGATCATTAACTGTGGACACAAAGCCTGCGTGAAGACTGCTGCCTAGTCGGTTTCTGCTTGTTGATTTTAAGAATGTGATGCAGGAGACTGGAAAAAAAAAAAAAGGATACTCACTCCTGTGTTGGCTGATATGGTCTTTCTAGAAAAGCCAAGTTATCAACATGAATCAGAAGCCTTCATTTTTTATTTTTGGCATACGCTTCGGAGAAACCCACTTTTAGGAATTTATTCCAAAGAAATAATGATGGATATGAGCAAAGACTAGCTGCAAGGATTTTTCTTCAGTGCTGAACAATTGGAAACATCCTAAATGTCCAGCAGCAAGGGATTTATCAAATAAATGATGATATATCCAGATGTTGGGATTCTAGGCAGGCATTGAAATGGATACTGCAGAAGAACGTTTAATGACATAGAAAGATGTCCGTAACATTGTAAGTAACAATGACAAAAAAGACTTAAAAAAAAAATTGCATGGGCCATATAACTCTGTTTTTATAAATGTAGGATAAATACTGTGGCTTAATATTTATTTGGGGAAACTCAATTCTGAAAAAAATAGATGTAATACTGGAAACAAAAGTCACAAACAGGATTATCTTTGAGTGGTAATGCATCATGTCGTTGACGGAAACACATCAAGGGCCCAGTTGAAAGATGAAAATGATCTTCAATGGGAAAGGATATGGAAAGTTTTGGAGAGGATCATGTGAACAGAAAACAACACAGCTCTTCACAGACAGGTGTAGATTTCCAGTCCTGGAGCTCAGCGTGAGGAGGACAGCTGTCAGCAATGTGACTGCACGGAGTGGAGGTTCTCCCCAAGCANACTGTTTACAATTGGCAAGACAAGGAAGTGACCTATATGTCCACCAACAATTGAAAGGATATAGAATATGTGGTGAATATATATGTATGAATATCACTCAGCCATCAAAAAGAATAAAAGCATGCCATGTGCAGCAACATGGATGACCTAGTGATTATCATATTAAACAAAGTAAGTCAGATAAAGACAAATATAATATTGCTTATAAGTGGAACCTTACAAAAATTATAAAAAAAAAACATGTACAAAAAGAGAAATAGACCCACTTATGCTTCCAAAAGGGGACAGGAGGAAGAGGGATAAATTAGGAGTCTGGGACTAACATATACACACTACTTACTATATATGAAACAGATAACCAACAAAGACCTACTGTCTAGCACAGGGAACCAAGCTCGATATTTTGCAGTAGCTATAAGGGAAGGGAATCTGAAGAAGCAATAGATATGTATATATGTAAACGGAATCACTTTGCTGTACATCAGAAACTAGCGCAACATTGTAAACCAATTATACTTCTACNTTATGCTTCCAAAAGGGGACAGGAGGAAGAGGGATAAATTAGGAGTCTGGGACTAACATATACACACTACTTACTATATATAAAACAGATAACCAACAAAGACCTACTGGCTAGCACAGGGAACCAAACTCGATATTTTGCAGTAGCTATAAGGGAAGGGAATCTGAAGAAGTAATAGATATGTATATATGTATACAGAATCACTTTGCTGTACATCAGAAACTAGCGCAACATTGTAAATCAATTATACTTCTANTGTCTAGCACAGGGAACCAAGCTCGATATTTTGCAGTAGCTATAAGGGAAGGGAATCTGAAGAAGCAATAGATATGTATATATGTAAACGGAATCACTTTGCTGTACATCAGAAACTAGCGCAACATTGTAAACCAATTATACTTCTACTTTTTTAAAAATAGAGGAAGAAAAGAATCTTTTCCCAGAATCCCCCCACCAAGCACACTTGCCTTCCATCTCATTGGCCAGGATTGCACCCACATACCTAAACCAGTCACTGGCTGGAGTTGTGAGATGACCATAATTGTACTTAAATAACCAACATACACCACCCTGGAGCTGGGAAAGGAGCCATGAGGCACATAAGAGCCCATTATTCAGTCCAAATTGAGTTCTGTTAGCAAGAGAGAAAAGAGAAGGGACTTCCCTGGTGGTCCAGTGGTTAAGGATCTGCCTGCCAATGTAAGGGACCTGGGTTCCAGCCCTGGGCCTGGAATATCTCATATGCTGTGGGGAAGCTATGCCGGTGTACCACAACCGCCGAACCCTGTGGGCAAAGAGCCTGAGCTCCACACTAAGAGGCCACCACGACGAGAAGCCTGCGCACTGCCGCTGGAGAGTAGCCCACACTCGCCACAATTAGAGAAAGTCTGTATGAGCAACAAACACCCAGGACAGCCAAAATAATAAATAACTTAAAATCTTTTTGAAACAAAAAGAGAAGTGGGACATTCAACAGACGTAACAGACAATACTTGTAGATCAGTATTCATCTATATACTCCCTCAATAAATGTTTCTTCAGCAGCCACTTAGTGCCAAGTGGCATGGTGGGCATTATGGAACCAGAAAGGGACTAGACATATTCCCTACCCTCAGTGAATTTTCAGCCCAGTAGAAATGGTCAGGCATTAATTAAGCAACCCTAACAGACTGTGGTAGATGCACAGATCTACCATGCTACATATGGACGCATGAAAGAGAAGCTTAAATGCAATCATGGAAGGCTTCTCAGAGGAGGTGACATTCAAGCCAACCCTTGAAGGCTGAAGAGGAGCTCGCCAATTACACAGTTTGGGGAGAGCAGTACAAGGAAAAGCAGAAGTGAATGAAGGCATGATTGATTGATTGAATGAATGAAAAACACAGAATGAGAAGATACTTCAAAGAAAAATATGCCTATGAAGAGAGGGCAGTGTGAGCTTTGTAAGGCCTTTGAAAACATCGGGAGGAGTCTGTGGGTCTTAGAACCTGTGATTATACGCACTACTGACTGTGTAACTTCAGAGTAATTGTAGGGAAAGAAAATGAAGTGCATTCAAGTACAGGAAGACACCATCACCAAAAGTAACAAATCCAAAAACTCTTTCAGACACAGACCTTTACAGGTGTGAAGTATCAGGAACAGTCAAAATCAGGTACGAGGAACTGAGCAGTGCATCCGAATGCGGTGGAAACTAGGAATTACTTTCCCTCCTGCCTCGAATCTTTCCCCAAAGTTAACTCTTTGTTGGCCAGTCCTCTTTCTGGCTATGGGGGAGATTCGAGCAGTCTAGTCAAAGCAAATGGGGAGACCTAGACGAGAAAGGTGGCCCAGTCCCCACTGCTGTGTCTCCCTGGGAAGCTGAAAAGGCACAGCCACCTGGACTGGCTGGAGACTCTTCCAGACTGTGTTATTTTGTTGTCATTTTTTTCTGAAAGTGACAATCAGTTGTCTTCAATGATCAAAATACACGCTCACCTGGAAGTAGAAGGATGGACGGTTGGACCTCTCAAGAACTTCTTTACCATTATCTTGCAGAAGAGATCATGGCAGAGGGAATGTGATACAGTAAAGACTATCTGCTGTGTTTCTCTTTTTGTTCATAAAAAAGAACAAATCAAACCTGTGTCTCAAAGTCTCCTGCATTGGCAGGCTGGTTCTTTACCACTAGTGCCACGTGGGAAGCTACATTGGATATGAAATCAAGTAACAAAATTCTTGTTACTCAAGTACAGGGAGACACCTGTTACAGTGCTGCCGGGAAGGGGGCTAGACAGCTTCAGGGTGGGAGCTAGCGGCCAAGGGCACCAACGATGTGATTAGAGGGCTGGGCTCTCTGGAGAAGAGAGTGGAGATGGAGATTGTATTCAATCACACGGTTTAAATTAAATCAATAATTTTAATCAATCATGCTGAAACTATCAATCATAGTGAAACTTGGATAAAAACTCTTGGACATCAAGGCTTTGGAAAACTTTCAGGTTTGTGAACACATTTTTGTTCTGGGAGGGTGGTACGCCCTGATCCTGTGGGGAAAGAGCTGTGGAAGCTGAGCCTCCTCCCCACCCCCTTGCCTTATGCATCTCTTCCAATTAGCTAGGCTTGAGTTGTATGTTTTACAATAAAACTGCAATTGTGAATTCTGTGTATTCAGTGAGTTCCTTGAGTTGTTTTAGTGAATTACCAAACCTCAAAGGGATTTATGGGAAACCCTAAATGTGCAGTAGAGTTGTGAGAGGCTAGGGGACATCTGGGACTTGCAGTTGGTGTCTGAAGCAGGGGCAGTCTGAAGGAGCTAAGCCCCTCAGTCTGGGCTGTCTGCACTGATTCCGGGGAGCTGGTGTCAGAATTGAATTCATTTGAATGGAATGGGATGGAATTGAACTGATGACACCCAGCTGGTACTGGGGCTTAGGCAATGATGATGATGGTTGACGCTTACTGAGCACTTCTTATGTGCCATATGCACGTGAAACACACGTTTCACGTATATTTTCTCAGATAAGAACCCAGACCCCCACCATGCTCTCAGTATTGATGGCTGCAATTTACAACACGGGAAGACTCCTCAATACCTTGTAGGTAGCTTCAAAACAAGTCACACATCCCTTAGGATGTCCTGCAACTGGCCAGGGATTGT
>SJYW01023786.1:277253-300988 GCA_006410735.1 Raphicerus campestris | reverse complement strand
GAGCCCAGAACTTGGCATTTTAACAAGCCCTCTATATGACTGGAGGCATGTTCAAGTTCTAAGGTTAAGGGTAAGGCAGGAAGGCTGAGATATCTCCCCAAATCCAATGAGAAGGCAGTCACAAAAGAATCCCAGGAAATAACTTGCTTCATCTTCATGGTTCTCAACACTGGCTACCCGTTAGCATCACCTGGAGAGCTTTTTCAGTTCCTAATGCCCGGGTCACATGCAGAGCAGTTAAACTGGAATCACTAAGAATGGGAGAAAAGAGTCTGTATCTTTTTAGACCTCCCCCCATCCAATTGCACTGTACAGACACGGTTGAATAGCATAGTGTGCTTGGGAAGGGGAGCCAGGACCCAGGACACCTGGAAATTGATAATGTAGCCTGCTGGGGTTCACCCAGCTGCTGCAGAAAGAAAGGTTGATGGTGGTACCGCTCAGGAGGGACAAGTAATTAATTACAGAGGGGAGAATGCATTTACTTAATTAAGGATGGTGAATGCACCTCCTAAGTAGCTCTGTGAGAAAGAGGGTGGAGGGAGAAAGACAGGAGAGGTATAATCATGTGGTTGTTTGAGTTACTCTTGCTGCTAGAAACAGAATGTGCTGGATCATTAGAATTAGGTGAAAAGACTTAATAACGAAGGGACTGAACACCGAAGATATCTCAAGAGAAAGATTTCAGAGTGGAGTTTGGGAGGACATTATGCTGAGGAAGGGCTTCCCTGGTGGCTCAGATGGTAAAGAATCCACCTGCAATTCGGGAGACCTGGGTTCGATCCCAGGGTCAGGAAGATTCCCTGGAGAAGGGGATGGCAACCCACTCCAGTATTCACTCCTAGAGAATCCCATGGACAGAGGAGCTTGGCAGGCTATAGCCCATAGGGTCGCAAAGAGTCGGACAGGACTGAGCAACTAATACACTATGCTGAAGAAAAGGATAGATCATGCTTGTGTCATCCTGGAGAGGACTATGAGATCTGGAGTTGAACTGCCTACGCTCAAATCCCATCTCTGCCATTTCGAAGCTATGTGACCTACAGGCATGTTGCTCAGCTTCTCTTGGCCAGTCTCTTCATTTGTAAAATGGGAGGTAATAAAAATTTCTATCTCGTTGGGGTTTTGTGAGGATTAAATGGGTTAGTTTATGCAGTGTGTTTATTATAGCAGTGCCTGGCACTCTGCGGTGGGTGGCTATATTCATTGTTTTTGTTTATAGGGTTGTATGAATAACAAGGGGTGTACGGAACCAGGACTTCAAGGATTTCTTGGCATGGTGCATGCTTCTTTTCTTCCCCCGATAACACGACTATGACTTGTAAATAACCCATGTGTTCATGAATCCATGTAGTCTCAAGGGTTGTACCTGTGTTGACTTCGCCATAATTGCAGAGATTGTTGCTTCAACTGCTCTCCCACCTCTGGCCACCATCAAAGAGTGTCAAATCAGCCCTCAGGGCAGAGGAAGAGCTCAGCGACCTCCATCCAATGCAGTAGCTGAGCTGACATCAGAGCCCTCTTAACACTCCCAAAACAGAGCGATGCTGGATGCAACGTAACATTCAAAGCTTCACATACACAGCTTGGATCAAAAATAAAGGAAAAGAGAACCCCAGGTGTCAGAAAGGACCAGCCAACTAAATAAGCCCAAAGGTCCATGTGATATCTGAACTGCTTATACCTAGAGAGTCATAAAATCAATGCCCCGAGACCAGAGCTACATCCACAGGAAGGGAGCTGATAAAGCCCAAAGCAGAGAACAAACAGTAAAGTGCTTTCTATCCTTGACAGGAGTGCTAAAAAGCTCTACCTAGTGGCTTAAGCACACAGCTTCCAGTTGAGTTGGCCACTCCAAATCACAAGTAAAAGACTCACTGAGAGAAATTTAAATATCAAAGAGGTTTCCCAGTCGAGACCCCCTGGGAAGCCCAAAGGAAAAAAATCCCCACTGAAGATGAGCTCACAGTTAAAAATTATAAAGCACACAAAAAAACCCAAGCCCCTGCAAGAATCAGAAGAGGCAACTAATGAAGGAATTCGCACCATGGAAACGAAATGTACCAGACCTCTTTAAAATTCTCTTTGAGGTTATTCGAGTAGTAGCAAAACAAAGGAAAGAAAATAGAGTCAGTAGCAGCTACAGATCATTAACTGTGGACACAAAGCCTGCGTGAAGACTGCTGCCTAGTCAGTTTCTGCTTGTTGATTTTAAGAATGTGATGCAGGAGACTGGAAAAAAAAAAAAAGGATACTCACTCCTGTGTTGGCTGATATGGTCTTTCTAGAAAAGCCAAGTTATCAACATGAATCAGAAGCCTTCATTTTTTATTTTTGGCATACGCTTCGGAGAAACCCACTTTTAGGAATTTATTCCAAAGAAATAATGATGGATATGAGCAAAGACTAGCTGCAAGGATTTTTCTTCAGTGCTGAACAATTGGAAACATCCTAAATGTCCAGCAGCAAGGGATTTATCAAATAAATGATGATATATCCAGATGTTGGGATTCTAGGCAGGCATTGAAATGGATACTGCAGAAGAACGTTTAATGACATAGAAAGATGTCCGTAACATTGTAAGTAACAATGACAAAAAAGACTTAAAAAAAAAATTGCATGGGCCATATAACTCTGTTTTTATAAATGTAGGATAAATACTGTGGCTTAATATTTATTTGGGGAAACTCAATTCTGAAAAAAATAGATGTAATACTGGAAACAAAAGTCACAAACAGGATTATCTTTGAGTGGTAATGCATCATGTCGTTGACGGAAACACATCAAGGGCCCAGTTGAAAGATGAAAATGATCTTCAATGGGAAAGGATATGGAAAGTTTTGGAGAGGATCATGTGAACAGAAAACAACACAGCTCTTCACAGACAGGTGTAGATTTCCAGTCCTGGAGCTCAGCGTGAGGAGGACAGCTGTCAGCAATGTGACTGCACGGAGTGGAGGTTCTCCCCAAGCACTGCTCTCCAAGCTTCTCCTCTCTTCTGCCATTCTGGAGCTCCCAGCTGCCTGGCTGCTTGAATTCAGGTGAAAGTCACTGAGGCAAAAGAGCCTAGAACATTCCTGAGAGTTCACCACAACACTGGAAGATATGGAGTCTTCTCTAGGACCATCTTATGGAGCATCACGGCTGTCTGAGTTCTAATCCGTGTATTACATACAGATTTTCTTCTCTGTCCTTCTTTGGACCAGATGCCATGGTCCTAGTGTGTGTGTGTGTGTGTGTGTGTGTGTATGTTTTAATATTGAGTTTTAAGCTGGCTTTTTCACCCTCATCAAGAGGCTCTTTAGTTCCTCTTCACTTTCTGCCATTAAAGTGGTATCATCGACATATCCGAGGGTGCTGATATTCTTTGTGCTTGTATATAGTTCTCAAATACACTATTCTGGGTATTAGTCACCATAAACTATAGGGTCACAAAATGACCCCTAAATCAGTAGCTTAGCACAAGAACTTTTTTTTTTTTCAAACTAAAGTCTGATACTATAACAATATTGCCTAGGATACACAGGTCTGAAGGTTGAGGCAAGGAGAGAGGAGACAGAATAGGGGTGGCGCACGGGCCCCTGAGAGCCCTAGGACAGAAGAGGCACGCCCTTTCTGTTTACACCTCATTGGTTAGAATTCCCAGTGCCCTCGTGGCAAGGTACCGGGAAGCATATTCATTCGTACCAGAAAGCCTACCATGCCAGGTAGAGGCCATACTGGTAATCCTGACGACCTCTTTAATAAACACTATTTTTTTAAACACACTTCCTAGGGTGGGGAATACTGTCCTATTAGACTTATTCTAAGAAGTAAATCTCTGTGTTGTCTCTACAGGGAACCCATTCACACAGATCACTGGCTTTTTTAAAAAATAAGTGGATGAATGTCCAGGGCTTGAGAAGCTCTAAACAAACTATTGTTCAGCCCCCTACCATGGATATCTAAACCGCCGCCCCAGCCCCGCTCCTAAGGAGAGATCAAAGTCAGAGAACAGCCCTCTAAATTATGATGAGTCCAGGCCTGAGACATCGCCAAGATGCCCTGGAGAAGGAAGTGACAATCCACTCTGGTATTCTTGTGTGGACAGTCCACGGACAGAGGAGCCTGGTGAGCGACAGTCCACTGGGTCGCAAAAGAGTTGTACACGACCTAGGAATTAAACCACAAGAGACATCTTGGCCTCCCTGAATTTCATCTGAAGAGGAAGAAGAGAGTCACCTGGTAAAACAGCTTTGATCAAGAAAGGGACCTTTTACACCCATCAGAATGATCATCATCAAAAAGTCAATAACAATAAATGCTGGAGAGGGCATGGAGAAAAGGGAAGCTTCCTACCCTGTTGGTGGGAATATCAATTGGTGCGGCCACTATGGAGAACGGCATGGAGGTTCCTTGAAAAACCAAAAATAGATCTACCATATGATCCTGCAGTTCCACTCTTGGGCATATGTCTGGAGAAAACAATAATTGTAAAAGAAACACACACACCAATGTTCACTGCAACACTGTTTACAATTGGCAAGACAAGGAAGTGACCTATATGTCCACCAACAATTGAAAGGATATAGAATATGTGGTGAATATATATGTATGAATATCACTCAGCCATCAAAAAGAATAAAAGCATGCCATGTGCAGCAACATGGATGACCTAGTGATTATCATATTAAACAAAGTAAGTCAGATAAAGACAAATATAATATTGCTTATAAGTGGAACCTTACAAAAATTATAAAAAAAAAACATGTACAAAAAGAGAAATAGACCCACTTATGCTTCCAAAAGGGGACAGGAGGAAGAGGGATAAATTAGGAGTCTGGGACTAACATATACACACTACTTACTATATATGAAACAGATAACCAACAAAGACCTACTGTCTAGCACAGGGAACCAAGCTCGATATTTTGCAGTAGCTATAAGGGAAGGGAATCTGAAGAAGCAATAGATATGTATATATGTAAACGGAATCACTTTGCTGTACATCAGAAACTAGCGCAACATTGTAAACCAATTATACTTCTACTTTTTTAAAAATAGAGGAAGAAAAGAATCTTTTCCCAGAATCCCCCCACCAAGCACACTTGCCTTCCATCTCATTGGCCAGGATTGCACCCACATACCTAAACCAGTCACTGGCTGGAGTTGTGAGATGACCATAATTGTACTTAAATAACCAACATACACCACCCTGGAGCTGGGAAAGGAGCCATGAGGCACATAAGAGCCCATTATTCAGTCCAAATTGAGTTCTGTTAGCAAGAGAGAAAAGAGAAGGGACTTCCCTGGTGGTCCAGTGGTTAAGGATCTGCCTGCCAATGTAAGGGACCTGGGTTCCAGCCCTGGGCCTGGAATATCTCATATGCTGTGGGGAAGCTATGCCGGTGTACCACAACCGCCGAACCCTGTGGGCAAAGAGCCTGAGCTCCACACTAAGAGGCCACCACGACGAGAAGCCTGCGCACTGCCGCTGGAGAGTAGCCCACACTCGCCACAACTAGAGAAAGTCTGTATGAGCAACAAACACCCAGGACAGCCAAAATAATAAATAACTTAAAATCTTTTTGAAACAAAAAGAGAAGTGGGACATTCAACAGACGTAACAGACAATACTTGTAGATCAGTATTCATCTATATACTCCCTCAATAAATGTTTCTTCAGCAGCCACTTAGTGCCAAGTGGCATGGTGGGCATTATGGAACCAGAAAGGGACTAGACATATTCCCTACCCTCAGTGAATTTTCAGCCCAGTAGAAATGGTCAGGCATTAATTAAGCAACCCTAACAGACTGTGGTAGATGCACAGATCTACCATGCTACATATGGACGCATGAAAGAGAAACTTAAATGCAATCATGGAAGGCTTCTCAGAGGAGGTGACATTCAAGCCAACCCTTGAAGGCTGAAGAGGAGCTCGCCAATTACACAGTTTGGGGAGAGCAGTACAAGGAAAAGCAGAAGTGAATGAAGGCATGATTGATTGATTGAATGAATGAAAAACACAGAATGAGAAGATACTTCAAAGAAAAATATGCCTATGAAGAGAGGGCAGTGTGAGCTTTGTAAGGCCTTTGAAAACATCGGGAGGAGTCTGTGGGTCTTAGAACCTGTGATTATATGCACTACTGACTGTGTAACTTCAGAGTAATTGTAGGGAAAGAAAATGAAGTGCATTCAAGTACAGGAAGACACCATCACCAAAAGTAACAAATCCAAAAACTCTTTCAGACACAGACCTTTACAGGTGTGAAGTATCAGGAACAGTCAAAATCAGGTAGGAGGAACTGAGCAGTGCATCCGAATGCGGTGGAAACTAGGAATTACTTTCCCTCCTGCCTCGAATCTTTCCCCAAAGTTAACTCTTTGTTGGCCAGTCCTCTTTCTGGCTATGGGGGAGATTCGAGCAGTCTAGTCAAAGCAAATGGGGAGACCTAGACGAGAAAGGTGGCCCAGTCCCCACTGCTGTGTCTCCCTGGGAAGCTGAAAAGGCACAGCCACCTGGACTGGCTGGAGACTCTTCCAGACTGTGTTATTTTGTTGTCATTTTTTTCTGAAAGTGATAATCAGTTGTCTTCAATGATCAAAATACACGCTCACCTGGAAGTAGAAGGATGGACGGTTGGACCTCTCAAGAACTTCTTTACCATTATCTTGCAGAAGAGATCATGGCAGAGGGAATGTGATACAGTAAAGACTATCTGCTGTGTTTCTCTTTTTGTTCATAAAAAAGAACAAATCAAACCTGTGTCTCAACGTCTCCTGCATTGGCAGGCTGGTTCTTTACCACTAGTGCCACTTGGGAAGCTACATTGGATATGAAATCAAGTAACAAAATTCTTGTTACTCAAGTACAGGGAGACACCTGTTACAGTGCTGCCGGGAAGGGGGCTAGACAGCTTCAGGGTGGGAGCTAGCGGCCAAGGGCACCAACGATGTGATTAGAGGGCTGGGCTCTCTGGAGAAGAGAGTGGAGATGGAGATTGTATTCAATCACACGGTTTAAATTAAATCAATAATTTTAATCAATCATGCTGAAACTATCAATCATAGTGAAACTTGGATAAAAACTCTTGGACATCAAGGCTTTGGAAAACTTTCAGGTTTGTGAACACATTTTTGTTCTGGGAGGGTGGTACGCCCTGATCCTGTGGGGAAAGAGCTGTGGAAGCTGAGCCTCCTCCCCACCCCCTTGCCTTATGCATCTCTTCCAATTAGCTAGGCTTGAGTTGTATGTTTTACAATAAAACTGCAATTGTGAATTCTGTGTATTCAGTGAGTTCCTTGAGTTGTTTTAGTGAATTACCAAACCTCAAAGGGATTTATGGGAAACCCTAAATGTGCAGTAGAGTTGTGAGAGGCTAGGGGACATCTGGGACTTGCAGTTGGTGTCTGAAGCAGGGGCAGTCTGAAGGAGCTAAGCCCCTCAGTCTGGGCTGTCTGCACTGATTCCGGGGAGCTGGTGTCAGAATTGAATTCATTTGAATGGAATGGGATGGAATTGAACTGATGACACCCAGCTGGTACTGGGGCTTAGGCAATGATGATGATGGTTGACGCTTACTGAGCACTTCTTATGTGCCATATGCACGTGAAACACACGTTTCACGTATATTTTCTCAGATAAGAACCCAGACCCCCACCATGCTCTCAGTATTGATGGCTGCAATTTACAACACGGGAAGACTCCTCAATACCTTGTAGGTAGCTTCAAAACAAGTCACACATCCCTTAGGATGTCCTGCAACTGGCCAGGGATTGTGCACCTTTNCAGTATTGATGGCTGCAATTTACAACACGGGAAGACTCCTCAATACCTTGTAGGTAGCTTCAAAACAAGTCACACATCCCTTAGGATGTCCTGCAACTGGCCAGGGATTGTACACCTTCGGTTTCAGGTACCCCTCCCCATCTTCAGGGACCAGTTACAGATCTGTAAACATTCCAAGGACTGCTATTTAAAGACAGTCCTTTGTAAATCAGAGTGCTTCTGAAACACAAATGGATGTAATCATGCCCTAATTTCCTCGGTTTGTGGGTTTGGATTTACTTGCTTGCTTTATTTAGGCTGTTTTGAATCCTGCTGTGGGCTGAAAATCAACAGCTTCAGCCGTAGATGCTCCGACTCTATCATGTTTTGTTTTGTGCAACACCAGGTGTGATGCCAGACAAACAATGTTGTTTTTTCCCAATTCTACACCTTATGCATCCGAGTGAGCACTGTCCTTCACAGTTCTCACCTTGAGAAGGCAGATGCTTTCCCCACCACCCTGTCCTTCGTGCCTGGAGCACTCCTGCAGCACCCTTTCTCCCACTCCCCTCCCTAGGCCTGAGGGCTCTTTCAGAACAAGAATTTTGTTACTCGATTTCATATCCAGTGTAGCTTTCCAAGTGGCGCTAGTGGTTAAGAACCAGCCTGCCAGTGCAGGAGACGTTAAGAGACGCAGGTTCGATCCCTGGGTAGGGAAGATCCCCTGGAGGAGGGCATGGCAACCCACTCCAGTATTCTTGCCTGGAGAATCTCCATGGACAGAGGAGCCTGGTGGGTTACAGTCCATAGAGCTGCACAGAGTCAGACTCGACTGAAGCAACTTGGCACGGCATGCAGCACGTGGCCTGGGTTTAATCCCTGCTTAGGGAACTAAGATCCCACAAGCCATGAGATGCAGTCACCAAAAAAAAAAAAAAAGTACTACACACCCCCACCCTCTTCTCAACAGTCGATGGGAAAGAATGGAAGCAAAGAGAAGAGGGCTGCAGGAAGGGGTTCAAGCACAAACGAGTTTAGGGATTAAGAGCTTGGATGAGGATGGCGGCAGAGGGGATCGGAAGAGGTGAACTATTTTTGGAGTCCACCACTCACTGGATGTATGGGATGTGGCAGTGAAGATAAAAGAGGTCACTTCTTCTATCTCTCACCAAAATTCTCAGTGACTCTCCAGAGCCCTTGTCACTCTCGGTAATCAGAATTATTTGTGACCATTTTTTTTGTGACTGTTTTTCTATTGTCCACATCCTNGAAGATCCTCTGGAGAAGGAATAGGCTACCCACTCCAGTATTCTGGCCTGGAGAATTCCATGGACTGTATAGTCCATGGGGTCTCAAAGAGTTGGACATAACTGAGCAACTTTCATTTTCATGGGAGGATGAGAGACCAGAGCCATTCAAGAACATTTATCCCATCCGAGGTCTCAAACACGTGAGAGCCCAGCAAGGGTCAATAAAGCTGCCTACTCAACCTGTAGCTTGAATGTTGATGCAAGAATGTATCCAGCTAAGTTCAGAAGAACCATTCAACTGAGCCTGGCCTAAATTGCAAATGGCAGAATTTTAAGCTAAATAAATGGGTTGCTATTTTAAGCCACTGGGTTTTGAGAGCATTCTGTTATACAGCAATAGCTAGCTAATACACTCGTATGCTTACTCAAGCACTCTTAGGGGACAGTAGGATTTAGCACTTAAACCAGAAGATACTCAGACTAGAAGATACCAGACCTCTAAGCTAGAATGTAAGTCCCATGAAGGCAGGAACCATGCTTTCCTGGTTCAATCCAATGGACACAGCAAGTGACACAAAACAAGTGATGAATAAACCCTATTGTATTGAGTTTGAAGATTGTGCAG
The DNA here is from genome assembly GCA_006410735.1 of Raphicerus campestris. Classification (NCBI taxonomy): domain Eukaryota; kingdom Metazoa; phylum Chordata; class Mammalia; order Artiodactyla; family Bovidae; genus Raphicerus; species Raphicerus campestris. Next base: position 291,362 of record SJYW01023786.1, on the reverse strand, counting down.
AAAATTGGGCATTTCCAAGAAAATGCCCTCCTGAGAATTTTCCCATCTTGCCTCCTGGAGTACTTATCATCCTGGTTCAAGCTTCAGGAACAAATGGCTGGCAAGATCAGTTGAGCTTCTTTAATCTGAAGAATTGTGTGCCCTGTTTAAGAAGCAGCATCTAAGAGTTAAACGTCTCTAACACATATAGTTTCTGCTCCATCCATTACCTTCCTAGTCATGTAAGCCTGGTGTCATTTATTTTTTGTCCAAGTAATACACTTTATTTTTTACATTTTTATTTATTTGGCTCTGTCGAGTCTTAGTTGCAGCATGCATGATACGGTTTCCTGACCAGGGATGGAACCCAGGGCCCCTGCATTGGGAGCAGGGTCCTAGTCGCTGGTTGATGTTGCTGTTCAGTCACGAAGTCATGTCTGACTCTGATCCCATTAACTGCAGATCGCCAGGCTTCCCTGTCCTTCACTGTCTCCCTGAGTTTCCTCAAACTCCTGTCCCTTGAGTCAATGGTGCCATCCAAACATGTCATCTTCTTTCTCCCCCTTCTCCTTTGCCCTCAATCTTTTCCAGCATCTGGGTCCTTTCCAGTGAGTCAGCTCTTCCCATCAGGTGACCAAAGTATTGGACCTTCAGCTTCAGCATCAGTCCCTCAAATGAATATTGAGGGCTGATTTNCTGTTCAGTCACGAAGTCATGTCTGACTCTGTGATCCCATTAACTGCAGCGCGCCAGGCTTCCCTGTCCTTCACTGTCTCCCTGAGTTTCCTCAAACTCCCGTTCCTTGAGTCAGTGGTGCCATCCAAACATGTCATCGTCTTTCACCCCCTTCTCCTTTGCCCTCAATCTTTTCCAGCATCTGGGTCCTTTCCAATGAGTCAGATCTTCTCATCAGGTGACCAAAGTATTGGACCTTTAGCTTCAGCCTCAGTCCCTCGAATGAATATTGAGGGCTGATTTCCTTTAGGATTGACTGGTTTAATCTTGCAGTTCAAGGGACTCTCAAGAGTCTTCTCTAGCAGCATAGTTTAAAAGCATCAATTTTGGGGTGCTCAGCCTTCTTTATGGTCGAACTCTCATATCCATACATGACTACTGGGAAAAAAAACATAGCTTTGACTATATGGACCTTTGTCAGCAAAGTGATATCTCTGCTTTTAATATGCTGTCTAGGTTTGTCATACCTTTTCTTCCAAGGGGCAAGCGTCTTTTAATTTTGTCTCTGCACTCACCATCCACATTGATTTTGGAGCCCACGAAAATGAAATCTACAGTGTTTCCACTTTTCCCCCATCTATTTGCCATGAAGTGATAGCCACAGGACCTTCAGGGAAGTGCTAAGCCTGGTGTCATTCTTGACACCCCACTTCCTCTTCTCTTTCATGCAGTGTCCACGTCCTGTTGCTTATGCCTCTCACATATCTCTCAATCTAGTGCCTTCTTGCCACCAGCATCATTCAGACTTGAACGACCATAGCAACCTCTTAATTAGTTACATAACCCCTCCCCTCCAGAGCAGCAATTATGGTCTTTCCAAAGCCCTGGACTGATCGTCCCTCCCCTGCCAGACTTCAGTGGCTCCCCGTTTTCCCCAGCAGGATTCCTTAGTCTGTGTGTGCCCACTGCTGCTTTTCCTCTCTCCCTTTCCCCTTGGTCCTCTGCTTCCACCAAAACGTGTGCCTTTCCTGTGACACTTATCTATCTGTAGTTCTCCTGGGACATTCTTGGTCTGGGAAAGTCTCCCCACACCCATCCTACTGCTCAGCTATTTCCTCCCTTCTTTTAAGGACTTTCCNCTTCAGTGGCTCCCCGTTTTCCCCAGCAGGATTCCTTAGTCTGTGTGTGCCCACTGCTGCTTTTCCTCTCTCCCTTTCCCCCTGGTCCTCTGCTTCCACCAAAACGCGTGCCTTTCCTGTGACACTTATCTATTTGTAGCTCTCCTGGGACATTCTTGGTCTGGGAAAGTCTCCCCACACCCATCCTACTGCTCAGCTCTTTCCTCCCTTCTTTTAAGGACTTTCCTTGGATGTCATCGTTTCCTACCCCGACCCCCAGGCTGAGTAAGAGGAAAGGATCTCCTCTGTTGTTCTCCAGCTTCCTGTCTGCCTCCCGCATCTCACTGACGTGCCTGTTCTCTCTTCCCACCCCTTCACCCAGGCTATGAGCTCTGAGAGGCTGGGGCTGCTTCTTTCTTCTTTCTGTCTAGCAAAGGTCCTGACTTACAGTAAGTGGTTGGTTGAATGAGTGAATGAATGAACCTAAAATAAGAGGGACCTTTGGCAACCCCTCCCGAGAATGAATCAGACTTGAGAATCTTCTAGAGAGGACTGGAAGAACCAGTTCCTACTTCTAGGCTGTTCCATGATCTTCTGAGAAGCGGATTTAAGAGAAAGGATGGGGCTTCCCTGGTAGCCCAGTGGTAGAGTCCGCCTGCCAATGCAGGAGACGAGGGTTCCATCCCTGATCTGGGAAGATCCCATATGCACTGGAGGAACCGAGCCTGCACTCCATGACTATTGAACTTGTCCTCCAGGGCCAGGGAGCTGCAAGTACTGAGCCTGTGCACCCTGGAACCTGTGTTCCACAACACGAGAAGCTACCGCAGTGAGAAGTCCGAGCACGGCAACGAAGAGTAGGCCCCAGTCGCCACAACTAGAGAAAAGCCCATGCAGCGATGAAGACTCAGCACAGCCAAAAATAAACTCTTTAAAAAAAATAGGACGGATGAGCAGTAACAAGTGTCTGTATCAGGCATAAACGTGGAGCAAATTCCCGAGTTGGTAGCTCTCATTAGACTTCAGCTGTCAAAGATGAGATTTGCTAAAAATCAATAAGCATTGGTGTTTATCAATGACTTGTATCAGCCACCCTGCTAGGAGCTTTACGAGTCTCATTTCACTTACTCAACTCCATGACGCCGTAAAGTAGGTTTTATCACCATCTCCCCTTTTCAAGTGAGACTCCAGAAGCACAGAGAGGTTAAGTAACTTGCCCAGGGTCACTCAGACAATGAACTAGGTTAAGCAAAGTTATTTTGCTTGAGTGTAGGCGATCTAGTCATTACCTGATAGTATGCGATGAAAATGTAGTATATGGGAAATTTAATATAATTACACCTTTTTAAACATATTTTGCTCAGTTATGGAAACAGATAAAAATAAAGCATCACATTTAAATATTCAATCTAGCCAACACAAAAGTAAACAGGATCCCAATTAATATAGTTATTTTTTTCTGAGATTATTAGTGCGCTTTAAAAAAAAATGGAAGTACAGGGGCTTCCTCAGGGGTCCAGTGACTAAGACTCTATGCTCCCAGTGCAGGGACCCGTGGTTCGATCCCCGGAGTCAGGGGACTAGGTCCCACGTGCTGCACCTGAAGACACCACGTGCTGCGACAAAGACCTTATGTGCCACAACTAGCACCTGGCACAGCCAAATAAACAAACAGAAATTTTAATGTGAACACGTGTGTATAATCCATATAAACAACTGAAGTATAGTTGATTTACAATGTTGTGCTAGTTCATGTGTGTATCAGTGCACATTTTTTCCCAAGACGCAAGCATCCTATTTCTGACCTAAACAAAGTGTGAGGAAGTGAAAATTACACATGCATTCAATGCGCCCAATTCGCATAGATGTGTGTGTGCTAAGTCACTTCAGTCGTGTCTGATTCTTGTGAATCCATGGACTGTAGCCCACCAGGTTCCTCTCTCCATGGGATTCTCCAGGCAAGAATATTGGAACGGGTTGTCATCCCCTCCTCCAGGGGATCTTTCCTTCCCAGGGATGTAATCCATAGTAAAGATGGGTTCTTTACTACTAGTGCCACCTGGGAAGCCCAAGAGTGCTCTTAATGACATTTAATGGGGCTTCCTTTGTGGCTCAGCAGTAAAGAATCTGCCTGCCAATGCAGGAGATGCAGGAGACATGGGTTCGATCCCTGGGTCAGGAAAATCCCCCGGAGAAGAAAATGGCAACCCACTCCAGTACCAAATGGCAACCCAACTTGGGAAATCACATGGACAGAGGGGCCTGTGGGCTATAGTCCATGAGGTTGCGAAGAGTCAGACATGACTGAGCAACTAAATGGCAACAGCAACTTAATATCAGCACTTAATACTGAAATTGGGTCCTTGCTAGGATTTGGATTCTTGTGTTCCTCTTAAAATATTTGGATTCATTGGTCTAGGGTGGGGAAAAAGAACCTACATTTTCATTATGGATTTCAGGTGATTCTGATGTGAGTGATTGATGGATCTCATCTTGTGTTTCAAGCTCCGTATTTTAAAGGAAGTAGCTTGTTGGGTAAAGTGTGTGTATGTGTCTATAATCCATATAAACACCTGTGATCTGCTGAATTTAATTGGGCCACAGCTGGTGTTGATTGCATATTTTTTTTAATGTGGCTTTTGAATACTCTCTCCCCTAGAACGGCCTTTATGACTGAGCGTCGGCATAGAGCCCAACCTTGGCTGTTGACTGTAAGGTTTATTTAAAGGCACGTGACGGCCGGAGCTTCTCATTCTTTACCTAAATGATGCTACATATGGACTTGGGAGTTTCAGGTGCAGCATGTTGAAAGGAGAATTTCTATCATGGCTGGGCAGCTGCTGGGTTTTTAAAGACTGTGAGTTGTTTGCTTTCTGAGTCAGGTTGGGCAGATTATGTCACAACCCTAGGCCACCAGAAGGCCGGCTATGCTGAAGAATAGTCATCAAGGCTGCTGCAAGCCTAGCTGGGTCTCTATATGTGAATGGAAATAGGTGCCTCTTTCCTCAGGCAGAAAGGGCTTTTCCCAGCCTTAGCAAGTGGTATGAGGGCTGAAGAGTGAAGGAAGGAGGCTCCTAAAAAAAAGCAAGACACAATCAGGGTGTTGTTACAACAAAAAGGAAGGGACGTTGGGTATGTCCCCTGCCACCGAAAAAGAGATCTCTATATGTGGACCTCGTATAGGATCTAGGCATCCTTATGCAGTACACAGTCCATACAAGTGTACATGACAGCCACGCAGGAGTTAACACAAGTCTAGTTCAGAATCGAAGAACTGGAAGGGCTCCAAACATCAAATTGGAGGCTGTGTACATTGGTGGAAAAATAAAAACGCAGCAGCAAGACCGTTAAATAAGCCAGATGGTAAGGGCCTCTTCTGTGAAGGGTGACCACAGGGAGTGAGACCTGCGATGCCATTAACCTCTGAGCAGCCACGTGGGTGTCTCCCTGGGGCTGCAGTGGATCATAGTCCCTCGGGGTCCATCAGAGAACAGCCCGCAAAGGCCCGAGTCCAGCAGGAGTGAACACACTCAGGATCCCATCCCCACTTGGGGCATTAACACCCTAAGAAGTCATCCTTTGAAGAATTGCTTCACTTCCACTATAGTTTTAGTAATTTGGGTGCTGAAACTCACAGCAACTCCTGAGATGAAGTGGCCCAGGCTTCGGCAGTCAGGATAAGTCTCCCAAGAAGAGTTTTGCTTTGGATTTCACAGACTGTAGAATCAGCTGAGGGGGCAGCATCATGTGGGTTCTGAAGTCGGATTTCAGCTCCACAGACATCTAGCTGTGTGACCAAGAGCGACTCATCCTTTCTGGGGCAGACAGATCCCCACCTCCCAATCATGCCTTATGTAACCCACTCCCCTAAGAGTGAGGGCAGGACCTGGGTCTGGCTTCTAACCAGTAAATATGACAGAGATGATGAGATGGTGTCACTTCTGTGATCATATAAGGCTGTCACATCTGTCTCGCTTGAAGTCCCTGTCTCTCTCTGACTTGGAAGAAGCAAGTGGGAAGGAACTGGGTTGGGGTAGGGGGTCCTCTGGCCCAAAGGCAACAATAAACTGAGATCCTAGGTTCTATGGCCAAAGAGCAAAGGGCTGCTGCAACAATCAAATGAGCCTGGGAGCAGATCCTGCCCCAGCTGAGCCACAGATAAGAGAGCCTGGGTCAGCACTTCGCTGCGACCTTGGAAGACCCCAAGTAGGGGCCTCTGTGAAGCCGCGTCCAGACTCCTGACCCACAGAAACAGGGGAACGACACAGGGGAGTTGTTATAAAGCTGTAGAGTGTGTGTTAATTTGTTCTGCAGCGACAGGTAACTAATACCCTCTCTCAGGAAGAGACTGGACAGCCCCAGGACTGAGAGGAAGGACTTCATATGATGTCAAGCACCCTGAAGACCATTGGAGGCTTGCAATAGGATACTGTATATGTGTGCCTGGCACGCAGTAGGCCCTCAGTAGACTGCATTTCCCTCCCTCCCCTCAGACCAGTATCGTAAGTTGGCAACCTTGGAGGAAGTTGGCAAATTCAGTGTCAGGAGTTTCCAGGGTGACCCCATGAAAATGCCTCCAGAAATTAAAAAGCAAAGCTTCTTTTGTGGAAGGTAAAAATCATTTTACCTCGTCTGAGAGGCTGTGCACGTGGCTAAAATTGTTTCATAATCCTGCCATGTAAACCAGCTGGGATTTTCCTTCACATAAATTGGATTTTGATTTATNCCTCTGTCCATGTGATTTCCCAAGTCGGGTTGCCATTTGGTACTGGAGTGGGTTGCCATTTTCTTCTCCGGGGGATTTTCCTGACCCAGGGATCGAACCCATGTCTCCTGCATCTCCTGCATTGGCAGGCAGATTCTTTACTGCTGAGCCACAAAGGAAGCCCCATTAAATGTCATTAAGAGCACTCTTGGGCTTCCCAGGTGGCGCTAGTGGTAAAGAACCCATCTTTACTATGGATTCCATCCCTGGGAAGGAAAGATCCCCTGGAGGAGGGGATGACAACCCGTTCCAATATTCTTGCCTGGAGAATCCCATGGAGAGAGGAACCTGGTGGGCTACAGTCCATGGATTCACAAGAATCAGACACGACTGAAGTGACTTAGCACACACACATCTATGCGAATTGAGCGCATTGAATGCATGTGTAATTTTCACTTCCTCACACTTTGTTTAGGTCAGAAATAGGATGCTTGCGTCTTGGAAAAAAATGTGCACTGATACACACATGAACTGGCACAACATTGTAAATCAACTATACTTCAGTTGTTTATATGGATTATACACACGTGTTCACATTAAAATTTCTGTTTATTTGGCTGTGCCAGGTGCTAGTTGTGGCACACAAGGTCTTTGTCGCAGCACGTGGTGTCTTCAGTTGCAGCACGTGGGACCTAGTCCCCTGACTCCGGGGATCGAACCACGGGTCCCTGCACTGGAAGCATAGAGTCTTAGCCACTGGACCCCCGAGGAAGCCCCTATACTTCAATTTTTTTTAAAAGCGCACTAATAATCTCAGAAAAAAAATAAGTATATTAATTGGGATCCTGTTTACTTTTGTGTTGGCTAGATTGAATATTTAAATGTGATGCTTTATTTTTATCTGTTTCCATAACTGAACAAAATATGTTTAAAAAGGTGTAATTATATTAAATTTCCCATATACTACATTTTCATCGCATACTATCAGGTAACGACTAGATCGCCTACACTCAAGCAAAATAACTTTGCTTAACCTAGTTCATTGTCTGAGTGACCCTGGGCAAGTTACTTAACCTCTCTGTGCTTCTGGAGTCTCACTTGAAAAGGGGAGATGGTGATAAAACCTACTTTACGGCGTCATGGAGTTGAGTAAGTGAAATGAGACTCGTAAAGCTCCTAGCAGGGTGGCTGATACAAGTCATTGATAAACACCAATGCTTATTGATTTTTAGCAAATCTCATCTTTGACAGCTGAAGTCTAATGAGAGCTACCAACTCGGGAATTTGCTCCACGTTTATGCCTGATACAGACACTTGTTACTGCTCATCCTTCCTATTTTTTTAAAGAGTTTATTTTTGGCTCTGCTAAGTCTTCATCGCTGCGTGGGCTTTTCTCTAGTTGTGGCGACTGGGGCCTACTCTTTGTTGTCGTGCTCGGACTTCTCACTGCGGTAGCTTCTCGTGTTGTGGAACACAGGTTCCAGGGTGCACAGGCTCAGTACTTGCAGCTCCCTGGCCCTGGAGGACAAGTTCAATAGTCGTGGAGTGCAGGTTCGGTTCCTCCAGTGCATATGGGATCTTCCCAGATCAGGGATGGAACCCTCGTCTCCTGCATTGGCAGGCGGACTCTACCACTGGGCTACCAGGGAAGCCCCATCCTTTCTCTTAAATCCGCTTCTCAGAAGATCATGGAACAGCCTAGAAGTAGGAACTGGTTCTTCCAGTCCTCTCTAGAAGATTCTCAAGTCTGATTCATTCTCGGGAGGGGTTGCCAAAGGTCCCTCTTATTTTAGGTTCATTCATTCACTCATTCAACCAACCACTTACTGTAAGTCAGGACCTTTGCTAGACAGAAAGAAGAAAGAAGCAGCCCCAGCCTCTCAGAGCTCGTAGCCTGGGTGAAGGGGTGGGAAGAGAGAAACAGGCACTGGCACTTCAGTGAGATGCGGGAGGCAGACAGGAAGCTGGAGAACAACAGAGGAGATCCTTTCATCTTACTCAGCCTGGGGGTCGGGGAAGGAAACGATGACATCCAAGGAAAGTCCTTAAAAGAAGGGAGGAAATAGCTGAGCAGTAGGATGGGTGTGGGGAGACTTTCCCAGACCAAGAATGTCCCAGGAGAACTACAGATAGATAAGTGTCACAGGAAAGGCACACGTTTTGGTGGAAGCAGAGGACCAAGGGGAAAGGGAGAGAGGAAAAGCAGCAGTGGGCACACACAGACTAAGGAATCCTGCTGGGGAAAACGGGGAGCCACTGAAGTCTGGCAGGGGAGGGACGATCAGTCCAGGGCTTTGGAAAGACCATAATTGCTGCTCTGGAGGGGAGGGGTTATGTAACTAATTAAGAGGTTGCTATGGTCGTTCAAGTCTGAATGATGCTGGTGGCAAGAAGGCACTAGATTGAGAGATATGTGAGAGGCATAAGCAACAGGACGTGGACACTGCATGAAAGAGAAGAGGAAGTGGGGTGTCAAGAATGACACCAGGCTTAGCACTTCCCTGAAGGTCCTGTGGCTATCACTTCATGGCAAATAGATGGGGGAAAAGTGGAAACACTGTAGATTTCATTTTCGTGGGCTCCAAAATCAATGTGGATGGTGAGTGCAGAGACAAAATTAAAAGACGCTTGCCCCTTGGAAGAAAAGGTATGACAAACCTAGACAGCATATTAAAAGCAGAGATATCACTTTGCTGACAAAGGTCCATATAGTCAAAGCTATATTTTTTTTCCAGTAGTCATGTATGGATATGAGAGTTTGACCATAAAGAAGGCTGAGCGCCCCAAAATTGATGCTTTTAAACTATGCTGCTAGAGAAGACTCTTGAGAGTCCCTTGAACTGCAAGGAGATTAAACCAGTCAATCCTAAAGGAAATCAGCCCTCAATATTCATTTGAGGGACTGATGCTGAAGCTGAAGGTCCAATACTTTGGTCACCTGATGGGAAGAGCTGACTCACTGGAAAGGACCCAGATGCTGGAAAAGATTGAGGGCAAAGGAGAAGGGGGAGAAAGAAGATGACATGTTTGGATGGCACCATTGACTCAAGGGACAGGAGTTTGAGGAAACTCAGGGAGACAGTGAAGGACAGGGAAGCCTGGCGATCTGCAGTTAATGGGATCAGAGTCAGACATGACTTCGTGACTGAACAGCAACATCAACCAGCGACTAGGACCCTGCTCCCAATGCAGGGGCCCTGGGTTCCATCCCTGGTCAGGAAACCGTATCATGCATGCTGCAACTAAGACTCGACAGAGCCAAATAAATAAAAATGTAAAAAATAAAGTGTATTACTTGGACAAAAAATAAATGACACCAGGCTTACATGACTAGGAAGGTAATGGATGGAGCAGAAACTATATGTGTTAGAGACGTTTAACTCTTAGATGCTGCTTCTTAAACAGGGCACACAATTCTTCAGATTAAAGAAGCTCAACTGATCTTGCCAGCCATTTGTTCCTGAAGCTTGAACCAGGATGATAAGTACTCCAGGAGGCAAGATGGGAAAATTCTCAGGAGGGCATTTTCTTGGAAATGCCCAATTTTCTGCACAATCTTCAAACTCAATACAATAGGGTTTATTCATCACTTGTTTTGTGTCACTTGCTGTGTCCATTGGATTGAACCAGGAAAGCATGGTTCCTGCCTTCATGGGACTTACATTCTAGCTTAGAGGTCTGGTATCTTCTAGTCTGAGTATCTTCTGGTTTAAGTGCTAAATCCTACTGTCCCCTAAGAGTGCTTGAGTAAGCATACGAGTGTATTAGCTAGCTATTGCTGTATAACAGAATGCTCTCAAAACCCAGTGGCTTAAAATAGCAACCCATTTATTTAGCTTAAAATTCTGCCATTTGCAATTTAGGCCAGGCTCAGTTGAATGGTTCTTCTGAACTTAGCTGGATACATTCTTGCATCAACATTCAAGCTACAGGTTGAGTAGGCAGCTTTATTGACCCTTGCTGGGCTCTCACGTGTTTGAGACCTCGGATGGGATAAATGTTCTTGAATGGCTCTGGTCTCTCATCCTCCCATGAAAATGAAAGTTGCTCAGTCATGTCCAACTCTTTGAGACCCCATGGACTATACAGTCCATGGAATTCTCCAGGCCAGAATACTGGAGTGGGTAGCCTGTTCCTTCTCCAGAGGATCTTCCTGACCCAGGGATCTAACCCAGGTCTCCCAAATTGCAGGAGGATTCTTTGCCGGCTGAGTCACAAGGGAGGCCCAAGAATACTGGAGTAGGTAGCCTTCTCCAGGAGGTCTTCCTGACCCAGAAATTGAGCTGAAGTCTCCTGCATTGCAGGCGATTCTTTACCAACTGAGCTATCAGGGAAGACCATAGGCTAGTCCAGATTGTTCATGTGGAGGCCAGGAATGTTCCCCAGAGAGAATGGAAGATGCATGGTCTCTAGAGACCCAGGCTTGGAACAGACACAGCATCACTTCTGCCATGTTGGACTGGCCAGCGCTAGTCACAGGTTCAGTGCAGAGTCCAGGAGTCGGGGAGAGGCTCTGCACCTTGATAGGAGAAGCAGCAGAGTCTCATTGCAGAGAATGTGGGGCACAGTGAGAAGAGTTGTCATAATTTTAACATTATGCTCTAAGGACTCATGGAGAAGGCAGTGGCAACCCACTCCAGTACTCCTGCCTGGAAAATCCCAGGGATGGAGGGACCTAGGCTGCAGTCCATGGGGTCGCTAAGAGTCAGGCACGACTGAGCAACTTCACTTTCACTTTTCACTTTCATGCATTGGAGAGAGAAATGGCAACCCACTCCAGTACTCTTGCCTGGAGAATCCCAGGGACGGGGGAGCCTGGTGGGCTGCCGTCTATAGAGTCGCACAGAGTCAGACACGACTGAAGCGATTTAGCAGCAGTAACAGCAGCAGCAGCAGCTAAGGACTCATGCACTCCTAATTCTTGCATGTAAAAGCAACCACAAACGGGAGCTCGAATGAGCAGAGGATGGTAAATAGATCTCTTTCTTATCTTTCCAGCCCAAACAGGAGACTCACTGAGACCTGCCCTTTCCCAGGAGGGAATTCATTCTGCCCCTTTGATCTCCTGGGTCAGTTTTTTTCCATTTTCATTTTCTGACTATGGCCATCCTCTCCTTTTCATCCCCAGGACAATAGCCTAGGATTCTCTGCACAGATGTCAAAGAAATGNCCCCAGCTCATCTGTGCCCTCTGATTGGCGGTGTCTGGCTGGGTGCCAAGTCAGCTCCCAAATCCCAGGGCCTCCTCTTCTTCACCAGCCTAAGCTGCTTGACCCTCCCCCATGGACGGAAAGCCCTGGTCCCTTTCCAGGACTGACCCCTGCTCCAGCCAGCGAAATACTTGCAATTTCCTGAATGCTCCTATTGCCCCTCTGGACCTTGTTAATTGCCCTCCTCCACCCTCTTCACCTGGACAACTCTATCGAGGCCCGCATGGCTCGACCCAGGCGGCACCTCTTCCTAGAACTGTTCACCCTTAAGCTAGAACATCCCTCTCTTCCTGTTCTGATCAGGACACTCTTTCTTTGGGTGGCAACCTCTCCCCCACGTTACACTGCACCTAAACGACCTAAGGTGAACCCCCCTATAACTTTGTTCCAGGTCGTGATCAATGGCTTCCTGATGCCTGATGTTTAGAATACAATGTGACTTCATCTCACCTTGCAGCTCTCATCTTCCCAGTTTGTTTTCTCTGCTCCCTTGCCCCCTCCACATTTGCCATTCCCTGTTCCCAGACCTTGTCCGGAGCTTTCCCAGGTCAGGGGATGTGAAGCGGCCCAGATGCCCCCAAGTGTCATCTCAGCATGTGCCCGCTACAGAGAGGGGCAGCTGGACGTTCAGACGCTGGGGGATAAGAACTGAGGCGCATACATGGGAGTGAGGTGAGGTTGGCACTGCCCCCACGCTCCTAGAAATACGGGATTTGACAGCACTGGGATGGAAACTCAGATTTGCTACGTACTAGCTGTGTGACCTTGGGCAAAGCACTTCAGTTCTCTGAGTCTTGGCTTTCTCCTTGGTAAAGTGAAGGTATTAATATCAGTACTTGCTCCACAGAGTTGCTGTGAGAGTCCAGTGAAGTTGTGAGGAGGAAGTGCTTAGCTTACACCTGATGTGTAGTCTGAGCATCACCAAATTGTAAAAATAATTCTCACGAGGCAAGTCAACTAGAAAACCTCTCCCACTTTTCCAGCCAGAGCATCCTTCAAGACCCAGCTTTGGGGAACTCAGGGACAAGTCCCCTGAGTCAAGCCAGATGCTGTTTGAGAATTTGTGTTGAGGACCTGGGTCATGGAAACCCTGGAGGTGGTGAGGCTGAGAGGGCAGTGGGAATCTTGGCCACAGGGCTACAGAAAGGGAGCCTTCAGTTGCAGCCTTTCCTTTCGGTGTCCTCATCAGAGGTGTTCTTAGAGGCGAAATGCTTAAGCCATCAGCCTCGGCCAAAACACAAACTCCCAAATGGAGGATGAGACATTCACCCATCAGCAGTGTCCGGTAGATGGAGTACCCCCTAGACCAGAGAGGGTTCATCTGCAGATCCCCAGCCTACATATCTTCCATTGTCTGCCAGTTCTTCTGCCCAGGATCGTGCCTGTAATTCTCTTTCACGTCCAGGCTGAGCTCCCAACTTTTGATGCTGAAAAGCCTCCCATAAGCTCTGGCTTCGACCGAGTGAACTCACCCCTGTATCCTCTGGGCCCCTTTCTGGTCTCTAGTTTGAGATTTTGCATTTGCTTGTAACACCAGAAGTGTCGCATAACCTTGAATATTCATTTCCAATACAGGAGAGGTGAATGAAGGATGACCAGTACATGACTGTCCCCTTCTACAGTCAGGGCAGACATCACTAATTGATCAGCTAATTTTTCTCACTGAGGATCCAGTTAGCCTCAGAGTCTGGGGCTCCTGCAAGCCCCTGCCAGATGATTAATAAACCTGTTTCATGCTAGCAAAGGTCTTTGGGCCCAGGCATAGAAATGATAATGATAATATTACTGACTATAATGGTGATTATGGTGACAATGAGATGATAATGATTTTATTTACAAACATACCTTGTGCTCTGTGGCTTGCGAAGTGCTGTCAACTGCATTACTTCCACTGTTTACCTCTACAACCCTCAAAGTTGGACTTCCCAGGTGACACGGTGGTAAAGAACCCTCCTGCCAATGCAGGAGACCTGGCTTCGATTCCTGGGTCAAGAAGATCCCCTGAAGAAGGAAATGGCAACCCACTCCAGTATTCTTGCCTAGGAAATGCCACAGACAGAGGAACCTGGAGGGCTACAGTCCATGGGGTCATAAAAGAGTCAGACATGACTGAGCATGCATGCCAACAGGATTTTTTCCCTCAAACATGCTCAAAAACAAATTCCCCACAGAGGGGCTTCCCTGGTGGTGCAGTGGTTATGAATTCACCTTCCAATGCAGGGGACCTGGGTCTGATCCCTGGTCTGGGAACCAAGATCTCACATGCCACGGAGCAATTAAGCCTACGTGCCTCGACTGAGCTTGCACACTCTAAAGCCCACATCCTACAACTAGAGAAAAGCCTGCATGCCACAGCAAATATCCCACATGCTGTAACTAAGACCCAACACAGACACATAAATAAATAATAACTAAACATTTTT
>SJYW01023786.1:252490-266542 GCA_006410735.1 Raphicerus campestris | reverse complement strand
ATCTGATGCCAAATCTGTGCTCACGTGGTCAGCACCAGGAGGGCAAGGCCTCGTCTGTCTGCTTCTGCCGCACCCCTGATAACCAAACACAGAGGTGCCCAGGGCTTAATCAGCTCTTCTGACTTACTTGGTAGGCACTGTTCTAAGCCTGTGTTTCCTAATGTACCCTTATTTAATCCTTACAGTAGCCATATACACTGGGTACTGGTATTACAGGCACGGAGCGTCCCCGATGGTTCAGAGGTAAGGACTCCACCTGTGATGCAGGAGACGCAGGAAAGCCAAGTTCAGTCCCTGAGGAGTATCGGCCCCCTGGAGGAAGAAATGGCAACCCACTCCAGTATTCTTGCCAGGAAAATGCCATGGACAGAGGAGCCTGGTGGGCTACAGTCCATGGGGTCGTACTTAATCTTTGCAATAACCATATAAGCTGGGTACTGGTATTATCCCCATTTTATTTTATATATTTTTACATGGCCTTGCTGGGTCTAAGTTGCTACAGGACCTTTAGTTGTGGCATGCGGGATCTAGTTCCCCGACCAGGGATTGAACTCGGCCCCCCCTGCATTGGAAGCACAGAGTCTTAACTACTGGACCACCATGGAAGTCCTTTATCCCCATTTTAAAGATGAGGAAATGAATGGATAGATGGATGAATTCCTTACTGCTTTCTGGATAGAAATCACCTAGGTTCTTATTAAAAATCAGATTCTTGGACTCCCTATGACTTCCTCTAACCCCAGGGATTCTGTTTCTAGGTTTCTGTCAGCCCCAATTCTGGAATATGTATACAGTAGACTCTGTTCATGAGGTTTGATGAGTTTTTTTTTTTTTTTAAGCTGAACAAGAGTCTAGTTCTCAAGTGAAAATTTTGGCCCAAGGATGGTACTCATAAACAGCTTCTGAGAAGGAAGCCAGTTTTTACAATCTGACACGGGCTGGGAATGGAGAGCAGGTCTTGGAGTCCAGCTGACCTAGACAAGACTCCCTTTTTGTCCCTTAACAGATGTCCAATGGACATGATCAAGTATCAAAACCTTGCTGAGTGCCTTAACAGTGGGCATGATCAAGTATCAAAACCTTGCTGAGTGCCAGCTTCCTCAGCTGCAAAGCCTGGATAATCGTCCCTTCCATGAAAGGTTATGGTCAAATGTAGCAACAATATATTTATGACGTCTCCATGATGCCTAGAACATGGTAGGCCTTCAACAACTAGTGACTGAATACAAATCGTGGAGGACACGGTGTGATCCAAAGAGTAAGCTTTGGAGTCAGGTAGACTTCACGTGTTTACTCAGTAAATATTTAGCACTTTACTGTGTGTCAAGACTGTGCTCAGAGCAGCAAGTACGGCACTCAAAAAATAAACTAAACCCCCTGCCCTGGGGGATAGGCAAGTAAGAGTGAGACAAGCAATAAAATACATGCAAAATAAATAAGTGGATTATATAGTAAGAGAGTGTGTCTTAGAAAGCAAAAAGTGCTTTGCAGAGAATAAATGAGGGTGGGGAGAAACAGACAAGGGGGGCAGAGAAAGTTTAAAAGTATGGTCATGATATGTTGCACTGAGTGAGGGACATCTGGATAAGATTTGAAGGAAGTAAGGACTGGTGCTTTGCCATATCTGGCATTTGAGGTCTAGCTGCTTTTCTATTTACTTTACGTATGATTTTAGGAAAGCCATATTACCTAAGTCTGCATTTCGTGGTCTATAAAATGGGAATAGCGGCACCCATACTCATCATGTTTCGTAACAATGTGTACTGGGTTTTGTGCGTAAGATATTTTTAAGAAAACTGAACAAATACTAGCTAACTTTCATCAGGCACTTCTTCTCCCTGTAGGTCTTCTAGGCATTTCAAGTTCAGGATCTCAGCTTAATCCTCACCATGGCTCACTGAGGTAACATTCTATGTCCATTTTACAGATGAGGAAACTCAGGCTCAGGGATTTGATGTGATTTGCCAGACATCACTAAACAAGGAAATGGTACAGCCGAGACAGGGACCTGGATCTGACTCACAAATCTTAACCCTTTCCCTCACTTACTATGACCTTCAACAAATCACTCCCTAAGCCTTAATTTCTCATTATTTAAGAATCAGAGCATCATGTGTTTTCCCATCAGAGGCCTTGATTAGCATCTTAACTCAATCCATGTATCTGATAGGAAAAAACAGATGCCTAAACTCAAGCCAGGCTTCAACAGTACATGAACTGAGAACTGTCAGATGTTCAAGCTGGATTTAGAAAAGGCAGAGGAACCAGAGATCAAATTGCCAGCATCCGCTGGGTCATAGAAAAAGCAAGAGAGTTCCAGAAAAACATCTACTTCTGCTTCACTGACTACACCAAAGCCTTTGACTGTGTGGACCACAACAAACTGTGGAAAATTCTGAAAGAGATGGGAATACCAGACCACCTGACCTGCCTCCTGAGAAATCTGTACGCAGGTCAGGAAGCAACAGTTACAACTAGACATGGAACAACAGATTGGTTCCAATTTGGGAAAGGAGTACGTCAAGGCTGTATATTGTCACTTTGCTTATTTAACTTCTACGCAGAGTACATCATGAGAAATAATGGGCTGGATGAAGCACAAGCTGAAACCAAGATTGCTAGGAGAAATGTCAATAACCTCAGATATGCAGATGACACCACCCTTATGGCAGAAAGAGGAACTCAAAAGCCTCTTGATGAAAATGAAAGAGGAGAGTGAAAAAGCTGGCTTAAAGCTCAACATTCAAAAAACTAAGATCATGGCATCCGGTCCCATCACTTCATGGCAAATAGATGGGGAAACAGTGATAAAGACTTATTTTCTTGGGCTCCAAAATCACTGCAGATGGTGACTGCAGCAATAAAATTAAAAGACACTTGCTCTTTGGGCTTCCCTGAAAGCTCAGTTAGTAAAGAATCCAGTGAAGAAGACCCCGCTTCAATTCCCGGGTCAGGAAGATCCACTGGAGAAGGGATAGGCTACCCACTCCAGTATTCTTGGGCTTCCCTTGTGATTCAGCTCGTAAAGAATCTGCCTGTAATGCGGGCGACCTGGTTTTGATCCCTGGGTTGGAAAGATCCCCTGGAGAAGGGAAAGGCTACCCACTCCAGTATTCTGGCCTAGTGTATTCCATGGACTATATAGTCCATGGGGTCGCAAAGAGTTGGACATGACTGAGAGACTTTCACTTTCCTTGGAAGAAAAGCTATGACTAACCTAGACAGCATATTAAAAAGCAGAGACATTACTTTGCCAACAAAGATCCATCTAGTCAAAGCTACGGTTTTTCTAGTAGTCATGTATGGATGTGAGACGTGGACCATAAAGAAAGCTGAGTGACAAAAAATTGATGCTTTTGAACTGTGGAGAAGACTCTTAGGAGTCCCTTGGACAGCAAGATCAAACCAGTTCATCCTAAAGGAAAGTAGTCCTGAATATTTATTGGAAGGACTGATGCTGAAGCTGAAACTCCAATACTTGGGCCACTTGATGCAAAAAACTGACTCATTGGAAAAGACCCTGATGCTGGGAAAGACTGAAGGCAGAGGATGAGATAGTCGTATGGCATCACTGATTCCATGGACATGAGTTTGAGCAGGCTCTGGGAGTTGGTGATGGACAGGGAAGCCTGGCATGCTGCAGTCCACGGGGTCGCAAAAACTTGAGTGACTGAACTGAACTGAACTGAAACTCAAAGAGGACGTAAAATTTCCAGACATACTTGGCAAACTGATTTCACCTCTAACCCAACTTTGATCTGTGTCAGAAGGTGCCTGGGCCCCGCTTCTTGGAAGGGTTTTACGATCGCAGCTGGTCTGAGCAGGCCACGGTGCTGTGATCTAATAGTGATGTCTGGCACGGACGCAGAAGTTGAGAGCAGAGGTTCTGTGTGGCGCCAAAGTCACTTCTGTTGGTCCTAAACAGAAAATCCAAGTGTCCTTTATAAAAGAAAAGCCTGCCCTCTTATTTTCTTTGACGCAGAGAGTTACTCGGGCTTCCCAGGTGGCACTAGTGGTAAAGATTCGCCCTGCCAATGCAGGAGATGCAAGAGACGCAGGTTCTATCCCTGGGTCAGGAAGGTTCCCTGGAGTAGGAAACGGCAACCTGCTCTCGTATCCCTGCCTGAAAAATCCCAGGGACAGAGGAGCCTGGTGGTCTACAGTCCATGAGAGGATAACTTAACTTACCTGAAGCCAGTTAACAACTTGGAAAAAGTGAACATGAGGAATCATCCTCTCCATTCTCTGGACAGTATCTAGTCACTGACCTTTACCCATCAGTTCAAATGTCTCTGGCAACACGGTCAAGGTACGGAAATTGCTTTCCACTACTTTGGAATTGAATGTAGAGGGAAAACAAAGGCATTTCCTTGGTTGGAAAGGATCAGAGTTCCTCTCTAGGATCACTTAATGAATGGCAGCCCAAGAAAGGCAGAGAAGAGCGTGTTTCCCAAACTGCTGACTCAGGAACCCATGTCCACCTCACTGAGGCCCAAGGGTCTCCCAGCACACCAAGGAAACTGTAAAACAACGTGCTGGCCAGGGGATGCATCAAGGCACGCAGACTCCTTCCTACCTTCTGAGAAGAAGGATTTATATGGTAACGTGCAAAAAATAACTCTCAGGTGTGACAGGCTGCCTTGTGTCCATCCGTCAGCTCTCAGTTACCAGGGATGGAAGCAGCCTGGGACACTGGTAGAGTGAAGAGAAGGGAAGCTGGCCATCATGTCTGCTTAGCCTTGGGGTTCAGTGCAAAGGTTTGGGAGTGTCAGTGGGGTCTGGACCTTGTTTGAACCACTTCCTGTCACATGACCTTGGGTGAGTCATTTCGCCTCTTAAGAGCCTTGGATCACTTATCGAGAAAACAGAGGTGCTACACACAGTTGTTCGTCAGCATCCACAGAGGACTGGTTCCAAGACCACACCCCCTGCAGATACCAAAGTCCCCAGGGGTTCAAGTCCCACAGGTGGTCCTTGGTCCTGGGAATGAGGGATCCACTGACACAGAGGGCTGACTGTACCTTCCTCCTAGCAGGTATTTTGAAAATTAAATGAAATAAAGAACACCCAGCTCTCAGAAGAGTGCCTGCAACACGGTGAGACCTCCATCAATGTGGGTTCACTCATTGGTTTCCGGATGAGGGTGGTGGACAGGGAAGCCTGGCATGCTGCAGTCCATGGGGTTGTAAAGAGTTGGACACGACTGAGGAACTGAACTGAACTGAATGAGTATGATGCAGGCTGAGAGTAAACTAAGAATCCCCATAATACATCCAAGAGACGCAGCAGGGAAAGCTGCCAGATAAGAAAGCTAGTTCCTGCTCCATCTACCCCGGCTCTTCAAGCTTGGGAATTTTACCCCATGTCTCTGAGTCTCCGATGGCCCATGTGTCACAGAGTAAAGGGTAGCACATGGATTAAGATGGGGACACAGGTTTCAACTGCTAGCTCTGTATGTTCTGAGTGACTAAGTCTTGGTTTAGTGATCTGTCAGACAGGGATGATGATAACAACACCAGCCTCCCAGTGAAATTAACAAAATAAGCACCTCAAAATGTGAGCAATACTCACCCTTAGCTTCTTTAATAATAAAGTGCTATTATTATTATTTGAGTGACTATAGCTGAGGAATTACCTTGCTCCAGGAAGCCAGGGGCAGCAGCAGGATGGAAAGCTACCAAATGGCAGTGGACAACTTGCCCTTGAAACAGTACATGCTGGGGCTTCCCAAGTGGCTCAGTGATAAAGAATCCACCGGCCAGTGCAGGAGATGCAAGAGGTGTACGTTCAATCCTTGGATCGGGAAGATCCCTGGAGAAGGAAATGGCAACCCACTTCAGTGTTTTTGCCTAGGAGATCCCATGGACAGAGGAGCCTGGTGGGCTACAGGCCACGGGGTTGCAAAGAGTCGGACAAGACTTAGCAACTGAACAATAACAAGAATGCTGCATGGAGGGAGACAGAAACTGCACAGGGGCCCCCAACACCCCGAGGCTGTCCCTCCCTTAACCACCCCATTCCCCCCTCCNACTTTCATGCATTGGAGAAGGAAATGGCAATCCACTCCAGTGTTCTTGCCTAGAGAATCCCAGGGACAGAGGAGCCTGGTGGGCTGCCATCTATGGGGTAGCACAGAGTCGGACACGACTGAAGTGACTTAGCAGCAGAGATTATCTTATTAAACTAATGTAAATCACACAGAGAAAGACAAATATCATACGGTATCATTTAGATGTGGAATCTTAAAAGAAGCGATACAAATGAACTTATTTACAAAACAGAAATTAGACTCACAGACATAGAAACCAAATTTATGGTTACCAAAGTGGGAAAGGGAAGAGGGAAAAATTAGGAGCTTGGGACAAAAAGACACACACTACTATATATAAAATAATCAATAAGGGGTCCTACTGTCTAGCATGGAGAACTATACATTATCTTGTAATAACATATAATGGGAAAGAATCTGAAAAATAAACACATACATATATATAACTGAATAACTTTGCTGAACACCAGAAACTAACATCACACTGTATATCAACTATACTTCAAAATATATATAGAAAAAAAGGAAGAGATGAAACCATACCTCAAACAAATTTTACTACATTAGGTTTGAGTTTTTGTTGCTATTGTTACAGTTGTCTTGGTCCGAGGTTTACTTGTTTGTGCAATAAAATGCTGACGACAGGGTGCTTTGAAAACAGCATTGTCCCTAGCAAAATTTATAACAGTACATGTCAAAGTGTCTGTGATGAAGGGCCAGCTTTGTTTTTTTTTCCCAAATACATCACAGACCGGTCCTAGTTGTGCATGGAGCTGCCAGTAATCAGGCGACCCTACGCATGTGTGCTAAGTTGCTTCAGCGGTGTCCAGCTCTGCAAGCCTGCGGACTATAGCCCGCCAGGCTCCTCTGTTCATGGGATTCTCCAGGGAAGAATACTGGAGTGGGTTGCCATGACCTTCTCCAGGGGATCTTCCTGACCCAGGAATCGAGCCCAAATCTCTTACATCTCTTGCACTGGCAGGCATGTTCTTCACCACTAGCACCACCTGGGAAGCCCAATCATGTGGTCCTACTCTGTGTGATTAGTACTTGCTTGCATCACCAGCATCTCACCACTCAATTTCAACATCACTTTGTCTGGTCTATAGCTGGTTCAACAATGCAAGTGCCCCTGGCCCCCTTGCAAGACTAGATTGCTATAAAAGTTTTTACACGCTGGTTCTCAGTGTTCAGTTGATCTTGTCTAGAACTGTTGACGAAGATCGCAGATGCACAGCTCGGAGACTAGACTTTGAGGGATGCTGGGCTGCAGTCAAGCGGGGCTCCAACACCTCCTAGTTACAGTCCTGGGTGGAGACCCAAAATGATAAAGACACGCTGCAAACCTCTAAATGTGGTCTACTTTGTGCTTCTTTCCAATCTCAGATTCCTGAAATGCCAACTGAGGCGAGACTTTTCATCGTCGGAGTAAACAAGGTGGGACCCCACAGTGGCCTTCAGGCCAGAGCGGACTGATCTTGCCATTCATGAAATGAAAGTTTCAGGACCGCTGTCTGAATGCTCCTGACAAATAGCTATGCCTGTACCCAAGTTGGATTACTATTAATTTTCTTAAGAGGGTAGTTCATACTGTATCAACTTCATTTCCTCAGACCCGATTGGATCGTGCTGGGGACTTAGGCTGAAGTTCACTGAGTCCTTGGGTCCATCGGGTGACCTTTCTCAGGTGCTGCACGCCTGCAGGCAGTGACAGTTCACCTGTACTCTACATGCCTTCCCAAGGAGGAAGTTTCAGGTGCGTGGCCAGAGAACCCTTCAGTGCCAGCTACATGCTCAACTTGGGTTTCTCCACCCGTACATGCCTCTGAAAATAGCAAGGGTACAAGCTCATGAGCTCAGTGAGGACCTGGATGTTTAACAGAGGCAACTCATGGCAACAAGTGTGATTCAGCGCTTGGTCTCTGGAGGCAGACGCTCAAGTTTCAAGTTCATGTCCTGGCTCCGCCACTGGCCAGCTGTGTGACTTTGCAAGCTTTCCCACATCTCAGAGCCTCAGTTTCCTCAGCTGTGAAATACGGCTAAAATTTTAATTCCTTCCTGGCATCAAGCTGAAGATTAATAAGATGACACCTGAAAAGAATCAGCAGACTCCATGGGGCAGAGGGAGTGCTTGTAAACAGTGAAGGTAATTATTGTGGCTTCCCAGGCAGTGCAGTGGTAAAGAGTCCACCTCTTAATGCAGGAGACGAAGGAGACGACGAGGGTTTGATCCCTGGGCAGGGAAGAGCCCCCTGGAGGAGGAAATAGCAACCCACTTCAGTATTATTGCGTGGAATATCCACTGGCCAGAGGAACCTGGCAGGCTACAGTCCATAGGGTCACAAAGAGTCGGACCTGCCTGAGCACACACACATGTGCACCGCTACACACCACCATTATCACTGTGCAAACGCAGGCGATGGCATGGATCTGAAGGCTGCAGGGAAGATGTCAGAAGGCCAAGATGAGGGTTGAAGGAGTCAGTGACCCTGGAACTGAGTTAAGCCAACAGGCCACCCACAATCCTGGGCTGTGGTGCAGACAGAGCCCACCCCCGACAAAGCCAGCCTGCCATAAGGCCACCAAGCCTGCTCCCCTCTGCAGAGGGCTGGCAGCCACGTGCACCTGTTCTCAGTTCCCTCCCGTATCATTCCCCCTAATACCTCCCTGGGGGCTGATGGATGGCGACAGGCGACAATCTATAGCTATGTGACAGAATGTTTACTACCAGCCCTCTAGGAAATGATTACTTCGAGGTAATTTTGAACCTCCAGACTATGATGCAGTGTCTCATATATTAAACTGCAGTGAGCAGTGTATAAAAGTATTACAAGGAGACCTTGTATTTCACAGTTTACTGGGGAAGGAGCGTGCAGGGGCAAATTGGTTCTGGGGGAAAGCGAGCATGAGGGATGCAAATTCTTCAGGCGCAGCCTTATGGAGCGAAGGGAGAGGCTACAAGACCAAGGCCAATGCTGATTCCATCCCCCTGGACCACTCCGGGGGAGGCTCCACATCCACTGAGGACTCGCACACCGTTGTTTGGTCACTCAGTCATGTCCAGCTCTTTGTAACTCCATGGACTGTAGCCCGCCAGGCTCCTCTGTCCATAGGGAGTCTCCAGGCAGGACACCGGAGTGGGTTGCCATGCCCTCCTCCAGGGGACCTTTCCAACCCAGGGACCGAACCCGGGTCTCTGCCATCTCCTGCACTGGCAGGCGGGTTCTTGACTACTGGCATCACCTGGGAAGAATACACACAACGTAACCCATACTTACAAGGCTCTAGGACCCAGCCACGGCTGCTTCCAGAAGATGGATGGATTTCTTCCTGCCTCATGTACAACCATTACCAAAAATGGATTCTTTGGGGCATACTTCCTAACTTCACAAACCTCTTTTTTTCTATGAAAGTTTCCTAAAGTTAGACGTATAGACCAATGGAACAAAATAGGGTCCAGAGGTTAACTCCTTCATAGTCACCTGACTTACAACAAAATTCCCCAGAAGCAGAGGGTGAAAGATGCTGTTTTCAATTACTGGTGCAGGATCAATCCATGTTGGAAAACAAATCAGTTTGAACCCTGCCATACACCAAAGTTAATATCAGATGGATTGTACACATAATGTGAAAGGGAAACCAATAGAACATTTAGGCAAAAGCCTGGGAGAATGTATTCATGACCTTGGGGTAGGCAAAGATTTCTCAGATAGGTCACAAAAGTGCAACCGGAAGGAGAAGACTGATATTTTGGATGATAGGCACAGTGGTTCATAGTGATCAAACTATACTGTGGAGGGAATGAAAACACACCCAAGAGAGTGGGAATGGATATTCGCAAATTCAAAAAGGACTTGTATTCAAAAAGTCTTAAAGAGAACTACAAATTAGTAAGAAAGAGGCAGACAACCCAAAGAGAATAGTGGCCAAAAGACATGAACAAGAAGTGTACAAAAGATGATCTCCAGCTAGCCAACATGTACGTGAAAAGGTGTTCAGATACTATAAACCATGCCAGTTAAAGCCACCATGGAATATTGCTCATTCTTACTGGAATAGACGAAAATGTAAAAGTCATAGACACCAATGTATATGCGCGTGCTCAGTCCTGTTCAACTCTGTGACTGCATGGAGCGCAGCCCACCAGGCTCCTCTGTCCCTGGGATTCTCCAGGTAAGAATACTGGAGTGGGTTGCCATTTCCTTCTCCAATGCATGCATGCATGCTAAGTTGCTTCAGTCATGTTTGACTCGATGTGACCCTATGGAAAGCAGCCCGCCAGGCTCCTCTGTCCACAGGATTCTCTAGGCAAGAATACTGGACTGGGTTGCTACTTCCTTCTCCATCACATTTCCTGAGTTGCCCATTGGCAGGCGTTTCTTTACCACTTGCCACTTAGGAAGCCCAAAGGTTGGAGCAATTGCAAACTCTCAGAT
The DNA here is from genome assembly GCA_006410735.1 of Raphicerus campestris. Classification (NCBI taxonomy): domain Eukaryota; kingdom Metazoa; phylum Chordata; class Mammalia; order Artiodactyla; family Bovidae; genus Raphicerus; species Raphicerus campestris. Next base: position 256,057 of record SJYW01023786.1, on the reverse strand, counting down.
ATTATCAGCGACGATGTAAAATTGGTGTAAACACTTCCTAAAGGATTTCACAGTACCTGCTAAAGACAACTGTGTATATCATCTTTGACTCAGCAGTTCTACTCACAAGAAATGCATACATACATTCACCAATAAACATGTACAAGAATATTCACAGCAGCCCTATTTGTATTAGCTGAAAACTGGAAACAGCCCACATGTCTATTAACAGTTGAATTAATAAATTAACTACAGGGACTTTCCTGATAGTCCAGTGGTTAAGGCTCCAAGCTCCCAATGCAAGGGGCCTGGGTTCGATCCCTGATCAGGAAACTAAGATTTCACATGCCACCCACTGCTAAGACCTGGTGCAGCTAAATAAATAAGTATTTTAATTAATTAATTAATTGACTATGGTATCATCACATGGTGGAATAGTGCAGATGGGGATGAGTTATGTATAGCTACATGCACAATATAATTTATATTTTTATGTGTATATTAATTCAATTTATATATACAATTAATTCTATTAATTTCCATATATCTTCATGTAACATATATCTTTTTATAAATTTCACTTCTGTAAATTACAAAGACTATCCAAACTAGCCTATGCCTCAGAAGTCAAGAGGGTAGATATTGGGGAAGAGTGACTTCCCCAAGAGTATCTACCCTCTTGACTTCTGAAGCGTTATATACAAATATATGTTACTCGTCAATAAAAAATATCCCTCTGCAAAAAAAAAAAAAATCCAAGTCTTCTAGAATTGGGTCCCCAGATTGGACCACAAGCTTACAAGGAAGATGGCAAGGTGAGTTTTTGGCTTCTTCTTTGGAGAGATGGGACTCTGGACAAGGGAAAATATCCCTACCCAGGTGGGACATTATATTGATACTCACTGGCCAAAAGGCATTAAAAAAAAAAATGTCCGCTAGAGCAGATGGAAGAGAAGGCAATGGCAACCCACTCCAGTGTTCTTGCCTGGAGAATCCCATGGACGGAGGAGCCTGGTGGGCTGCAGTCCATGGGGTCGCGACTGAGCGACTTCACTTTCACCTTTCCCTTTCACGCACTGGAGAAGGAAATGGCAACCCACTCCAGTGTTCTTGCCTGGAGAATCCCAGTGACAGCGGAACCTGGTGGGCTGCTGTCTATGGGGTGGCACAGAGTCGGACACAACTGAAGCGACTCAGCAGCAGCAGCTGCAGCAGAGCAGATGGAAGGGGGAGGAGACAGCCATCCTTACTTGCCAGGCCCTGTGCTCAGTACCTTTGTGCACATGTCTTCATTCAAGCCTCACCTGGGCTCCAGGTGGGCTGGGGGCGGGGGAAGGTGGGTAAGTACTGCATCGTCCTGCGAGCTGAGCACTGCTGAGGAAACTGAGGCGCAGAGAGGGGCCAGCACACACACCCATGACTCAGTGACTCCAAATCCAAGCTCCCAGCCTCCAAGGGCAGCCCGCAGACCCGCAGCAGCTCACTGCACGGGGTGGCCGTCTCCCCAGGGCCCTGCGTCTCTGTGACCTCCCAGAAGACACGTGGGGACCAGACGGGCAAGAGGAGCCCTCCGGCTCAGCCTCATCTCCGTCTTTAGTTGGCACGATCTGCTCCACGTAGCAGGAGAAATGTTTACGCTGTTAACAAGGCACACAGTTAATTAAGACAGCGGTACCCTCAGGGGGGTTTAATTTAGGGTAGGCAGCGACCGAGATAAAGAAGATGTTCAGTGCATCGGCTGTGTGCATTTTCTACACCCAACTGGCTTCCATGTGGACTTTTTAATGAATGTGATTCTGCTTTCTCATTATGATTTCCAAATACCTGCAAACAAGGGCTTCGCTGTCTCAGAAGGATTCGGAGTCTGTACTGGGGGAACTGATAACAGAGGGAAGATATGTGAGGCAGCAAAGGGGGTGGTGAGGACGTATGCAGCCCCAGTTCAAACCCCAGGGCCCTAGCTTATCAGCAGTGATGAGTCATTCAGCCTCGATGAGCCCCAGACTCCTCGGTGAAAAACCAGGGTCAACATGCCCAGGTAATAGGGTTGTTGAGGTTACAGAATTGGAACACATGTACATGTGTACACACGTGATGTGTGCATATGCGCATAGGTACACTCGTCTCATTTCGCACAGTTCTGGGCGTACACCAAAGTGCTCAGTTATTGCCCACAGTTGTTAGGACTATGCTCACAGCACACTGGCCTAGGTTCAGCTTTGGGAAACTGGCCTAGGTGTTGTAAAGATCTTAACCTCAGAGAAATCACCAAAGTTGCCCAAGGTCACTTAGCTCTTGTGGTTGGGTATCTGGCCAGAGGGAGGTTGGGTCCCACTTGTGTCTGACTTTTGAGCCTCTCCTTTTTCAGGCCGGTCTACTGCAGATGTGACCTGAATTGCCATCTCCCAGTCTCAGCCCAGAAGCTGAGACGGGAGTGACCTGCACAGAGGACCCAGCCTGGCACACGGTGAGAACTCCCTTTGTTTCTAAGCGTGTGACCTTCACACTGTTGGCTCCCTGACCCATGAGGCTTTCCACTCTGGCCGCTGTTCTTGGCCAAGGATGACACAGCTTGTGGATTTCACAGCATCAGGAGGCTCCATTAGGGGCTGGCTGAGGCACAGGAAGAGCTCAGAATTACCAGACCCTCTAAAAACAGCAGCAAGGGCTCCCCTTGGTGCAAGCTCCCCCTTCCCACGCCCCCAGTGAGTGACGAGGGGACCAGTGAGACTGGGTCAAAGTGTTCTGATGCTGGATTCCAAAGTAAACAAGGCTGGGCCCCTCTAAAGTCTAGATTCCAGCTGCTTGTGCTTCATCCCTGCCCATTCCAGCCCTGGTTTCTACGCATGACTGGATTCCAGCCATGGGAAGAGGGATTCAGATGCGGATTCAAGTTCATCTATACTCCCCGAGGGAGTCAAAACGACATGAGTTTTCATCCTCACCCCCAACAACACTGATGTATCTACTGTTAAATTAAACACATAATCCTATACTAATACATCACAGACACGCGGTGATGTGTCTGTTATGAAACATGGGGAGAAGTGGAGAGGGAGAGGGGAGGGAGGAGGAAGGGAGAAGAGGAGGATGAAGAAGGGAAGAAAATACATAAAATGGAGAGAAAGGGAGAAGATACATAAAGTGTAAAAAGGAAGAAATGGAAAATAGATATAAATAGACCGTCTGATCCTTTCTTCCCACACTCCCATACATACAGTCCACACTCTGGGTGCCGGTTATACTCATTCATAAATGAGCCACCCTTTCATCTGAGCAGCCGCCCTTGACCAAAAGGAGGGGCCTTGCTTTGAAGCTGACGTCCCTCACCACCCTAAAGTTAGGCGGCTGACATAGCGACACAAAAGGTCAACCCCCTATGATGTAACTCACCAGCCAGAGATCCCGGAAGGACCAGGCGGAAGCTAGACTCCAGCTGAGGCCCCCACCCTGGCTCATTAGCTTTTTCCTCGGCATCCTGCTTCCCTGACTCTTGCATAGGTTCCTCCTGAGAATCCTCTTCTCTGTAAGTCACATGGATCTAAATCCTTGCCTCAGGCTCCGCTCCCAGGGAACCTGAACCAAGAA
>SJYW01023786.1:194796-225340 GCA_006410735.1 Raphicerus campestris | reverse complement strand
ATTTTTTCCACATCTTCTTAATCCCTTCTGCTTGTCTTAGATCCATACCCTGTCTCTTATACACATCTCATTATCAAGCTGAGTATTTAGCAGAGTACATTACATTCCTAAGCATTCTGTGATTCCTAAGAATTCCAAGCATTATGTGATCACTAGAAATTGCCTAAATTTTTTGTGTTAAAACAGTTAACATGAGATCTCACCTCTTAAACTTTTAAGTGCACAAAACAGTATTGTTATATGTTGTACAGCAGATCTCTAGAACGTATTCATTTGCTGAACTGGAAATTTATGCCTATTTAACAACTTTTCATTTCCCCTACCCCTAGCTTCTGCCAATCATCATTCTACTCTCTGTGTGTATAAATTTGACTTTTTTTCTGTTTTTTTTTGGGGGGGGGGAATGAATCTTTTTTCAGCTCTACTGGATATCACTGATCACAAAATTGTGAGTTATTTACAATATGATTGAAAAAATATTGACCAGCTTAAACTGGTTGTGCCTCTTTGTATAGGTTGACTTGGGCTCTCCAGGTAACTCTAGTGGTAAAGAACCTGCCTGCCAATGCAGGCAATTTAAGAGATGCAGGTTTGATCTGTGTGTGGGTCAGGAAGGTCCCCTGGAGGAGGGCACGGCAACCCATTTCAATATTCTTGCCTGAAGAATCCCATGGACAGAGAAGCCTGGATGGCTACAGTCCATGGGGTTTCACAGAGTCAGACATGACCGAAGTGACTTGGCACAGCACAGGTTGACTAATCAAACCTTGAGTCATTTTATAGAGACAGCGCTGTGCACATGCAAGACAGGAATCCATGTCCCTGGAACAAATCAGACTCTTCGGTTTATAGAAGCTAAAGAAATCTTGTCACCGCAGTCCTTTACAGAGGAAGGAGTACTTCAGGAAGGAACAGCTGCCTTCCAGGTGCAGGAGTCGGTTATATGGAGTGGTTCAAGACTAGCCAATCAGCTTCCAAGTTTAAAACTCCCTTAAGTCCTTAAATTTTGCCCCAAACCCTGGATCAAGGAGACAGATTCCAGAGCCTTGCCTCCTGTCTCGCTCGGATTGACCTCACAATAAAGCTCTTTCCTCAAAACCCAGTACTATAGTACTGGCTTCTTCGTGCATTGAGCAGCCAGCCTTTGTTCAGCGACACGAATATTTGAGGCACTGTGAAAGGACCTCCCCCATCAAGTTAACACACCTGGCACCTCACATATTTACGTTTTGGGTGGGGGAGGGGGTGAAAACATTTAAATTCTTCTCACTTAGCAAATGACAATGATCCGATTCAGTGTTATCAACTGGAGTTGAGTTTGACTATTTCAGATGCTTCATGAAAGTGGAATCTCGCAACTTGTGTCCTTCTGTGATTGGCTTGTTTCACTTGGCACAATGGAGCCATCTCACTTCTGGGCCTGTATCCAAAAGAATCGAAACCAGGATCTCAAAGAGATATCTGCGTTCCCATTTTTATGGCAGCATTAGCCACAAGAGCCAAGGTGTGGAAACGACTTCATGTCCATTGACATGTGAATGGATAAAGAAACCGTGGCCTACATACAAAATGGAATTATTATTCAGCCCCCAAAGAAGAGGATACCTTGCCATATGTGACAACTTAAATACATTTATTTTAAAAGTAACTTCAGACTTCTGGTTGGGCCAAGACAGAGGAAGCCTCATGCAACAACCTCTCTTATGCAGATTACAGGTGAAATTCAAGACAAGAGGACAAAGAAATATTCACTTGCAACTTTGTGAAGCAAACACTAACAGGCAGATGGGGCCTGGAAGTCCCAAGCTGAATACCAGCCTGTTAGGGGATTGTGGTGTTTTTTTCCTGTCTCTTGTGTCCTAGCTTACCCAAAGCAGGTGATGTCCAATAGCAGCTTGAAAGTTAAAACTCTGGGATCCACCCCTTCTTTTCAGCCAGAAGAGTGAAAAAGTGTGAGACTTACATAACGAGGAGTGAGGGAGGTCATCCTCTTTAGTTTCTTTTCCTCCCTGGTTGTCACATCTCCCCTGCAACCTCAGTGACGACAGAGGCGCCTAAACCCTGAGAGATGACCTGCATCTCTGGGCAAAGGTCCTGTTTTCTGAAGAGTGGTGGGGTGGGGGTGGGAAATGCCTGTTATTTTCCTTTCTTTTCTCTTGCTATTTCACCTTAAAGGTCAACCTGGCCACGTGGAACTGCAAGACAGCTTGGGGGCTGAAACACTTTGAGGAACATGTAAGAGGAGCCCTTGAAGCCTGAGAATGTGGGTAGAATCCTGAAGAGGAGAGGGTTAGAGAAGGCCTGTGTATGAACCAGCATAGGTCCTAGGCCTCCCCGAGCCTTATGCACAGACAAAGCCTTATGCCTCACCCAACGAGGCAAAGCGGAGGCTTGGAGAAGTGAAGTAGTGGGAACCGCCACGCAGCTCCCTGGTCAGCACCTGACGGTACATGTGCCACGGGGACACAACGTCCCAGAAACGGCACCCAGGCTGCGACCACGCAGAGGACAAGGCACAGAATCTGCTGAAACACAGATTCACAGGCTTCTTCATAGAAACAGCAGAGAAAGTCACGGTCTACAGAGGATTTTAATAGGAACCAGAGTCTTATAATAAGCAAACTGTCCAGGGCACCAACCAAAGTCCCACAACAGAGCATATAAAGAACTAGGCAAATCTGACCAGTTCTCAAAGGGGAAAAGGCAATCAACAGACTCAGCCCTGAGAAGGAATTAGCAGATGAAGCATCTGCTTCATGGTTACAACCACGCTCAGTGAGATGAAATCCTCTTGAAATGAATGCAAAGAAACAAGTTCTTCACAGAGAAGTAAAAACTACAAAAAAAAAAAAAAAAAGCAGATGGAAATTTTAGAACTTAACATGCAAAATCAAACATTCACTGGATGGACTGAATAACGGAAAGGAGAAAACAGTAAAAAGATTCAGAAAACCTATGAATCGATGGAAATGGCACAATCTGAAAAACAAAGAAGAAAAATGACTGAACGAACATTGCCTCAGAGATGTGTGAAACAATATTGGAAGTTCTAATTTTGTGCCATTGGAGGGTCTAAAGGAAAGGTGCAGAATAAAATACACGAGGGAAAGAATGGATGAAAATGTCACTGATTTAGAGACACAGATCTAAGTTCAGAAAACCTCACCCTGACACAATCAATCTGATAAAAAAAGAAAGAAGCAAACATGAAGAGTAATCTTGAACACAGTCAAGGAAAATGACCTGTTACACATCAGAGAATACCAACTTGAAGGACTGAGACTTTTCATCAGAGAACACAGAGGCCAAAAAAGAATGGAATAACATCTTCTTTAAAGTGTTGAAATGATCAACAATCAGGACATTATATCCTTAAAGCAAAGATACCCTTAAAGATTGAAGGCCAAACAAAACTCAAAATGATGGCTGATGGAGACAGTAGAAAACTAAGAGAATTCTTTACCAATTTGCTATAAAAATGCATGAAAGGAACTTCTTCAGGCTGAAGTCAAATAACACAAAGTCTGGAACTTCAAGAACAAAGAAAGGGCAACTGAAATAAGTATCTGGATAAATTATCCTCTTATTCAATATATGCATGACTTTTCTTTTTTCTTTTGGTCTCACCATGCAGCTTGAGGGATTAAGTTTCTTTACCAGAGATAGACCTCTGGCCCCAGGCAGTGAATGCAGTAAGTCCTAATCACTGGATCACCAGGGAAATTCCCTGTGTGACTTTTGAATGAAAAAAGGATATCACAGTCTCAGAAGGTGGCATTCAAATCATATAAAGGTGACACCTATAACAACTATAAAAAGTGCCAAGTAAAATTATATGAACGTAAGTCTTCTGCATTTTATTTAATTGGTAAAATATTAACTCTTGACTGTAAGACAATGTGTATACACAATATTGTTCTGAGAACAACTGAAAAATTACAAATTCAAAAAAAAGTGGACAATCTTAATAGTCCTGTGTTTAGGAGTTGTGGATAAGTTAGCTAAAACATTCCCACACATTCATTACAAGTTTTTCCCCGAGCCTAGGAGTGGGTTTACCAGTCGTGGAGTAAGTATGGCCCTCTCTGCCTGCCCTGGCGGCTGTCTCAGGGGGTCACCCCAGCAGGATCTGGGTGAGGCCGTCACTTCTGCTTTTAGCGGCTTTCCCCCTCCATTGCTGCTAGAATTAAAGGCAGGAGCATATAAAGGCGCTGATGCCAAAGCTGCCACCCTGGGGGTGAGGGCTTATAGCCAGGAACCCTGCTCGCCTTTGTTGCATGGAGACCCCCGACAGGTCTAGGGGCCCAGGCAGGAGAGAAGGGCCAGATGTCCTGCCAAGAAGCTCATCGCCCTCAAGGCAAACACTTCCAACCCTCAGACCCCAGGAGTTTCCGAAGCGCCAGACTGTCTAAGAGCGCATCGTCACCTGTGCACCACCCGGCCTCACTTGTCCTCTGCGCATGCACCATTCTTCCAGCGCCTTTTGCACCGAGCACACGCGCCACATTCTTTGCTCACAGGTTCTAGAGCAGTGTCCCAGCAACGTGCCAAGCAGTGCTTGCTTTGCCTTCGGCCGAGTTGGTAGCTGAACCAGAGCACTCTGAGCCCAGCTCTCTATCCAAGCGCCGACCACCCACCAATGTGCCCGATGGGCAGTTACCTGGGCAGGCCCTGGCCCTCACCCCCACCCCAGGCCGTGGGGGGCCAGCACCTGCCAGGAGGGCTCGGCCGCCCGCAGCCCGATCCCCGCACCTGCCGATTTTCCGTGGCTGGCCCAGGTCACCCAGCTGTCGCCCCGCTGTCCACTCGCAGGCCAGCCCACAAGTATCCGGTGACTCTGCATCTGCGCTTTGTCACAGTGTCTCTGAGACGGTGTTCTATGATCCCGCAGACCCTGCGCTCCTTCCTGGGGGTCCTCATCTCCTTCTGCAGGCGATGCCATCAGAGGAAGGCGGTGCTGGGTGCTCGCATCTCCACGAGGTGCCGCGGCTCGGCGTCCGCAGTGGGCACGGTCAGGTGCGCCCCGGACTCCTGCACAGGGAAGATGGTGAGGAGGGCCCAGGGAGAGAGCGGGAAGGGCATGGCCCAGCAGGAGAAGACCCCGCATTCACAGGGAAGGACCATCAGAAACGGGGCCCCGATGGCTCTCGGGGTGCACGACCAACATTTAGGCCCCTGGGGGCCCAGGAAGGCCTCTCTGCCTTCGTGCCCAGGCCCGGGCTTCTGCGGAGAAACCTCCACGCCAAGAGCTCAGTAGACAGATCCACCGAGAAACTCCAGACCTCTTGTGTGAGCTCCTGCCCCCAAAGAAACGCCATCGTGAGCTCCTACAGCTCCACCCGAGGTTCCCGCCAGGGCGGAGGAGGACGGGTCCCCGCACACCGCGAGAGCTGCCCTGGAGGTCCTCGAGGAAAGCGAGCGAGGGGGCCCGCCGCCGCCCTGTGCCGCCCAGGTGGCTTCCCAGAGCAACAGCCGGCCTGACGAGGACGCGGAGGCAACCAGGGGTCAGAAACGAACCTGGGAGAACAGCGCCCGTACGTCGGACAGTCCCAGGCCCGGAAGACGCAGGTTTACTCTGCTGCCGCGCAGGCGAGGGGAGCCGCTGAGGCTGCCCCCACCCCCTGAGCTGGGTTTCCGAGTCACCGCCGAAGACCTGGACGCGGAGAAAGCAGCGGCGTTCTGGCGCATCAACAGCGCGCTGCGGGATGAGACCCCGGCCCCGCAGCCCTGCCGTCCCTTCCCCGCGCCCGCCGACCCTCCGGCCCCCTGCAGGGCTCCTCGGCCCGAGAGAGACCCGAAGGAGTCGGCCTCCCCAGCGCCAGTGGACACCCGGGCGTCTGCTGGAGGGGCCTCCTCTGCGCATCCCTGGTCAGGGGGGCGGCACGGCTCCCTCGGGCCCCTCTCCCCCCGTCCCAGGCTCTCCCGGGCTCTCCTTCCCACTCACGGGCCCCCGCCCGGTTCACCTTGCCCACTCGCGCTTCCTCCCCAGGATCGGGCAGCGCGGGCCTGTCTGCTCGGCCCCCAAGCCCCTCTGCCCCTGCTTCCGCCCCCGCGCCAGGCACGGCGGGTGCGACGGGAAGCCTGGCTCCGGCCCGGCTGCGGCTTGGCTTCCCGGCTTCCAGCAGAAAAGCCCGTCTGGGGGCCTCTTACAAACGAGGTAGGAGGAGGAGGCCCTTACCCCTGGCGTGGGGCCTGGCTGCGGAGGATGCCAGACCGGCCTTCCCTGCAGCGCCGGGCTCCTCGGGCATGGGGTCCCCCACACCCATGAGCCTGGACTCTTCTGTCTTCTCCCCCCAGAGCCGCCCTCCCGTATCTGACCCTCGATCCCTGCCCCCCACCAGCCAGCTGATCCCGTCTGCTCTCCAAACCAGGCCCTCACCCTGCACATCTGGGGACCTGGCTCCCCACCCCGCTTCTGACACTGAGGTCACCCCCATGGACACCATTCCACTCTCCCAGTCTCCCCTCTTCGGGTCTCCCCCTGGCTCCAGCGGGAGCCTTTTCCCATCTTCCCAAGCCCTGCAGACGCCCCCCAGGGACAGCGCGGGCCCTGTCACAGTCAGCACCAGCCTGCCTGGACTCAGATTCAGCGGCTCCTCTCACACTGGAGCCCCTGCCCAGCCCATTGCTGGGGCCCCTGACGTGCAGCAGTGCGGAGCCCCCGCCTGGGACCACTCTCCGCACTGTGGAAACCGGGCGGCTCCACCCTTAACTGGGGACCCAACCTCTGCTCCAGGGCCCCCAGCTCCACCCACCAACTCCCCCATGGGCACCCATGCCCTCACCCAGCCAGACTTGGCTGCCACCCCAGCTGCATTCCCATCCGGCCCAACCCCTGCCCCTGGCTCTGCAGCTGACACCNCCCCCCGTCCCAGGCTCTCCCGGGCCCTCCTTCCCACTCACGGGCCCCCGCCCGGTTCACCTTGCCCACCCGCGCTTCCTCCCCAGGATCGGGCAGCGCGCGGGCCTGTCTGCTCGGCCTCCAGGCCCCTCCGCCCCTGCTTCGGCCCCCGCGCCAGGCACGGCGGGTGCGACGGGAAGCCTGGCTCCGGCCCGGCTGCGGCTTGGCTTCCCGGCTTCCAGCAGAAAAGCCCGTCTGGGGGCCTCTTACAAACGAGGTAGGAGGAGGAGGCCCTTACCCCTGGCGTGGGGCCTGGCTGCGGAGGATGCCAGACCGGCCTTCCCTGCAGCGCCGGGCTCCTCGGGCATGGGGTCCCCCACACCCATGAGCCTGGACTCTTCTGTCTTCTCCCCCCAGAGCCGCCCTCCCGTATCTGACCCTCGATCCCTGCCCCCCACCAGCCAGCTGATCCCGTCTGCTCTCCAAACCAGGCCCTCACCCTGCACATCTGGGGACCTGGCTCCCCACCCCGCTTCTGACACTGAGGTCACCCCCATGGACACCATTCCACTCTCCCAGTCTCCCCTCTTCGGGTCTCCCCCTGGCTCCAGTGGGAGCCTTTTCCCATCTTCCCAAGCCCTGCAGACGCCCCCCAGGGACAGCGCGGGCCCTGTCACAGTCAGCACCAGCCTGCCTGGACTCAGATTCAGCGGCTCCTCTCACACTGGAGCCCCTGCCCAGCCCATTGCTGGGGCCCCTGACGTGCAGCAGTGCGGAGCCCCCGCCTGGGACCACTCTCCGCACTGTGGAAACCGGGCGGCTCCACCCTTAACTGGGGACCCAACCTCTGCTCCAGGGCCCCCAGCTCCACCCACCAACTCCCCCATGGGCACCCATGCCCTCACCCAGCCAGACTTGGCTGCCACCCCAGCTGCATTCCCATCCGGCCCAACCCCTGCCCCTGGCTCTGCAGCTGACACCTGCGTGACCCGGGCCGTGCCCAGTGCCTGGCCCAACAGCAGGCCTCGCTGCTCCGCAGTTGGTGGATCGAGCACAGCCCCCTGCAGGCCGGGAGTCTCGGCAGAACCTCGGGGCAGAACCTCGGGGCGTTGGGAGGGGAGCGTCTGTCCTGGATCTCAGCTGCCCCTTTGCAGCTCTCAGTATTTCAGCGGAAAGAAGGGAAGCCCGGAGAACCACACACAGCAGAGTGGGAAGAGTGGCCCGCCACACTGNGGCCTCTTACAAACGAGGTAGGAGGAGGAGGCCCTTACCCCTGGCGTGGGGCCTGGCTGCGGAGGATGCCAGACCGGCCTTCCCTGCAGCGCCGGGCTCCTCGGGCATGGGGTCCCCCACACCCATGAGCCTGGACTCTTCTGTCTTCTCCCCCCAGAGCCGCCCTCCCGTATCTGACCCTCGATCCCTGCCCCCCACCAGCCAGCTGATCCCGTCTGCTCTCCAAACCAGGCCCTCACCCTGCACATCTGGGGACCTGGCTCCCCACCCCGCTTCTGACACTGAGGTCACCCCCATGGACACCATTCCACTCTCCCAGTCTCCCCTCTTCGGGTCTCCCCCTGGCTCCAGTGGGAGCCTTTTCCCATCTTCCCAAGCCCTGCAGACGCCCCCCAGGGACAGCGCGGGCCCTGTCACAGTCAGCACCAGCCTGCCTGGACTCAGATTCAGCGGCTCCTCTCACACTGGAGCCCCTGCCCAGTCCATTGCTGGGGCCCCTGACGTGCAGCAGTGCGGAGCCCCCGCCTGGGACCACTCTCCGCACTGTGGAAACCCGGCGGCTCCACCCTTAACTGGGGACCCAACCTCTGCTCCAGGGCCCCCAGCTCCACCCACCAACTCCCCCATGGGCACCCATGCCCTCACCCAGCCAGACTTGGCTGCCACCCCAGCTGCATTCCCATCCGGCCCAACCCCTGCCCCTGGCTCTGCAGCTGACACCTGCGTGACCCGGGCCGTGCCCAGTGCCTGGCCCAACAGCAGGCCTCGCTGCTCCGCAGTTGGTGGATCGAGCACAGCCCCCTGCAGGCCGGGAGTCTCGGCAGAACCTCGGGGCAGAACCTCGGGGCGTTGGGAGGGGAGCGTCTGTCCTGGATCTCAGCTGCCCCTTTGCAGCTCTCAGTATTTCAGCGGAAAGAAGGGAAGCCCGGAGAACCACACACAGCAGAGTGGGAAGAGTGGCCCGCCACACTGGGGCCTTCCTGGCCAGAGCCCCCCATGGTGACCGTGGGACCCAGGGCTAAGAATAAGCCCGGCTTTGGAGACTTTACTGCCCCCATCTTCAGTCACATGCCTGGGGGTGCACCCAGGCAGAGCCCCCACACTTCCAGCCCAGAGACAGCCCAGCCCCAGCCAAGGTTGCCTTCAGAGGCGTGTCCACCCCAACCTCTACCCCCAGAAGCCCCAGCTCCAGGGGGGTCACAGTCAGGAAACGCCGTGCTGTTAGGGACCCATCACCCGCTTAGGACTTGGCTGGACACGAGACCGTTGGGCCATCAACCAAGTCGTCGTCCTCCAGAGTGAGATCCACTCCCTTGGAGTCTAACAGGCGGATGAAGACCTGAGCAGAGAACTTTAGGGACAGATAGTGTCTACCTTCCTCCCAGGCTGGGCCTCGTGGGGCCCTGTTTCCATGTGAAACCCAAGTCTAGCCCTAACCCCTCTAACTCCAGAGCAAACTGGGCGCCTGGAGATACAGCACTCCGTTCCCTTCCCCCGCCTTCCACCTTCCCCTCTCAAAGGTGGGCGGTTCGAGGCTGTTGTCCCACAGTCCTGTCCCCTCCACTCCTGGAGCAGGGGGAGGCCCCCAGTTGCCTACACAGCTGACTCCTCCCTTCTCCCTGTTTTCCTTCCAGAACCTTTGTGTTAGCTTTGTAACTTATGAAAATTTTGTTCTCATTCCAAGTGTGGTATAGCATTGGCTTGTATGAGTGGTGACACGGAAAGTCAGACCTAAGTGTTTTAATTAGACTTTCCGGTAGTTCTGTTCATGCGGTATGTAGAGCAGTACAACATGATGGCTACAAGGACCAAATATTAAAAGTTTAAGTGATGAAGCCCAGGATAATATGAGGCCAAGATTAGTCAAGATAAACCGGATCATCCCTATCTGTTGGAATTGTTGCTTCTCACCCATCTCTCTGACTTGAAGGAGTCTGGATCATCCTGAATGTACACCAAGAGCCCACAGGCTATGCACTGGTTTTTGTCTTTATTTTAGCCGCACCCACGGCATGCAGGATCTTAGTTCCCCAACCAGGGATCAGATCCGTGCACCCTACATTGGCAATGTGGAATCTTAACCTCTGGACCGCTAGATAAGTCCTCACCCTAGTCTTTTCTAATGCAGCAAATTTCTTTTTTGCACTTAGGATCCCAGGCAAATGACTGACCTACATATACATCTCCCCTGGGCGTTCCTGGTGGCTCAGCTGGTAAAGAATCTGCCTGCAATGTGGGAGACCTGGGTTCAATCCTTTGGTTGGGAAGATCCCCTGGAGAAGGGAATGGCTACCCACTCCCATATTCTGGCCTGGAGAATTCCATGGACTGTATAGTCCTTGGGGTCACAAAGAGCTGGACACAACTGAGCCACTTTCATACACTTCCCTTAAAGAGTATGGGATTGGCACCGAAGCTTCTGGAAAGGGGCAAACAAGGAAACCTTAGGATGTGACAGCTCCTTGAGCAATCTGTGGCATTCTGGTTTTAAACAAGCAGGAGGATTCCCTGAGTACAGCTCTTCACTTTCCTAACAAATCAAAGGCAACTGTTTGTAAAGGAAAGAAACATTGACTATAAGAGATTAAAAGACTTCCAGTTTGTGGTCCAGTCTGCTTGGAGCTTAGAGATCATCATTCCTGTCATCACAATAGGAGAAAAGCTGAACAAACTGAACATCAACACTCCTGAAATCTTTCAGAGAACTGATGCCATGTGGTGAGCTACCACCACCACAAGACCTAGCTAAGTGACTACAGAGAATTATAGCTTCACCAAGCACAGGACTCTGCTGGAGCCCAGATCTGGGTAGCAAAACTTAAACTGCAGTTGATGAATTTCTGCTCATGGTAGACACACTTAAAAAACTCCAGGGGAGGGAGCAGTCTTATGGGAACCACCACCATTTCATGGATTATGCCACCACCCACATTCTCAGGATGAAGATCAAAGGAAAGTCCTCCATACTTCTGGCATGGGAGAATAGCATTTTGAAACATGCTCAAAGCAGTTCTGTTCTCCTAAAGAATCCTTTCCCTCAAGGGAAACTTTTATCAGAACATCACCTAATTTCTATAAGATCATAAGAAAGGCCACTTTCTGGCCTGCAGAAAGGAAGCCCCCAAATCTAGTAACATGGTTCTAAATCAGTAAAGGAGAACATCAAGGCTGTATATTGTCACCCTGCTTATTTAACTTATATGCAGTGTACATCACGCAAAATGCTAGGCTGGATGAAGCACAAGATGGAATCAAGATTGCTGAGAGAAACAGCAATAACTTCAGATAAGCAGATGACACCACCCTCATGGCAGAAAGTGAAGAGGAATTAACAGCTTCTTGATGAAGGTGAAAGAGGAGAGTGAAAAAGCTGGACAACATTTAAAAAAAAAACGAAGATCATGGCATCCGGTCTCATCACTTAATGGCAAATAGATGGGGAAACAATGAAAACATTGACAAGACTATTTTCTTGGGCTCCAAAATCACTTCAGATGGTGACTGCAGCCATGAAATTAAAAGATGCTTGCTCCTTGAAAGAAAAGCTATGGCAAATGTAGACAGCATACTAAAAAGCAGAAACATTACTTTGCCAACAAATGTCTGTCTAGTCAAAGGTATGGTTTTTCCAGTAGTCATGTATGGATGTGAGAGCTGGACCATAAAGAAGGCTGAGCACCAAAGAATTGATGCTTTTNTACTGCTGGCAGGAATGTAAAAAGGGGCAGTCACTCTGGAAAAAATTCTTGCAGGTATTCAGTTAAACAGAGTTTACCATATGGCCCAGCAATTTCACTTCTAGGTATACACTCAAAAGATATAAAAGGGTATATTCACACAACACCCTACACATGAATGTTCACAGCGACGTTCTCCACAATAGCAGAAAAGTGGACATAGCACAAAAGTCTATCAATGAGGAATGGCCTATATAGTGGAATATTATTCAGCAATAAAAAATCAGGGGCTGATACATGCTACACTGTGGATGGACCCTGAAAACATTACATCGAGAAGCCTGACACAAAAAATCACACACTGCATTATTCCATCTAAATTAAATGTTCAAAATAGGTAAATCCACAGAAATAAAGAAATTAGTGTTCGCCTAGGCCTTAGGGGTTAGGGGAAATAGGGACTGTCTGCTAATGAGTAAGGTATTTATTTGGGGGGAATGATGTAAAGCTTCTAAAATTGTGTTGCTGTTGTAGCCTTCTGTAAATATTCTAAAAGACGCCAAATTTCACACCATAAAGTGTGACTTGTAAGTGAACTGTATTTCAGTAAAGCTGTTACAGTGATATAAAGACTGCATTATGTATTACCAAAATACAAAGTAAGTCCCCATAATTGTGCAGAATCTTGTTCACTAACTTTAAAGGACCAAAACTAGGGCAATGAAACTCCAGAGGAATCCTATGAGTTAATGTTTGACATACTATGACATATTGAAATATTCATGAGCATTTCCATGTTTTATTTTTTTAAGTCACCTAAAGTTTAATCAAACCTTCAAAAGTGTCAGGAAAAAATCATAACTCAGGTAGAAGGTAACACGGGAGGTTAACAAATTGAAAATAAATGTAAAAATTTTGATTACATGAATCTACACCCTGAATATGAAACTGGACCCAAATTTATTATTGATGTCCAAAATAACATCAAATTAAAACAGCTCAGTTAACAACACCTCTTTGGAAAGCACCAATTTTTGAAAAAACAAAAGAACAAGAAATAAATATTTTGCAGGCATGAATCATCCCAATTTCTTGACTGAAAATTAAAAACTCAGATTCCATGTCATAGGCATTGGAATGCCTCTTCTCCTCCTGGCAGGAGTGGATTCCAGGAAGTGACAGATGCATAAGGATAAAACTCATAAGAATCCAAAAGTATTTTTAAGAGGCTACTGTCCTTGTTGACCTTGAATATAATTCTGAACCATATATAATAAACAAATTAAAATCAGCTCAACCCGCAGGCAAAGTAACTAATAATCATGAAAAATGCAGAACTGTGTGCAATGATATTTCACTGGTGTGTATCTAAAATTTATAAGGTTTGAAAAGATGCATGTACTGCACTGTCTGTAGCAGCATCGTTTATCATCGCCAGGATATGGGTGCAGCCCAAGTGTCCATCAACAGATGAATGGATAAAAATGCGGTATGCATGTGCAGTGGCATACTACTAAGCCATAAAAAGGACATTTTGCCACTTGCAGCAACATGGATGGACTGGGAGGGTATTGTGCCGGGTGAAATCCGTCAGGCAGAGAAAGACAAACATACACAGCAAACAGTTGGACACAACTGAGCAACTGAACTGAATTGAACATGATATCACTTAAATTTTGAAATTTAAAAAATACAACAAACTAATGGATATAGCAACAACAAAAAAGGAGAGTCATAGATATAGAGAACAAATTGGTGGTTACCAGTGGGGAGAGAGAAGGGGAGAGGAAGAAGATAGGGGTAGGGAACAGGTACAAGCTATTATGTATAAAAATAAGCTACAGTATTGCACAAGATAGGAAATATAGCCAATATTCTAGAGTAACTATAGATGGAGTAAAAACCTTGTAAAAAAAAAAAAGCTGCTAATTACTACACTGGACACCTGTCACTTATATAATATTGTACATCAACTATATGTCAAGAAAAAGTTTTTTGAAAATTTAGAAAAATAAAATCCATCAGGCTTTTAACATAAAACTTTCCACAAGCATTTGAAACCCAAAACAAAGACATTCTGCATTTGTCAAAAAGGTGTCTGTCCTTTACACCCGTTTATTTCAACTCTCAGTTCACAGGACTATCACTTACCACAAAACACTCTCCTCAGCGCTTCCAAGGTGCCTGAGGCATTGTGCTTCCAAGGTGCCTGAAGTGTCCTCAGCCAAGATGCGGCTACTTAAAGTGGTGAAGGAGAGGCTTAAGCTGGCTTAAAACCCAACATTCAGAAAACTAAGATCATGGCATCTGGTCCCATCACTTCATGGCAAATAGATGGAGAAACAGTGGAAACAGTGACAGACTTTATTTGGGGGGGCTTCAAAATCACCACAGTTGGTGACTGTAGCCATGAACTTAAAGATGCTTGCTCCTTGGGAGAAAAGTTATGACCAACCTAGACAGCATATTCGGAGAAGGCAATGGCACCCCACTCCAGTACTCTTGCCTGGAAAATCCCATGGACGGAGGAGCCTGGTGGGCTGCAGTCCATGGGGCCTCGAAGAGTTGCACACCACTGAGTGACTTCCCTTTCACTTTTCACTTTCATGCATTGGAGAAGGAAATGGCAACCCACTCCAGTGTTCTCGCCTGGAGAATCCCAGGGACGGGGGAACCTGGTGGGCTGCTGTCTATGAGGTCACACAGAGTCGGACACGACTGAAATGACTTATCAGCAGTAGCAAACCGCATATTAAAAAGCGGAGACATTACTTTTCCAACAAAGGTCCGTCTAGTCAAAGCTATGGTTTTTCCAGTGGTCACGTATGGATGTGAGAGTTGGACCATAAAGAAGGCCGAGCACTGAAGAATTGATGCTTTTCAACTGCACTGTTGGAGAAGGCTCTTGAGAGTCCCTTGGACTGCAAGGAGATCAAACCAGTCAATCCAAAAGGAAATCAGTCCTGAATATTCATTGGAAAGACTGATGCTGAAGCTGAAGCTCCAATACTTTGGCCACCTGATGCGAAGAACCATCTCATTGGAAAATACCCTGATGCTGGGAGATCGAAGGTGGGAGAAGGGGACGACAGAGGATGAAATGATTGGACTGTATCACCAACTATGGACATGAGTTTGAGTAAACTCTGGGAGTTGATAATGGACAGGGAGGCCTGGCGTGTGGCAGTCCATGGGGTCCCAAAGAGTCCGATAGGACTGCGCGTCTGTACTGAACTCAGCTTCCTCCGGCCTGAGCACCCGGACCAAAAAGCGCGGGCAACGCAGACCACGCCCCCATCAAGGCCCGCCCCCACTGGCGCTGTGTCCAACCAGGGCTCCTGGCTGGGGCAAGCCCCGCCCACACCCAGAGAGAGGCCCAATGCCTCAGCCA
Source organism: Raphicerus campestris (assembly GCA_006410735.1). Taxonomy (NCBI): domain Eukaryota; kingdom Metazoa; phylum Chordata; class Mammalia; order Artiodactyla; family Bovidae; genus Raphicerus; species Raphicerus campestris. Next base: position 210,198 of record SJYW01023786.1, on the reverse strand, counting down.
CCGCCGGCGCCATTTTGAGCTTCGCGTTGTCACGCTGAGGCACGCAGGTGTCTCAAGTGGGAAGGCGGGGCTGTAGCGGGGGCCACAGCACGCTTTGCCCAGCCAGATAGTGCCATTTAAAAGTAACATTAAGCACTGCTTATTTGTGCTGGGCACTATGCTGAGTACTTTCTGTGCATAATCGCCTGAAATCTCCTCAGCCGTCTTGGAACCTGGAAGGTGAGTCAATTAGTCCTTTGGATGCATTAACAAATAATATGAAATGAATGAGAGACTACACCCGGGTAATCTGAGTAGGCAGGACCCCTCATTGAGTAATAGAAGTGGACAGAGCTTGGAGACTATTAACATTAATCCTACTTGCGTAAACCTGGAGTCTTACGGCGGTGCATGCTGCATTGCTTCAGTCGTGACCCCATGGACTGTGGCCCACCAGGCTCCTCTGTCTGTGGGACTGATTCCCTAGGCAAGACTGCTGAGTGGGTTGCCAAGCCCTCCAGGGAATATTCCCGACCCAGGGATCGAACCCTCACCTCTTATGTCTCCTGCATTGGCAGGTGGGTTCTCTACCATTAGCGCCACTTAGGAAGCCCTTTACCACGATGGGGGTGCTTCTTTCTGGAAAATATGGGGCTGGAAAAGTACCTCATGATCCCACTGCGAATGAGGTGCCTCATTTTTTTTTTTAATGAATAAACTTTATTTTGAGATGATTGTCAATTCCCACACAGTTGTGAGAATTAATAGAAAGGGATCCCATGCATCCTTGATCCAATTTCCCTTAATGTTAACATCTTGAGAAACAGTAGTTTATTTACAGTGTCACAACCTGGATATTGACATTGATCCAGTCAAGATAAAGAATTGATCCATGACCACAAGGGTCCATCATATCCATTTTATTCCCACATCATTTCTGTTCTCCATGCAGCTTTTCCTTAACCCCTGGGTTACAATCCTTTATTTTCCATCTCTAGTTGCAAGAATGTTGTGTACACTTTACTTCTGGATTTCACTATTAAATGGTTGTTTTTGTTTAAGTTGCTAAGAAATGTCCGACTCTTTTGTGACTCCATAGACTGTAACCCACCAGGCTCCTCTGTCCATGGGATTTCCCAGGCAAGAATACTTCTCAGGGGATCTTCCCCACCTAGCAATGAAACCCGCATCTCCTGCATTAGCAGGTAGATTCTTTACCACTGAGCCGCCAAGGAATAAATGTGTGAAAAAGATGAGCATCACATATCAATTTTGTTTTTCTCTGTTCAGAATCTGTGTATAATTCTGTGGTTGCTGAATCAAAGTTTTTAAAGTGCATTGCCAAAGAAAAAGAATGTTGTGTAAATATACCATACAGTCCTTTTGAGATGTGTGCTTTTCACTCACATAATTCTCTGAAGATTCATCCAGGATGTCAGGTATATAAAGTCTTTTATGGCTGACTACTGTTCCATAGTATGGATGTTCTCCAGTTAGTTTAGCCTTTCACGCACTGAAGGACATCTCAGGTCTTTCTAGATTTAGCTATTATGAGTAAAGCTGCTATAAACATCTATGTACAAGGTTTCTGTGTAAGCACAAGTCTTCATGTCTCTGGGGGCAGTGGGGAAGAGATGTTCAATTGCCAGGGCTTGTTTATTTTACCAGTAAGAAGTTGCCAGACTTTTGCCTGGATTGGAAATAAAATACACCGTCTTATATTCTGCCAGCAATCTATGAATGATTCGCATTCTCTTCCACCTCACAAAAAGTTGGTGTTCTCACTACTTTTTTAGCCATTCTGATAAATAATGGTATCTCATTGTGGTTTTCATTCCTGATGGCCAATGAATGTGGAAAACTTTTTTTCTTCTTTGTAAATTCCTCATTGATGAAATGACTCTTCATGTCATCTACCATCTTTAAAATTTTTTTTAATTTTTGATTTCTGAGAGTTATTTTCTACACAGATAATGTGTTTGTATGATGCTGAGTCTTTGAAATCTCCTGAGACTTTATGACCTAAAACATGTAAGCTTTTTAAATTAGAAACATCTATACTTTAAAAGAATCTATACTTGTCTGTTCCTCAATGTAATGTTTGATATGCCTAGAGAATTCTTTATATAGTTAGACAGTGTTGCTTTGTTGCATGTTTGTTGCTAAGTTTTCTCTCAATCTACAGTTTATTTCTTCCTCTTAACAAGAAGAAATATAGATCAATATATTTTAATTTTAATGAAGTTCAGTTTATCAGTTTTTCCTTTTAAGGGATTATGCCTCTGCCTATCCTCAGATCTTGATGATTTTCTTCTGTGATTTTTTTTTTCCCCAAAAGTTTTACAGTTTTATACTTATATCTGTGATCTATTTTTTTTAATCTGTGCCATGTCTTCATTGTGGCATATGGGATCTAGTTCCCTGACCAAGGACTGCTCCCAGGCCCCTGCACAGGGAAGTCCCTGTAATACATTTTTTATTACGTTTTGCGTAACATGTGACACTTAGGTTATAGTTTGTTGTTTTGTTTTGTTTTTGTCTTTTGATGTCCAATTGCTCCAGCATCATTTCTAGAAAAGGAACATCTTTCATCTATTAATTGCTTTTGGCCCTTCATCAAAAATCAGCTAGGAATATTGGTATAGATCTATTTCTGAGTTATCTGTCATTTTCCATTAATCTCTGCATCTGTTCTGTCAATTCCACAAAATCTTGATTACTATACCTATAAAATAAGTTGTGAAGTCAGGTGACTGATTCCTCCAATTTTCTTCTGTAAAAAAATTTTGTTTTAGCAATTCCAGTTCCTTTGCTTTTCCATATAAATATTGTAATGATCGAATTTGTAACTATAAAAATCTTTCTGGGTTTTGATAGGAATTACATGAGACCTATAAATCAACCACAGGAAATTGATGTTTTACCAGGTTGACTTTGAAGTGGCATTTGAATTCATGACCACAGTAATACCACTTCATTTGTCTACATATTTGATTTCTTTCTGTGTTATGTGGGTTTTGAGCATGCAAGTCCTGAGTATATTTTATTAGAAATACACCTAAGAATTTCTCTTCTTTTCAGCTGTTGTGTTATTTTTAATTTTGTCCTTATGTTCATTGCTGTTGTTAAAATTAAATACCAAGTGGAGACCGAACTTGAAAATTCTCTTGAGTAGACAAAACCTGTTAAGCCACTTAACTGAAACTTAGCTTATCCTGCTGTGTAACCAAAACTCAGCTTGGATTGTTTCTTGTAAATGCGCCAAAACTCAACTTGGATTGTTTCTTGTAAATGCCTCTGAAAATCATAAAACAAACTGTTTTTCAAAATTGTTAATAGGATAACAACTTTCTAATCCCGTCGTTAGGAAAACCCCCAATGCTGTAACCAGCCTTTGTAAAGAATAAACAGCTTCTGTATTTTCACTGTATAAGCAATTGTAAAAGTGTAACTCAGCTTCATTCCACTGTGAGTCCACTGTCAGCTCACAAGCTGTTCTTAATGTGCCAGATAAACTGGTCTCTGCCTCCTAATTACTGCTTTATTGATCCAGTGATTTTATTTAATATTTCTGGATTTTTAATAGTATATTGAAATATAATTGATTCCTTTAAGTTTTTGCCATATCTTGCAAACTGCTAAAATCATTTATTCTAGAGTTTTATTTTCTAGGTTGTTGGGGTTTTGTTTGTTTTGTGGGGTTTGTTTTATTTTGATTCCTTGGGATTTTCCTCTATAGACAAGTGTTTGGTGAATAAAGCACTTTTATTCTTTTCTGTCATCTGAGGATGTTTCTATTTCCCATCCATTCCTAAGGGATATTTTCATAAGGTGGAGGATTCTGGGTTGACAGTTCTTATCTTTAAAGAATTGATGCTTTTGAACTGTGGTGCTGGAGAAGATTCTTGAGAGTCCCTTGGACTGCAAGGACATCCAACCAGTCCATCCTAAAGGAAATCAGTCCTAGGTGTTCATTGGAAGGACTGATGTTGAAGCTTAAACTGCAATATTTTGGCCACCTGATGTGGAGAGCTGACTCATTTGAAAAGACCCTGATGTTGGGAAGGATTGAGGGCAGAAGGAGAAGGGGACGACAGAGGATGAGATGGTTGGATGCCATCACCGACTCAATGGACATGAGTTTGAGTGAACTCCGGGAGTTGGTGATGGACAGGGAGGCCTGGCGTGCTGCGATTCATGGGGTCTCAAAGAGTCAGATACAACTGAGCGAGTGAACTGAACTGAGTACTCAAGAAGTGGTGTGCCACTTTCTTCTGGCTCGAATGATTTTTGCTAAGAAATTCTGTTACACTTAGATTGTTTTTCACTGATAGCATGTCATTTCTCTTCCACTGCTTTCCAAATCCTTTTCTCTGTCATTGGTTCTTAGAAATCTGACCACACTGTGTCTTAGTGTGTAGTTCTTAGGTTAGTTCAGCTTGAAGTTCACTCGACTTCTTAAATCTATAGGCCTGTGACTTTTGTCAAATTTGAGAACTTTTGGGCCATTATTTTTTCAAGTATTTCATCCCTGCCTTTTTTTTTCTTTTCCTTCTGGGACTCTGGTAATGAAACTGTGTTTATTTTTATTCAGTCTGCTGTCTTTCTGTTGTTCAGATGAGGTTATTTCTGATGGTATAGCTCAGTGGTAGAGCATTCAACTGTAGACAGGGTAATTGTTCTGTCTTCAGAGTCATTGATACTTCCCTGTGTCTCCTATATGCTAGTCTTAAACCTGGCCATTAATTCCTTTTAATATTTCATTATTGTATTTTTCAGTTCTAAACTTTTCATTTGGTTCTTCATTATATCTTCTCTTTCTTTGCCAAAATTTTCTATTTTTTTTTTCATTGATTTCAAGTATATATGATGGCTGCCTTAAAATCGTTGTCAGGTAATTCAACATCTCTGTCACATCAGTGTTGGCATCTACTGATTGTCATTGTTCAGTCCATTTGAGATCATCCTAGTTCTTGATATGATGAGCCATTATCTATTGAAACCTGGACATTTTGAGTATTGTGAGACTCTGGATCTTATTTAAATGTTCTGTTTAAGCTGGATTTTATGACCCTGCTCAAGGAGGAGAGGGTCTTGCCTCGTGACTGCCAGGTGAGTGTGGAATCTAGGTCTCCCAGTTGGCCTCCGTTAACCCTGAAGGGCTGAGGTTCCCCTCACTGCTGGTCAGGATGGGACAGGAGCGTAAAGTTCCAGCTCCCCACCAGGACTCCAGTGCTACCTTGGTGGGAGGGAGGGGTATGAATCCCTCATTAGTGCTCCCCATGTGACCTCACTGACATCACAGGTAGGGAGAGAGGCCTCAGTAACACTGAGCGGTGGTCAGAGCCTCCTCTGACATCACCCCAGCAGGGAGAGGGTAGCCACCTCTTGACAGCCGGGTGGGATTGGAAGTCCAGGCTCTTTCCAGACTCCACCAGCACTGAGGAGTAGAGAGCTTCCTCATCAGCCAGGCAGNCCCTGTGTCTCCTATATGCTAGTCTTAAACCTGGCCATTAATTCCTTTTAATATTTCATTATTGTATTTTTCAGTTCTAAACTTTTCATTTGGTTCTTCATTATATCTTCTCTTTCTTTGCCAAAATTTTCTATTTTTTTTTTCATTGATTTCAAGTATATATGATGGCTGCCTTAAAATCGTTGTCAGGTAATTCAACATCTCTGTCACATCAGTGTTGGCATCTACTGATTGTCATTGTTCAGTCCATTTGAGATCATCCTAGTTCTTGATATGATGAGCCATTATCTATTGAAACCTGGACATTTTGAGTATTGTGAGACTCTGGATCTTATTTAAATGTTCTGTTTAAGCTGGATTTTATGACCCTGCTCAAGGAGGAGAGGGTCTTGCCTCGTGACTGCCAGGTGAGTGTGGAATCTAGGTCTCCCAGTTGGCCTCCGTTAACCCTGAAGGGCTGAGGTTCCCCTCACTGCTGGTCAGGATGGGACAGGAGCGTAAAGTTCCAGCTCCCCACCAGGACTCCAGTGCTACCTTGGTGGGAGGGAGGGGTATGAATCCCTCATTAGTGCTCCCCATGTGACCTCACTGACATCACAGGTAGGGAGAGAGGCCTCAGTAACACTGAGCGGTGGTCAGAGCCTCCTCTGACATCACCCCAGCAGGGAGAGGGTAGCCACCTCTTGACAGCCGGGTGGGATTGGAAGTCCAGGCTCTTTCCAGACTCCACCAGCACTGAGGAGTAGAGAGCTTCCTCATCAGCCAGGCAGGGATGAAAGTCCTGACTCCCTACTCAGGACACTCCCATGCCCTTGCCCCGCCAGAGAGGAGTTGGGGCACTTAATTACAGCCTGGAGAGAGTGGAAGTCGAGATTATTGAGTTGGTCTTTGCAGGTGTGTGTGGGTGGCTTATTCAGACTAATTAATCTCTGGCTTCTACTTTGTGCCTGGATCACCACCCTTGACCCTGAGATACAGATGAGAAGCAGACCAGTCAACTGGCTTCCTTTGGCCAGACATTTTCACTGTCTGAGAACAATGAAGGGGAAGGGTCAGAAGGAAGAAACAGGGCTTGCAGCGCACAGTAAGCACTGTAAATTACTAATCCCATTAATATTCACTGATTCCTAAAATGTTGACATGTATTCTTGCACCTCCTGCTTGACCACGTCCAATTGACCTTGATTCATGGACCTAACATTCCAGGTTCCTATGTCATATTGTTCTTTACAAGCACTGGACTTCCACACATCCACAACTGAGCGACGTTTCCGCTTTAGCCCAGCCTCTTCATTCTTTATGAAGCTGCTTCTCCACTCTTCTTCAGTAGCCTATTGAACATCTACCGACCTGGCAGCTCACCTTACAGTATCATACATCTTTTTGCCTTTTCATTTTGTTCATGGGATTCTCAAGGCAAGAATACTGAAGTGGTTTTGCCATTCACTTTCTCAAGTGGACCACATTTTGTCAGGCCCTGACTAGCAAGGACATGCCCTTCAGCTGCTCCACGTAGCCAGACAACATGCCTGTCATCCTGGTTGTCCCACTGCTGGTCCTCGTTAAGCGTGTAAACTTATAACTGAATAAATAACATGTGCTGGCAAACCCTGCCAAGGATAGCAGCCGTGAACATGAGCTTTGGAATCAGATAGCCCTGGGTGCAAATTCTAGCTCTTCCACTAATTAGCTGTGTGACCCTGGGTAAGTTATTTAACTTCTCTGAACCTCATCTATAAAAGGAGAATTGTTAATGTAACATATTTTGGTTTCCAAGTATGAACAAATAGCTGTCTGCTGCTATTTTTGTTACTTAGGACCCCATCATTACACTTTGGGATGGTTTGCTACACAGCAGTGGGAGGATATGGTTTTTATCCTCCCATATTACAGAATGAACAAAATGGGATTTTCCTGACATTATGGAGCCAGAATTTAGTCTCTTTCCACTACACCATCATGGCGCAGCCCCTTCGGACATCCCCAGCCCCATGAAGCAGTGCCAGTTATTGATAGTACAAAGGGCAGGTTCCATTTGTGAAACTTCAGCCCACTCACTAATGACTCGGTTTTCATATCAATAAAATGGGGTCATGGCACCTCCTGGGAGTATTATATTACTGTGAGAGGCTTCAGGTGGGGATTCTGCCAATGAGACTTTGGTACTGGCCTTCCTCCCTTGTGGAATCAGAAACAGACACCTTCCTCTATCTCCTTGGGGGTGCACTGGAAACTGTCCCTGGAGGCCAGCAGACACACAGAGTCCACAGCCAGAGCCCTCCTCCTGAAGACTGGGGGGCTACTGGAGGCTGGAGGGTGTGGGTAGGGGTGCCAGGCTTGGAGGAGACAACATACACAGTGAGTGAGACCAGGCCCCTGGCTGGAGCGGATGCAGTCCCAGGGAGGAGGAGGGTGTTTGGGCAGGTGTCCTGTGGGAGTGACAGTTCTAAAGGCCACCCTGCAGTTCTAAAGGCCACCCTGCAGCTGCCCCTTGGAGCTGAACTTGTGCAGGCGAGGCTTCTGCTAATCAGGGGTGGGCAGGGTAGGAGGAGTGGAATGAGGTGAGGGCTTTCCTCTTCTGGAGCTCTGAGACTTTCTAAAGAGCCAGCTCAGAAGATGCTGGCATTGTAGCCTACCACCTCCCCAAGTGGGTTGGGGGGCAGGCTGAAACTCCCCCCAAACCACATAGTTCACGGTGTATCCCTGGGTCGTCCACTGCCTCTTTGTTTGTTCAGTCAGTACATCTGAGCCTGCGNAGCTCAGAAGATGCTGGCATTGTAGCCTACCACCTCCCCAAGTGGGTTGGGGGGCAGGCTGAAACTCCCCCCAAACCACATAGTTCACGGTGTATCCCTGGGTCGTCCACTGCCTCTTTGTTTGTTCAGTCAGTACATCTGAGCCTGCGGTCAAGACTCTTCATCTCACCACTGTGTGATTTGAGCAAGTGACCTCGCCTCGCTGAGCCTCAGTTTCCTCATCTGTAAAATGAGGATGATAATAATACTGCTTTCATAGCTCTTCCAGAATTTATTGAGTAAACAAGTAAGGCCCTCTTATTCCTGTTGATGCTCTCCTCCACTCCACCCCTTCTCCATCCCCTCAGCCCAAGAGAGCCCCTGTCTGTCTACCCAGAGGCCCAGCCCTGCTGGTATTTGGGGTTGTGCAGGGAAAATAGCTAAAGCCACAGCTGAAACCAGCAGGATACAGTCTCTGTGACCTTGGACAAGACACTGGCCCTCTCTGGGTCTCAGTTTCTCCATCTATGGAAGACAAGAGCTGTACTATAAAAAGTGAGACAGCTGTGCCCGGTGCATCTGTGAAGTGCCAGCTGTGTGCTCCACACTTCACCTGCATCCCAGCAACCCTAGGGGCTTGCCAGCATCAGCAGCCGCCGCATTGTACAGGAAGAGAAGCTTAGAGAGGTGGGGCGATGTGTCCACGGTCACACAGCCAGGAGTAGGGCTTCTGGGCTTGAAGCCCCACACTTTCCTGTCTGAGGAGCTTGGGCCTCTGGGAAAGCAGGGCTTAACTGGAGGGGCTTTGTCTTGCCCTCCTTCCCAGTGCCCACTGGGAGGTGCACCCTGGAGGAGCAGCCGCCACCCTGCCTTCACCAGGCTCAGCACAAAGCAGGGGCGGAGCTGGTGCTCCAACTCCAGCTCATCGGAAATGAGATGGAAAAACAAGAGAGTTGGCCTGGGAGGGGAGGGTGCTCAGGAGCCGGCGCTGGCTCTCTGGGGCTGGAGCACAAAGAGCTGAAACAAGATTCCATTTCTTTGAGCGTGTGAGGACCTACTGTGTGCCTGGCACTGAGCAGGGCCAGAGGGTGGGTGGGAGAGTTAGGAGCCATCCCCGCCCCAGAGAGCTCACTGTCCATCACACAAGCCCTCCAAAGCATCACTTACATGGGACGCTCACTGTGTCCCTTCACTCTCACCACCTCGGAGCTATGGGTCCTGTTATCACCCCCAAGGAATGTATCTGGAAAATGAAGCCCAGAGAAGGAAAATGATTTGCCCAAGGTCACACAGCTAGTCTATGTGGAAGTAGAGAGTTACAATTCTTTCCTCTGAATTATACAATTTATTATCACCTTTTAAAGACAAAACAATCCTTTTGATCTCCAAACATCTTTAGTTTTCTATTTATTAATGTGGCCTCATTAATCTTTCTCACTAGTGTTTGCTTAGTATAACTTCCAAAATTTTTAATAAAAAATACATATATGTACTTATATGTAGACATGTCTTACCTGATTTATCTAATCTGGATAAAAAGCTTTTAAACTCTCATATCAAGCTCATTTAAATTTAGTATAAGAGTATTTTTATATTCATTTATTTCTACTATATTTTCATATACTTGTGTTTATTTCTACTGTTTTTTTTCTATTTGTGCTTATGTCACTCTGAACAAAAGGAGAAGTCTGCAAATCTGATTGCTGTCTTTCTCACCCCATGCATTACTTTTGTCTAGTAGTTCACTTCTGACTTTTCTTTTTAACTCCAAATTTGGAAAATAGTGTTGTTTCTTTTGGTGAGTACTTCATTTCTGTTCACCAGTCTTCACTGGTGAACATCCCAACATCTCAGACTTTTATTCTGAAATCATTGCCCCTTTAACTACCTCAGTTTTGTCTTGAAGAATCATCTTTACTCTTTTCACTGTTACTTGAATACACATTCAGGCCTATAGTTCTACACAGACCTTTTGAATCTTAGCACATGAAGGTGTTTCAGTTCCTTTTGGGTCTACTTTCGCTGGTTGTTTTTATGGGGTAAGAACAGCTCTTTCTCATCACTCCCTTTGTTTTTCTTGAGACACACCTGGATGTAGCTCTACATGGATTTGTAAAGTGAATAAAAATTTTTATTCACATGCTAGGGTTTTCATCTTCCTGTCTGAGGCTGATATTTTTTGTCAAATCCAGGAATTGCTCAGCTGCAATTACTTCCAATGTTTCCTTTCTCCCGTTGTCTCCATTTTCGCCTTGGAATAAAATTGGAAGATGAGCAAAGCTTCCCCCCTTCTGTGTTTCATATTGTTTAACCTCTTTATTTGAACATTCCGTTTCTTTGCATACTGAACTGGGAAAAATATGCCAAACCTAATTTTCATTTCTGTGTTTCTTTCTTGACCTATCTCTAATCTTCTGCTATAGCTCATTAAAGGAGTTTTAAATTTTAACTTCTGTATTTTTCACTTCTAGCAGTTCCAGTTGTTTCCTTTAATAATCTGTCTGGCCTTTTCTGATCTCTTGAGTATCTAACTAGACAGGAGAATATAGGTGAATTTTCAAGGTAAAGAAATTTGACCGTGTTTCTATAAGCTGTTGTAGTCCTTTTATACGGTACAGACTTGTGTCCTGGGAGTGGGGTGTGTCTGTGTGTGAGTTTGTGTGGTGCGATTGTGCATGTGGATTTGTGTGTCTTTCCCATATATTCCTTTTACAGAGCAAAATTCCAAGTGTCATCTTTCTGTAAAATGTCCCATCGCCATTGCTTCACGGGTATTTGCGCTGGGTATACTGCGACGTCATTCTGAGGCTAACCACCCCATCTGGGGATTGGTATCTACCACCTGGTGCATACATTTCAGTCCACAGTCAGCATCTGTTCCTGCTGGAACTTAGCTGTAAGCCCCCTGGGGCCCCAACATTAGTCCAGTCTAATCCACTTTCCAGCTTTCCTCCTGGGGAATCTGCCCCACGGTCATCAGCAGTTTGTCTCTCCACTGTCGAAAGACAGAACAGTTCTTGGCATTTTGTGTCTGAGGGTACAAAAGGAGTATGTGCAGACTGAGCCCATTGCTTACAGTCCATGGACCAAGGAGGCCCCCCTCAAACCAACACATTAGCATAGCCACTCATCAGTTCCAGTCATCTTACAAATCTGAAGAGTGGTTTTTCTGAAGGGCATTGCCATATCCTACTTTAAGTCAATCTTCAGATTTCCACCCTGATTTACATAGGGCCAAGCCCCATCTGGGCATCCTTCCAGGAGGCCAGTTTTCCATTGCCTTCTGGCCTGACCACGTGGCCAAGCTATTGGTCAGCACTCATGCCTCAGTGAAAAACCCAAACAGTGGGGCAAACAGATGCAAAATACAGCCCCATGGAGCTGATTTATTTTTAACTTCTTTGATCAGAGTGATGGTTTTCCAGATAGGAAACTGTTCACCTTGGAACTGTCATCCGAAAGTTAATCTGATCTTTGTTGGTTAATCAAGAGCTATTTATAGGGCACTGTCCCAAGTGGCAATAGAATCAGAGGCTCCTCACATGATCCCAGAGCCGGTCTGGGGACAATGAGTGCACTTGCCCACGGACACGATGCACAAGTCTGTGCGGCTCCCTAATAGCATATTCCTGTGCAAACCATTGCTGCTCTATTAGGAAACTCATCTGGGCATTTCCTTCTGTTAGAGTGTCTCTTTTCCATCACCCGAAATACTATGGTATTTTGGACGTCAAGGTTATTTAATGTCCTCCAGTTGTAGGGCAGAGTCAATTAATGTCTGAGAACAAAAGAATAGTTGTTTCTCATGTGGAAATTTTCTGGTCAGTGATCCCAGCAATGATCACTGGGAGGGAATCACAGGGTTTTGCCGTGAACCCCAGTGTCTATACTCTACACGGGGCTATTCTATCTGTACCAGCACTTCAACTTCTGTTTTATACTCTGTAGCCTCTGATGTCCTACTGCTTCTCATTTAGCAGTTAGGATTGCTGAAAGGGTGTATTTATGTGCCCTTTTTTATAATGCCAGGCAGGGGAAACATTCTCTAGTCAGATCCAGTGTCTATCACCATAATATATTCAGGTAAAACAGATGTGGCCACTTCACACAGAGCCTGCATAAAACTCCAGTTTTCATCCAGACCTCCTATCTTAATCCTATTAATTCATGCAGTTCTATTATTTTCTCAGTTTAATTATAGGCTTCACGAGGTCCTGTCTCACTCACAGGTTTGGGTGCTGCGTAGTACATGAAGTTCGTTTGTTAAGGAGCCCGAGAAACTTCCCTTCCTCCCTCCCACTGACGTGCATAAGGCTTTGGGTCCCTGAGTGGAGGCTTGAGCCAAGATACACTGGCCCCTTTGTCGATCTTTATATAGGTAATTAGGTAAGTCTGCTCCATTGTCATCCCAGCTGACCCCCCAGTGGGTTTCTCATTGTAATCTTTGCCTCCTGGCTTTCAAAATTACTCTGTACTGGGTTAAATAGAGTGGGAAAGACATGTTTGAGAACCCATGTCCCCTTGGTCCACTCATCCTTTGATGGTGTGTTCCATTAAGACTTTTGTTTAAATCCCTTTAATGCCTGCTTTATTCATCCCATTCTCAAACACCATGCAGAGATTTCCTTTCTGCAGGGATTTGTGCCTTGATTTTCCTTTCTGCTTCTTGCCATTTTTTAAGTCTATTTCTTAATTAGCATCTGTAAGACTCATAAGGGGAAACAGAAAAATCTAACAAGTCATTTTGGGCTGTTGTTTGATCTGACAGCAGTTAGGTTACACGGCATGATGCAAAAGGGGCGCTTTAATCACAACACTTCCCATGCCCTGAGTAAGGATTAAAGTTGTGATTGCCGTAAAACCAGTGCAGCACAGCGTGTGTGCAGAGCATCTCAGCTGCTTCATCTGAGGTGCACCACTTGGCATTTATAGGGGCAGTCAGACAGTGTTTGTCCTCAGGGGAAACAAACTTTGCAGGGCCTTTAATCCAGCCCACAAGGCTGACTGTTCCATCGGGAATAACCTTTGGTGTGTCTGAGTCACGCATTGCCTTCTGTGATTGTTCTTTAGTGATGTGTGTGTCCTGTGTCAGACCAGACACACTCTTCCACTCTGCAGCCTTCAAAACCAAAGATGCATCCCCCACATTAGCCCTCACACGTTCCATTTCAGCACAGGTTTTTCAGGAAGCTGGTAAAAACAACCCAAGAAGGAAACCACTTCAGACTCCACCCCCTGGTGTCCGTGGGTTCTTGGTGTTGCCATCTTCCTCACCAGGTTGACCTTTCTGATGACCAGAGGTCGCCTCTCCCGTCCCACAACTGAGCTTCGTCAGCACCAAGACCTGACCCCAGCACTTTCAATTTAGTTTTAGCTATCACAGGTAACAGTAACCCCAGGGACTGCATACTTAACTGTTTTCTCATTCTACAATTCCTGTACATCCACTGAGGCCCAAACCCCAGGAGGTGGGTATATCATCCCTAAACTCTGTTGTTTACTTTGGAGTAGGAGACAGCAGCACAGCTGCTACTTCATACCGTGAAAGACCTAGTGGCCGCCTAAGGATCAAAGGATCCTCACTGCCTCACCCACCCTCTCATCCTTTCTCTTCCCAAACCGCATGTCTCAGTGAGTCAGGGCCTTGTAGTGGATCCCTCATTTTTGACACAAAATGCTGTTTCCTCCCTTTTCTGAGCGTGCAGTAATACGAATCTGATGTTCACCACACTACCTGGAGTTAGCATCAGATCCCACAGTGGGGGACAGAGTCCCCAACACGACAGTCCCTCCACCAGAAACCATATGCAATGTGGGGATTCCTAGCTGCTGGGGGAAGCACACTGATTGAAACCACCCACCCTGGCCAGGCATCATAGTAACCATTTGCATGAGTTGTTTTATGACAGGAGATTCTGATAAGGAATACACAACTCATAAGCCACCACCAACTGGAAAAGTTCGGGAAAGGCCCAAAAGAGACACCGCATGTCTGTCCACTTCCCAGAATCCCTTCGCTAGCATCCATCTTGGCTGAGCAATGCGTGCAGCACCAGGAAAGACTCTGAATTAGAGTAATTGGCCAAACACCACCCAGAAACTAATCCCATCAACCATAAAACCCGAGACTGCGAGTCATGCAGCAGAGCAGTTCTCCTGGGTTCCCTTAGCTAGTGCTCTCCACCCGGGTGACCTTTCCCAATAAAATTTCTTGCTTTGTCAGCAGGTGTGTCTCCTTGGACAATTCATTTCTTAGTGTTAGACAAGAACCCAATTTCGGACGCTGGAAGGGGTCCCCTTTCCTGCAACATAGCCACCCACACTTCTGATGGACTAGCTATATATTTAGGGGTTCCCACAACCCCTTGGGTACAATAATTCCTGTGAAATAATTCCTACAATTAAGGGAAGCACTCTCTTTACACTTACAGTCTTATTATAAAGGATACACACAGGTGAGGTCTAAGAGGGTTCTGGATGCAGAGCTTTTATGCTCCTTCCTGTGGAGTCCTAACACATACACCTCCTGCCATGTCTATGTGTTCACCATCTTCGAAGTTCCACTGATCCCAGGTGTCCAGAGATTTTATTGGTATTTTATTAGGATGTTTTATTATGTAGGCTTATGGACAGGGACTTCCCTGTAGCTCAAATGGTAAAGAATCTACCTGCAATGCAGGAGATCCAGGTTCAGTCCCTGAATCGAGAAGATCCCCTGGAGAAGGGAATGGCAACCCACTCCAGTATTCTTATCTGAACAATCCCATGGACAGACAGAGAAGCCTAGAGGGCTACAGCCCGTGGAGTCTCAAAGAGTCAGACACGACTGAATGTGCCAGATTATGTCGGCATGATTAATCAAGTCATTGGCCAAGAGAAGTCAAACTCCAGCCCACTTCCCTCTGCCTGGAGGTCAGTTTGGCTTGAAGTTAAAACCATCTAATCCTGCAGCTGGCCTTTCACTCCCATCCTCCAGCCATTCAGGGATCCACAGTGAGCCACCTCTTTGGCATAACAAAGGCTATCTTAGCACACAGGAAGAAGTTCCAGGGAATTTTGAACCTTTGTACCAGTAATCAGGGACGGAGGCCAGACACCATCTTTATTATACTACGGTATGTATGTCCAGATTTATCACATTGTAAACCTTCAGTATGTGCAGTGTACTGTCTGCTAAGCACACCTCAGTAAACCAGGAAAATGACCACTGCA
>SJYW01023786.1:178814-190893 GCA_006410735.1 Raphicerus campestris | reverse complement strand
CCACTGGGAGGTGCACCCTGGAGGAGCAGCCGCCACCCTGCCTTCACCAGGCTCAGCACAAAGCAGGGGCGGAGCTGGTGCTCCAACTCCAGCTCATCGGAAATGAGATGGAAAAACAAGAGAGTTGGCCTGGGAGGGGAGGGTGCTCAGGAGCCGGCGCTGGCTCTCTGGGGCTGGAGCACAAAGAGCTGAAACAAGATTCCATTTCTTTGAGCGTGTGAGGACCTACTGTGTGCCTGGCACTGAGCAGGGCCAGAGGGTGGGTGGGAGAGTTAGGAGCCATCCCCGCCCCAGAGAGCTCACTGTCCATCACACAAGCCCTCCAAAGCATCACTTACATGGGACGCTCACTGTGTCCCTTCACTCTCACCACCTCGGAGCTATGGGTCCTGTTATCACCCCCAAGGAATGTATCTGGAAAATGAAGCCCAGAGAAGGAAAATGATTTGCCCAAGGTCACACAGCTAGTCTATGTGGAAGTAGAGAGTTACAATTCTTTCCTCTGAATTATACAATTTATTATCACCTTTTAAAGACAAAACAATCCTTTTGATCTCCAAACATCTTTAGTTTTCTATTTATTAATGTGGCCTCATTAATCTTTCTCACTAGTGTTTGCTTAGTATAACTTCCAAAATTTTTAATAAAAAATACATATATGTACTTATATGTAGACATGTCTTACCTGATTTATCTAATCTGGATAAAAAGCTTTTAAACTCTCATATCAAGCTCATTTAAATTTAGTATAAGAGTATTTTTATATTCATTTATTTCTACTATATTTTCATATACTTGTGTTTATTTCTACTGTTTTTTTTCTATTTGTGCTTATGTCACTCTGAACAAAAGGAGAAGTCTGCAAATCTGATTGCTGTCTTTCTCACCCCATGCATTACTTTTGTCTAGTAGTTCACTTCTGACTTTTCTTTTTAACTCCAAATTTGGAAAATAGTGTTGTTTCTTTTGGTGAGTACTTCATTTCTGTTCACCAGTCTTCACTGGTGAACATCCCAACATCTCAGACTTTTATTCTGAAATCATTGCCCCTTTAACTACCTCAGTTTTGTCTTGAAGAATCATCTTTACTCTTTTCACTGTTACTTGAATACACATTCAGGCCTATAGTTCTACACAGACCTTTTGAATCTTAGCACATGAAGGTGTTTCAGTTCCTTTTGGGTCTACTTTCGCTGGTTGTTTTTATGGGGTAAGAACAGCTCTTTCTCATCACTCCCTTTGTTTTTCTTGAGACACACCTGGATGTAGCTCTACATGGATTTGTAAAGTGAATAAAAATTTTTATTCACATGCTAGGGTTTTCATCTTCCTGTCTGAGGCTGATATTTTTTGTCAAATCCAGGAATTGCTCAGCTGCAATTACTTCCAATGTTTCCTTTCTCCCGTTGTCTCCATTTTCGCCTTGGAATAAAATTGGAAGATGAGCAAAGCTTCCCCCCTTCTGTGTTTCATATTGTTTAACCTCTTTATTTGAACATTCCGTTTCTTTGCATACTGAACTGGGAAAAATATGCCAAACCTAATTTTCATTTCTGTGTTTCTTTCTTGACCTATCTCTAATCTTCTGCTATAGCTCATTAAAGGAGTTTTAAATTTTAACTTCTGTATTTTTCACTTCTAGCAGTTCCAGTTGTTTCCTTTAATAATCTGTCTGGCCTTTTCTGATCTCTTGAGTATCTAACTAGACAGGAGAATATAGGTGAATTTTCAAGGTAAAGAAATTTGACCGTGTTTCTATAAGCTGTTGTAGTCCTTTTATACGGTACAGACTTGTGTCCTGGGAGTGGGGTGTGTCTGTGTGTGAGTTTGTGTGGTGCGATTGTGCATGTGGATTTGTGTGTCTTTCCCATATATTCCTTTTACAGAGCAAAATTCCAAGTGTCATCTTTCTGTAAAATGTCCCATCGCCATTGCTTCACGGGTATTTGCGCTGGGTATACTGCGACGTCATTCTGAGGCTAACCACCCCATCTGGGGATTGGTATCTACCACCTGGTGCATACATTTCAGTCCACAGTCAGCATCTGTTCCTGCTGGAACTTAGCTGTAAGCCCCCTGGGGCCCCAACATTAGTCCAGTCTAATCCACTTTCCAGCTTTCCTCCTGGGGAATCTGCCCCACGGTCATCAGCAGTTTGTCTCTCCACTGTCGAAAGACAGAACAGTTCTTGGCATTTTGTGTCTGAGGGTACAAAAGGAGTATGTGCAGACTGAGCCCATTGCTTACAGTCCATGGACCAAGGAGGCCCCCCTCAAACCAACACATTAGCATAGCCACTCATCAGTTCCAGTCATCTTACAAATCTGAAGAGTGGTTTTTCTGAAGGGCATTGCCATATCCTACTTTAAGTCAATCTTCAGATTTCCACCCTGATTTACATAGGGCCAAGCCCCATCTGGGCATCCTTCCAGGAGGCCAGTTTTCCATTGCCTTCTGGCCTGACCACGTGGCCAAGCTATTGGTCAGCACTCATGCCTCAGTGAAAAACCCAAACAGTGGGGCAAACAGATGCAAAATACAGCCCCATGGAGCTGATTTATTTTTAACTTCTTTGATCAGAGTGATGGTTTTCCAGATAGGAAACTGTTCACCTTGGAACTGTCATCCGAAAGTTAATCTGATCTTTGTTGGTTAATCAAGAGCTATTTATAGGGCACTGTCCCAAGTGGCAATAGAATCAGAGGCTCCTCACATGATCCCAGAGCCGGTCTGGGGACAATGAGTGCACTTGCCCACGGACACGATGCACAAGTCTGTGCGGCTCCCTAATAGCATATTCCTGTGCAAACCATTGCTGCTCTATTAGGAAACTCATCTGGGCATTTCCTTCTGTTAGAGTGTCTCTTTTCCATCACCCGAAATACTATGGTATTTTGGACGTCAAGGTTATTTAATGTCCTCCAGTTGTAGGGCAGAGTCAATTAATGTCTGAGAACAAAAGAATAGTTGTTTCTCATGTGGAAATTTTCTGGTCAGTGATCCCAGCAGTGATCACTGGGAGGGAATCACAGGGTTTTGCCGTGAACCCCAGTGTCTATACTCTACACGGGGCTATTCTATCTGTACCAGCACTTCAACTTCTGTTTTATACTCTGTAGCCTCTGATGTCCTACTGCTTCTCATTTAGCAGTTAGGATTGCTGAAAGGGTGTATTTATGTGCCCTTTTTTATAATGCCAGGCAGGGGAAACATTCTCTAGTCAGATCCAGTGTCTATCACCATAATATATTCAGGTAGAACAGATGTGGCCACTTCACACAGAGCCTGCATAAAACTCCAGTTTTCATCCAGACCTCCTATCTTAATCCTATTAATTCATGCAGTTCTATTATTTTCTCAGTTTAATTATAGGCTTCACGAGGTCCTGTCTCACTCACAGGTTTGGGTGCTGCGTAGTACATGAAGTTCGTTTGTTAAGGAGCCCGAGAAACTTCCCTTCCTCCCTCCCACTGACGTGCATAAGGCTTTGGGTCCCTGAGTGGAGGCTTGAGCCAAGATACACTGGCCCCTTTGTCGATCTTTATATAGGTAATTAGGTAAGTCTGCTCCATTGTCATCCCAGCTGACCCCCCAGTGGGTTTCTCATTGTAATCTTTGCCTCCTGGCTTTCAAAATTACTCTGTACTGGGTTAAATAGAGTGGGAAAGACATGTTTGAGAACCCATGTCCCCTTGGTCCACTCATCCTTTGATGGTGTGTTCCATTAAGACTTTTGTTTAAATCCCTTTAATGCCTGCTTTATTCATCCCATTCTCAAACACCATGCAGAGATTTCCTTTCTGCAGGGATTTGTGCCTTGATTTTCCTTTCTGCTTCTTGCCATTTTTTAAGTCTATTTCTTAATTAGCATCTGTAAGACTCATAAGGGGAAACAGAAAAATCTAACAAGTCATTTTGGGCTGTTGTTTGATCTGACAGCAGTTAGGTTACACGGCATGATGCAAAAGGGGCGCTTTAATCACAACACTTCCCATGCCCTGAGTAAGGATTAAAGTTGTGATTGCCGTAAAACCAGTGCAGCACAGCGTGTGTGCAGAGCATCTCAGCTGCTTCATCTGAGGTGCACCACTTGGCATTTATAGGGGCAGTCAGACAGTGTTTGTCCTCAGGGGAAACAAACTTTGCAGGGCCTTTAATCCAGCCCACAAGGCTGACTGTTCCATCGGGAATAACCTTTGGTGTGTCTGAGTCACGCATTGCCTTCTGTGATTGTTCTTTAGTGATGTGTGTGTCCTGTGTCAGACCAGACACACTCTTCCACTCTGCAGCCTTCAAAACCAAAGATGCATCCCCCACATTAGCCCTCACACGTTCCATTTCAGCACAGGTTTTTCAGGAAGCTGGTAAAAACAACCCAAGAAGGAAACCACTTCAGACTCCACCCCCTGGTGTCCGTGGGTTCTTGGTGTTGCCATCTTCCTCACCAGGTTGACCTTTCTGATGACCAGAGGTCGCCTCTCCCGTCCCACAACTGAGCTTCGTCAGCACCAAGACCTGACCCCAGCACTTTCAATTTAGTTTTAGCTATCACAGGTAACAGTAACCCCAGGGACTGCATACTTAACTGTTTTCTCATTCTACAATTCCTGTACATCCACTGAGGCCCAAACCCCAGGAGGTGGGTATATCATCCCTAAACTCTGTTGTTTACTTTGGAGTAGGAGACAGCAGCACAGCTGCTACTTCATACCGTGAAAGACCTAGTGGCCGCCTAAGGATCAAAGGATCCTCACTGCCTCACCCACCCTCTCATCCTTTCTCTTCCCAAACCGCATGTCTCAGTGAGTCAGGGCCTTGTAGTGGATCCCTCATTTTTGACACAAAATGCTGTTTCCTCCCTTTTCTGAGCGTGCAGTAATACGAATCTGATGTTCACCACACTACCTGGAGTTAGCATCAGATCCCACAGTGGGGGACAGAGTCCCCAACACGACAGTCCCTCCACCAGAAACCATATGCAATGTGGGGATTCCTAGCTGCTGGGGGAAGCACACTGATTGAAACCACCCACCCTGGCCAGGCATCATAGTAACCATTTGCATGAGTTGTTTTATGACAGGAGATTCTGATAAGGAATACACAACTCATAAGCCACCACCAACTGGAAAAGTTCGGGAAAGGCCCAAAAGAGACACCGCATGTCTGTCCACTTCCCAGAATCCCTTCGCTAGCATCCATCTTGGCTGAGCAATGCGTGCAGCACCAGGAAAGACTCTGAATTAGAGTAATTGGCCAAACACCACCCAGAAACTAATCCCATCAACCATAAAACCCGAGACTGCGAGTCATGCAGCAGAGCAGTTCTCCTGGGTTCCCTTAGCTAGTGCTCTCCACCCGGGTGACCTTTCCCAATAAAATTTCTTGCTTTGTCAGCAGGTGTGTCTCCTTGGACAATTCATTTCTGAGTGTTAGACAAGAACCCAATTTCGGACGCTGGAAGGGGTCCCCTTTCCTGCAACATAGCCACCCACACTTCTGATGGACTAGCTATATATTTAGGGGTTCCCACAACCCCTTGGGTACAATAATTCCTGTGAAATAATTCCTATAATTAAGGGAAGCACTCTCTTTACACTTACAGTCTTATTATAAAGGATACACACAGGTGAGGTCTAAGAGGGTTCTGGATGCAGAGCTTTTATGCCCCTTCCTATGGAGTCCTAACACATACACCTCCTGCCATGTCTATGTGTTCACCATCTTCGAAGTTCCACTGATCCCAGGTGTCCAGAGATTTTATTGGTATTTTATTAGGATGTTTTATTATGTAGGCTTATGGACAGGGACTTCCCTGTAGCTCAAATGGTAAAGAATCTACCTGCAATGCAGGAGATCCAGGTTCAGTCCCTGAATCGAGAAGATCCCCTGGAGAAGGGAATGGCAACCCACTCCAGTATTCTTATCTGAACAATCCCATGGACAGACAGAGAAGCCTAGAGGGCTACAGCCCGTGGAGTCTCAAAGAGTCGGACACGACTGAATGTGCCAGATTATGTCGGCATGATTAATCAAGTCATTGGCCAAGAGAAGTCAAACTCCAGCCCACTTCCCTCTGCCTGGAGGTCAGTTTGGCTTGAAGTTAAAACCATCTAATCCTGCAGCTGGCCTTTCACTCCCATCCTCCAGCCATTCAGGGATCCACAGTGAGCCACCTCTTTGGCATAACAAAGGCTATCTTAGCACACAGGAAGAAGTTCCAGGGAATTTTGAACCTTTGTACCAGTAATCAGGGACGGAGGCCAGACACCATCTTTATTATACTACGGTATGTATGTCCAGATTTATCACATTGTAAACCTTCAGTATGTGCAGTGTACTGTCTGCTAAGCACACCTCAGTAAACCAGGAAAATGACCACTGCATCCCAGAAAACGTTCGCCGAGTTCTATCTAAAGGGACAGAACTGCATCTCACAATCCCCGTGACTGGGACAACAGGCACTTTGTTTCAAGGACAAATCTCCACTCTGAGCTGGCTTTTATGTTCCTCTCTTGGTGTTTTGGTTGATCGATACAATAATCTATAACTGCATTTGACTTTAGAGAAAAAGGAGAGGAGATGCAGGGGCAGGGATGGAGGTGGCGATAGGGAGTTCTGCTGAGTTATTCAGCCGGCAAACAGGGACCCAGGTCCTATAGATTAACCCTTCAGTTCCCAGTCCTGTATACTTTCTCTGGGGCTTCTGCTTCCTTGGAACAGACTCTGAACTTCTGCTGTGAACCTGGCATATAAATTATGACTTTAATCCTTGGTCCCAATCCTCCTTGTGCGTCCGCTTACCAGGCCTGAGACTCTGGTAACCCCAGCCCTTGTTCCCGCATATACTCTAAAGGGATGCCTTCTGAAGGGTGCATCCTTCCTGTCTCTCTCCCCATTTCCAAAGTGTGTGGTTTTTTTTTTAACATATATATATAGGAAGCCTCAGAATTAATCTTCCCCATCTCAGCCAGGGCTCTTGGGCAGCCTTCCTTACTTTTGCAAAAGCCCAAGGTGAACCCATGCATCATACCCAGTTCTGGAGGAATCTGAAAAAGGAGGACCCTACAGGGATAAGTGGGGGGAGGGGGACTTTTAACTCCAACTTTCACCAATTAAGGCCTAGTATTTTCCTTCAGAAAATGTTGCCAAGAATAGGAAATGCCATTCTGGTGTGGAAAATCAAGTCTCCCATCACTCATGCCACCTCTGGTTTCTGTGTGCTGGGTGCAAAACATGGTCCACAGATCTCCTTCAGGGACTGAGAGCATCAGGGTGGGCACTGGGCTCCTTTCCCTGGGAGGGAGAAGGGGAACTCAGCAGCTGGACAGGAGCCTTGCCATTCACGCACATCCCTGTTGCACCTGCCAAAGGAGATCGGGTCTGCAGCTCTTTTGGAAGCTTTAGCAAGTGACAAGTCAAGGGAGTGGTTTAAAGTCCATGCAAATATAAAATGAGGGAAAGCCTGATTTGAGGATCCTTTTGTTTCATGGCTCCTGTGTGAGATGCATGACATCTTAATAGAATTTAATTGTCCTGCAGGGATGTTGAAAGTTTTACCCACAAAATAAAAAGAGACTGCTATATTACAAAGATCACTTCCCTCCCCTGCCTAGACACAAGAAACTCTTCATCTCTAGATCACAGATGCCCAGTGGTGCTTGGTGAGATCCTGGCCGTGCGCAATTATGGAGGCTCCACCGAGATTCCAAGAGCAGTTGCCCAGTAGGTTCCATAGGAGGCATGCAAGAACCTTAGGCAGCACCTTAAGAGGAGAAAGACATAGAGGGACAGAAGGAAGACACAAAGAATAGCCAGGCCATGGGAAAAAAGAGGGGGATGATGGGTTCCAAAGTCTGCAGTCTGTGCTCCTTCCAGGTGGGAATGGGGGGAGATGTTGGCATAAGGCTGCAATGAGAACGGCAGGGCCATCTGCCTAGGTGTCTGCAGAGAGGAGCAGGGACTTCCTGCCTCTTTTGCAGGTTTTGTGGTGTTCTCCATCAGTTGACTTGTGACCAAACACTTCATCAGAGCAGCTGGTGAGAGACGGAGACGAGGAGTCAGGTCTGACGTGAATCAGCAGGAGTGGACTGCAGGGTCCCGGCACAGAGAGGAGGCTCGGAGACCTCTCTCATGCTGAGACAGGGACTAGTGTCTACTTTTCATCAGCTTCCAGAGGTTGCCTGTCCGCTGCTCCTCTTCTAGACAATATCAGCCAAGGATTGTCTGGCCCAGGAAAGCGCTGAAACTGAAGAGGGCTCATAGCGCGTGGCCCCACAACTATAGAACATTCCAGGTGCAGTGGAAGTGAAGGGGGCAGTGGGGAGCAGGCCCAAAGCGCTGGGCAACCTCAGCAGAGACATGCAGCATGACCCCAGAGTCCAGATGGTCCTCAATATCCTTCTCTTGTGACGGAGAAGGCGTCTGCTGTTTCTCTGAAATTGTCTAGCACAGGTGTGCCCCACACCTCACTCTTCCCCTCTGCTGACAGGTGGGACCCCTAACTGGGAGCTGGCGGCTGACCTTCCTGTCTCTGCCTCCAGAGCCTCTTTTAGTGCCTGGCACATGTGTGTGTCTNNNNCCGAGTTCTATCTAAAGGGACAGAACTGCATCTCACAATCCCCGTGACTGGGACAACAGGCACTTTGTTTCAAGGACAAATCTCCACTCTGAGCTGGCTTTTATGTTCCTCTCTTGGTGTTTTGGTTGATCGATACAATAATCTATAACTGCATTTGACTTTAGAGAAAAAGGAGAGGAGATGCAGGGGCAGGGATGGAGGTGGCGATAGGGAGTTCTGCTGAGTTATTCAGCCGGCAAACAGGGACCCAGGTCCTATAGATTAACCCTTCAGTTCCCAGTCCTGTATACTTTCTCTGGGGCTTCTGCTTCCTTGGAACAGACTCTGAACTTCTGCTGTGAACCTGGCATATAAATTATGACTTTAATCCTTGGTCCCAATCCTCCTTGTGCGTCCGCTTACCAGGCCTGAGACTCTGGTAACCCCAGCCCTTGTTCCCGCATATACTCTAAAGGGATGCCTTCTGAAGGGTGCATCCTTCCTGTCTCTCTCCCCATTTCCAAAGTGTGTGGTTTTTTTTTTAACATATATATATAGGAAGCCTCAGAATTAATCTTCCCCATCTCAGCCAGGGCTCTTGGGCAGCCTTCCTTACTTTTGCAAAAGCCCAAGGTGAACCCATGCATCATACCCAGTTCTGGAGGAATCTGAAAAAGGAGGACCCTACAGGGATAAGTGGGGGGAGGGGGACTTTTAACTCCAACTTTCACCAATTAAGGCCTAGTATTTTCCTTCAGAAAATGTTGCCAAGAATAGGAAATGCCATTCTGGTGTGGAAAATCAAGTCTCCCATCACTCATGCCACCTCTGGTTTCTGTGTGCTGGGTGCAAAACATGGTCCACAGATCTCCTTCAGGGACTGAGAGCATCAGGGTGGGCACTGGGCTCCTTTCCCTGGGAGGGAGAAGGGGAACTCAGCAGCTGGACAGGAGCCTTGCCATTCACGCACATCCCTGTTGCACCTGCCAAAGGAGATCGGGTCTGCAGCTCTTTTGGAAGCTTTAGCAAGTGACAAGTCAAGGGAGTGGTTTAAAGTCCATGCAAATATAAAATGAGGGAAAGCCTGATTTGAGGATCCTTTTGTTTCATGGCTCCTGTGTGAGATGCATGACATCTTAATAGAATTTAATTGTCCTGCAGGGATGTTGAAAGTTTTACCCACAAAATAAAAAGAGACTGCTATATTACAAAGATCACTTCCCTCCCCTGCCTAGACACAAGAAACTCTTCATCTCTAGATCACAGATGCCCAGTGGTGCTTGGTGAGATCCTGGCCGTGCGCAATTATGGAGGCTCCACCGAGATTCCAAGAGCAGTTGCCCAGTAGGTTCCATAGGAGGCATGCAAGAACCTTAGGCAGCACCTTAAGAGGAGAAAGACATAGAGGGACAGAAGGAAGACACAAAGAATAGCCAGGCCATGGGAAAAAAGAGGGGGATGATGGGTTCCAAAGTCTGCAGTCTGTGCTCCTTCCAGGTGGGAATGGGGGGAGATGTTGGCATAAGGCTGCAATGAGAACGGCAGGGCCATCTGCCTAGGTGTCTGCAGAGAGGAGCAGGGACTTCCTGCCTCTTTTGCAGGTTTTGTGGTGTTCTCCATCAGTTGACTTGTGACCAAACACTTCATCAGAGCAGCTGGTGAGAGACGGAGACGAGGAGTCAGGTCTGACGTGAATCAGCAGGAGTGGACTGCAGGGTCCCGGCACAGAGAGGAGGCTCGGAGACCTCTCTCATGCTGAGACAGGGACTAGTGTCTACTTTTCATCAGCTTCCAGAGGTTGCCTGTCCGCTGCTCCTCTTCTAGACAATATCAGCCAAGGATTGTCTGGCCCAGGAAAGCGCTGAAACTGAAGAGGGCTCATAGCGCGTGGCCCCACAACTATAGAACATTCCAGGTGCAGTGGAAGTGAAGGGGGCAGTGGGGAGCAGGCCCAAAGCGCTGGGCAACCTCAGCAGAGACATGCAGCATGACCCCAGAGTCCAGATGGTCCTCAATATCCTTCTCTTGTGACGGAGAAGGCGTCTGCTGTTTCTCTGAAATTGTCTAGCACAGGTGTGCCCCCCACCTCACTCTTCCCCTCTGCTGACAGGTGGGACCCCTAACTGGGAGCTGGCGGCTGACCTTCCTGTCTCTGCCTCCAGAGCCTCTTTTAGTGCCTGGCACATGTGTGTGTCTTGGAAGAACTTACAAACGCATGGTTAGATCAGACCAGCAAACTACACTTTCAAGGAACCCCCAGAGGAGGGGAGACCATGTCTTCATCTTTGGGTTCTAGAGCTGCGCCATCATCCAATGTGGGTGCTCCCTAGCCAGATTTGTCTATTTATAACTAGCTAATTATAAATAAAATGAACATTCAGTCCATCCAACACACCAGCCATGTCTCAGGTGCCTTAGAAGTTATGTGCTAGCAACTGCTGTATTCAACAAGGCAGAAAGAATATTTCCATCCTCAAGGAACACTGTGTCTTCCACAGTGGCTCTGATCTGGGCCCAGGGTCTGCTGGTTGAACTCATCTAATTCAAAGCATATCCATCACAGGTGGAATTTCAGGTTGATAATTTGCAGGTGAGCGTGGTGCTTATCTGGTGGGAATGGGGGGCATGAGAAGTTGAGGAGGGATCCTCTCTCTCTCTCTTATCTGAAGACTTGCAACTGTGATCTTGGAGAAGGGCTCTGGCCCTTGGAAGCCCAGGGAAGGCTGAGAATCCAGAAAAAAGAGGCAAATGATGCTGAGTGAGCCAGCATGGCCCCAGCTGGAGTAGCAGGAATGAGTAAGCCACTCTCTCTAATCACTCTCGCTCCAGTTGGTCTCTAAAGAATGGCTTCTGGAGCGCATGTATGACTCAAGGAGCAAAGGTGGAGGCCGAGGCTCCGTGCAGGCAGTGAGTCTCAACTGAGGAAAAAGGGTGTAAAATCAGAAAGAAAAGGAGACCCCGGAGGGGCTTGTTTGGTGTCTTCCATATTTCAGCAACTTAATAGGAAGAGGTTATTATGTCTGCAGGCCTCGAGGGTGTTTGTAATCACCCTTTCCTGCTTTGTTATTGAAGATAATCATTTCCAAGAGACCAATTCTTGCTGCCTTTGCCGCTGCTAGACACCAAAGCCTTTGCTTCCATTTGCTTGGCATCTCTTGGGAATAAAGCACAAGCATTACTGGCCGAGGTTTGGGGGTTGAGCTGGGATGAGGCCTTCTGGTGGGATGTGACTCCCTCGCCGACACTGGAACCTGGAGACAGTCCCTCGTGTGTGCTCCGGGCGCTGGGGCAGAAGCAGACGCTCTCCCTCTGCACGTGCAGGTCTCTCGGCAGCCCCTCCCCTGGGGGCTCGGGTTTCCTGTCCTCAGGTTTCCTCCCAGTTTGAGGGGGCTGCTCCCAGGGGTGGGGAAGTAGAGATAACGTCCCCCCAGCTCCCTCCACAGGCTCCCAGGTCCCCCCACAGAGCTGAGGGGGAGCACACCCTGGAGCACCTTTCTCGCCTCCACTCCTCACCCACATCCC
>SJYW01023786.1:168037-178090 GCA_006410735.1 Raphicerus campestris | reverse complement strand
CCGAGTTCTATCTAAAGGGACAGAACTGCATCTCACAATCCCCGTGACTGGGACAACAGGCACTTTGTTTCAAGGACAAATCTCCACTCTGAGCTGGCTTTTATGTTCCTCTCTTGGTGTTTTGGTTGATCGATACAATAATCTATAACTGCATTTGACTTTAGAGAAAAAGGAGAGGAGATGCAGGGGCAGGGATGGAGGTGGCGATAGGGAGTTCTGCTGAGTTATTCAGCCGGCAAACAGGGACCCAGGTCCTATAGATTAACCCTTCAGTTCCCAGTCCTGTATACTTTCTCTGGGGCTTCTGCTTCCTTGGAACAGACTCTGAACTTCTGCTGTGAACCTGGCATATAAATTATGACTTTAATCCTTGGTCCCAATCCTCCTTGTGCGTCCGCTTACCAGGCCTGAGACTCTGGTAACCCCAGCCCTTGTTCCCGCATATACTCTAAAGGGATGCCTTCTGAAGGGTGCATCCTTCCTGTCTCTCTCCCCATTTCCAAAGTGTGTGGTTTTTTTTTTAACATATATATATAGGAAGCCTCAGAATTAATCTTCCCCATCTCAGCCAGGGCTCTTGGGCAGCCTTCCTTACTTTTGCAAAAGCCCAAGGTGAACCCATGCATCATACCCAGTTCTGGAGGAATCTGAAAAAGGAGGACCCTACAGGGATAAGTGGGGGGAGGGGGACTTTTAACTCCAACTTTCACCAATTAAGGCCTAGTATTTTCCTTCAGAAAATGTTGCCAAGAATAGGAAATGCCATTCTGGTGTGGAAAATCAAGTCTCCCATCACTCATGCCACCTCTGGTTTCTGTGTGCTGGGTGCAAAACATGGTCCACAGATCTCCTTCAGGGACTGAGAGCATCAGGGTGGGCACTGGGCTCCTTTCCCTGGGAGGGAGAAGGGGAACTCAGCAGCTGGACAGGAGCCTTGCCATTCACGCACATCCCTGTTGCACCTGCCAAAGGAGATCGGGTCTGCAGCTCTTTTGGAAGCTTTAGCAAGTGACAAGTCAAGGGAGTGGTTTAAAGTCCATGCAAATATAAAATGAGGGAAAGCCTGATTTGAGGATCCTTTTGTTTCATGGCTCCTGTGTGAGATGCATGACATCTTAATAGAATTTAATTGTCCTGCAGGGATGTTGAAAGTTTTACCCACAAAATAAAAAGAGACTGCTATATTACAAAGATCACTTCCCTCCCCTGCCTAGACACAAGAAACTCTTCATCTCTAGATCACAGATGCCCAGTGGTGCTTGGTGAGATCCTGGCCGTGCGCAATTATGGAGGCTCCACCGAGATTCCAAGAGCAGTTGCCCAGTAGGTTCCATAGGAGGCATGCAAGAACCTTAGGCAGCACCTTAAGAGGAGAAAGACATAGAGGGACAGAAGGAAGACACAAAGAATAGCCAGGCCATGGGAAAAAAGAGGGGGATGATGGGTTCCAAAGTCTGCAGTCTGTGCTCCTTCCAGGTGGGAATGGGGGGAGATGTTGGCATAAGGCTGCAATGAGAACGGCAGGGCCATCTGCCTAGGTGTCTGCAGAGAGGAGCAGGGACTTCCTGCCTCTTTTGCAGGTTTTGTGGTGTTCTCCATCAGTTGACTTGTGACCAAACACTTCATCAGAGCAGCTGGTGAGAGACGGAGACGAGGAGTCAGGTCTGACGTGAATCAGCAGGAGTGGACTGCAGGGTCCCGGCACAGAGAGGAGGCTCGGAGACCTCTCTCATGCTGAGACAGGGACTAGTGTCTACTTTTCATCAGCTTCCAGAGGTTGCCTGTCCGCTGCTCCTCTTCTAGACAATATCAGCCAAGGATTGTCTGGCCCAGGAAAGCGCTGAAACTGAAGAGGGCTCATAGCGCGTGGCCCCACAACTATAGAACATTCCAGGTGCAGTGGAAGTGAAGGGGGCAGTGGGGAGCAGGCCCAAAGCGCTGGGCAACCTCAGCAGAGACATGCAGCATGACCCCAGAGTCCAGATGGTCCTCAATATCCTTCTCTTGTGACGGAGAAGGCGTCTGCTGTTTCTCTGAAATTGTCTAGCACAGGTGTGCCCCCCACCTCACTCTTCCCCTCTGCTGACAGGTGGGACCCCTAACTGGGAGCTGGCGGCTGACCTTCCTGTCTCTGCCTCCAGAGCCTCTTTTAGTGCCTGGCACATGTGTGTGTCTTGGAAGAACTTACAAACGCATGGTTAGATCAGACCAGCAAACTACACTTTCAAGGAACCCCCAGAGGAGGGGAGACCATGTCTTCATCTTTGGGTTCTAGAGCTGCGCCATCATCCAATGTGGGTGCTCCCTAGCCAGATTTGTCTATTTATAACTAGCTAATTATAAATAAAATGAACATTCAGTCCATCCAACACACCAGCCATGTCTCAGGTGCCTTAGAAGTTATGTGCTAGCAACTGCTGTATTCAACAAGGCAGAAAGAATATTTCCATCCTCAAGGAACACTGTGTCTTCCACAGTGGCTCTGATCTGGGCCCAGGGTCTGCTGGTTGAACTCATCTAATTCAAAGCATATCCATCACAGGTGGAATTTCAGGTTGATAATTTGCAGGTGAGCGTGGTGCTTATCTGGTGGGAATGGGGGGCATGAGAAGTTGAGGAGGGATCCTCTCTCTCTCTCTTATCTGAAGACTTGCAACTGTGATCTTGGAGAAGGGCTCTGGCCCTTGGAAGCCCAGGGAAGGCTGAGAATCCAGAAAAAAGAGGCAAATGATGCTGAGTGAGCCAGCATGGCCCCAGCTGGAGTAGCAGGAATGAGTAAGCCACTCTCTCTAATCACTCTCGCTCCAGTTGGTCTCTAAAGAATGGCTTCTGGAGCGCATGTATGACTCAAGGAGCAAAGGTGGAGGCCGAGGCTCCGTGCAGGCAGTGAGTCTCAACTGAGGAAAAAGGGTGTAAAATCAGAAAGAAAAGGAGACCCCGGAGGGGCTTGTTTGGTGTCTTCCATATTTCAGCAACTTAATAGGAAGAGGTTATTATGTCTGCAGGCCTCGAGGGTGTTTGTAATCACCCTTTCCTGCTTTGTTATTGAAGATAATCATTTCCAAGAGACCAATTCTTGCTGCCTTTGCCACTGCTAGACACCAAAGCCTTTGCTTCCATTTGCTTGGCATCTCTTGGGAATAAAGCACAAGCATTACTGGCCGAGGTTTGGGGGTTGAGCTGGGATGAGGCCTTCTGGTGGGATGTGACTCCCTCGCCGACACTGGAACCTGGAGACAGTCCCTCGTGTGTGCTCCGGGCGCTGGGGCAGAAGCAGACGCTCTCCCTCTGCACGTGCAGGTCTCTCGGCAGCCCCGCCCCTGGGGGCTCGGGTTTCCTGTCCTCAGGTTTCCTCCCAGTTTGAGGGGGCTGCTCCCAGGGGTGGGGAAGTAGAGATAACGTCCCCCCAGCTCCCTCCACAGGCTCCCAGGTCCCCCCACAAAGCTGAGGGGGAGCACACCCTGGAGCACCTTTCTCGCCTCCACTCCTCACCCACATCCCGAATCCTGGGGCCAGCTGCCCCTCGAGCCCCTCCACAGCCAGCAGGAACTCTCCAGGACTCTGTGAACGACTGCGGGGCCGGCTGCACACCTCTGTCCTCACAGTCCTGCTGACCCAGTCCCCTGGGAGTCACCTGCCCCTGGATAGCACCTCTGGGCGGCGGGGCCAGGGGTCATGGCTCTTCTCAGAAGCCCCTGCTCCCGCCAGACAGTGCCTGTTCCTGCCCCACCACACCCCAGCCCGCCGGGCCCTGCCACCTTCCCCCAGGCCGGCCCTGGTCCCCGCCACCCCGTCCCCAGTCCTTCCAAGGCTCCGGGACTAACCCTGGCCAGGACTGGGGATTTATGTGACCAACGCCTGCTGGAGGACGACCCTGTTGCATCGCTTGCAGACCAAGAAAATTTGGACAAGTTAGTTTACCTTTAATTTTGTGTTCATCTCCTGTAAGGGGCTATAAAGCTTACAGGGTTATTGTGAGGACTAAGTATGTCCCAAGTAACTAAGGCTGTTGCCCCAGGCACAGGACGTGTGAGTCATCCATGGAACTGGCCTCTGTTCTCTTCCAGGGGGTCCATCGCACACTCCCTAATCTGTGACAAATGCTCCCTGTGTTTGGGTGGATTGGTTCATCAGTGCATTGACTGACTGGGGAGGGTGGCAGGATACTCACGATCATGCCTCCAACGTTCCCATATGGTGGAGAACAGTATGGCTGGTGGAGGCTGTTGAGGAAAAGGACCTTGAGGCAGAGGAGGAAGGAAAGGCATGGAGGGGGCCAGGAGGAAGGCAGCATCGTGACCAGAAACCCCGTGGAGATGTGGCTGCCTGCTGGCGGCACCGGTGACAGAGAGGGCACCTGGTCATAGTTACAGAGTCTGAGGGCTGAAAAGGGGGCCCTAGAGATTCTAGACCCCTCTCCCTCATTGCAGAGGTGAAGCTGTCGAAGTCCTGGGATAGATGGGGACAGAAAGGGGCCCCGAAGTGGGGCTACATTATCCTGGGAGCATCAGGGCCCCGATTGCTGAGCCTGGCTGTGGATTTTCAGCTCTCCTTTCCTGTGCCCACCCCCACCCCCCAACACTGCTGCTGCCCTTGGCCTCTAGAACACTGCTTTGCTGACAGCGAAGACTCTGAATCGGAGGGCAACAGTCTGCGTGTCATTTACTTATTACTCTTTTCACCTTTTCATTTTCTCTTTTTTGAATCCATAAAGCTTTTCTAGGTAGCTCTTCCCTGTCCCCTACCCCTTCCCTCTTTTTGTTGCTTCTGATCCAGGATGACCTGGTCTCATCCAGGTACCTGAGGTCATGGGATCGTCTATAAAATATAAAATAAAATATAAAATATACAGTCTCCCCTGCAGCCCCCTCCTCCACTTCCTTAGCATTACCCTGGCTCTTGATTCTGCCCCACCACCCACCACCCTGTCTGCATCAACTCAATTGTGCTGAGCAACCCAGAGTGCCCCCCTCTCCTAGGGCAGGAGGCAGGGATAGGAGTCAGAAAGACTGGGTCCACCCAGCTGGAGCTACCCCACTTCCACCTCCCACCCCAGTGGAGTCTGGCTTTGCCCTGCCCCCTCCCGCCACCACCCACCCACGGGTATATAGTTCTGCCTCGGGTGCCTCTGACATGTGCCATTGTCTTCTCTCCAGCTGTCAAGAAGCTCTCTCCTAGTCTGCTACGATGAAGGAAAGAGATAAAGTGGAAGAGGAAATGGGAGTGGGAAGCAAGCCAACTGCAGAGGGAAAGTCAGGTAAGGCACCTGGGCTCAACTGCCTCCTTTCTTTTTGGCACTTTTAGAAGAACCAGCCAAACCAAGGAGCGCCCTGGGTAGCCAGTATTTCACACAAAGGAGACACAAGAGGTTGGTCGAAGTCCATGCAGACAAATGAAGGGTGCCCTGAGAACATCTTCTTGGACACGACAACCTGCTCCACATAAACTTTTAAGGTTGCTGGGCCACACCCTCCAGGGGCGCCTGCATTTGGAGGGCTGTGGGCCCCTGCAAAGGCGCCTGTGCCCAACTCCGGGCTGCCTTGTTCACATCATACATGTTTGGAAGAGTCTCCCAGGGCTTATTGGCTACCTTGGTAGTACGGGACCCAACTCTCCTCCTCCAAACCACTCTAATGCCAACAGGGGGCGTATCCCCCACTCAGCAGTTGAATGCTAGATCCACTGAAACTGGATATGATGAGATAGCACAAGATGACCCTGACCCTCCCCCTCCTTCAGGCCTCCTGGGAAAATGATGAAGACAGAGACAGAGCCACCTTGGGTCCCTTCTCATGCAAGCAGGGCAGCTCATCTGGGCCAGTTTTGAACCCTGCCCATGTTTAGTAGTACTGGCATCAAGACTATCCCCAGGATCCACACCCAGCTTGGAGGGAGCCAGGCCCTGGGCATCCCCCACCCTCACCCAGCCTCTGCAGAGCCCTGTGAGGGGCCCAAGTTCCCTCAAAGCATTTTTCAGACTGAGCTTCGACAGATTTGTCACATGTAGGTAAAAACAAAACAAAAAATTGAAGCAAAGCAAATTCACTGCCACATTATTCTGAGATACGAAAAGGGACAGAATACAAATTGCTAATGTTTCTTTAATTTCCAAATTCATAAGTAAAGAAACTCATTGTAAACAGCAGTGTTTTCTGTTACCTTTTCACATTGGAGTATTTAGGCTATAAACCTTATTGGTTATTGTCTTTTGTGTGTTTTTTTTAACCACCACATAATCCTTTTTAAAAATTGAAAACCAGAGGCAAGCAAGACTGGTGGGGAATGTTAAGCAAAAGATTATTGGGGAGGAAAACGTAAGTTAAGAATTAACTTTCAACTGTGTGGGTCTCCCGGTGAGCCGGGTGAGTAGGGCTGAAGGGACGGGGTTATTTACCATGCCCACCTGTGTCATCAGACCTCCCTCCCGCTCCTCAGAGCACCCAGACGGAGGGACCCAGCCTTTC
Organism: Raphicerus campestris; assembly: GCA_006410735.1. Lineage (NCBI taxonomy): Eukaryota > Metazoa > Chordata > Mammalia > Artiodactyla > Bovidae > Raphicerus > Raphicerus campestris. Next base: position 171,626 of record SJYW01023786.1, on the reverse strand, counting down.
TTTTCATCCTGGAGCCCCCACAGCCTCCCCTTTCCTCCGCATCACTTACTCTGTTTCGTAGGACCAGTCACTTGAACACTGCCTGGCCAAACAGCCAGGTTAAATCACTGCTTAGAGAACATCTCTCCTCTACTAGACAACACGTTTGGTAAAGAGCAACACACAGGGATGCCCTGGGGATGTGGCCCCGGGGGGAGCCAGGGCCCAGGTCTGACTAGCCAGCCCCCTGGGTCCCGCACACTGACCAGAGCGTCCACCCGCCTCTCCACTGAGTCCAGCACCTGCATGTGTGGGGCAGGTTCTGGGGCGACACCTGCGAAGGAAGGCCCATGACCCGGAGGACTCATTCTGAGACTCAGAGGGGATGGAGCTTCCAGTGTCTGGAAGCTTAAATGAGACACATGAGGTGAAGGAAGGAGGGCTGCCTCCCTACACCTCCTGAGTCAGCTGTTTAGGGCCCGTTTTCTTCCCTGATATGATCTGTATGGGTTCATCATTAGTTTCCTATATATGTTTTTTACTTAACTCTTTTAATATCAAGCAAAACTGAGCTCCTTCTGGGTTTATTTTTTAAACATTTGTAAGTAAAATAACACACAAATATAGAAAAAGCACCCTCAACAAAGGGAGGGCTCAGTGGACTGCAATGGGAGCTCCTCTCTGGGAACTGAGGTCACTGTCGGACGCTTTGCAACACCATGGTGTAGCCCACCAGGCTCCTCAGTCTAGAATTTTCTAGGCAAGAGTACTGGAGTGGGTTGCCATCTCCTTCTCTAGGGGATCTTCCCAGGGATCGAACACGGGTCTACCGCATTGTAGGCAGGCACTTTATTGTCTGAGCCAACAGGGGAGCTTCCCACTCTGGGAGGTAGTCGTGTTTTCCTCCGTAAAAGCCCAGGTGCTTCTGACAAGCTCCTCACAGCTTCCTAACCCTGCCCTCAGACATCCACAGCAGCAGTCCCAAAGGCATGGGCTTCTCCCAGCCCTCCAGCTCCCTCCACTACTTTCCAGGTGTGCTGCCACACTAATTTTGAGCTAACTGGGGGTAAATCATTCTGCTTGCTGTATGCACGGAGTATGATTTTCATTCTTATAACCTGAGAAGTTAGTGACTCCTTTTCTTCCCTTCTTCAGAGGGCTTCCAGGATTCTGGGGATATCCTGTGTACTGAACTGGGTGTTGGACAGATGGGCTTATATTTCCAAGAAACCATAACCTCTGCACTTACGGTTTGGGTACCTTAGCAAAACCACAACGAGATACCACACCTGACACCTGTTAGAATGGCCGTTATCAAGGAGTCAAGAAACAATAAGCACTGACAAGGAAGCGGAGGAAAGGGAACTCATGTGCACTGTTGGTAGGATTATAAATTGGTGCAGCCACTATTGAAAACAGTATGGAGGTTCCTCAAAAAATAAAAAATATAGAGTTACCATAGGACCCGTCAATTCTACTTCTGGATATTCTAACTGGAAAAGATATATACACTCTCATGTTCCTTGTAGCATCACTGACAAGATATGGAAGCAACCTAAGGGTCTATTGATGGGTGACAAAGACATGTGATATACACACACATATAATTCAGCCATGTAAAAAAAGGAACGAATGAAATCTTGCCATTTGTGACAACGTGGATATACCTCAAAGGCATTATGCTAAGTGAAATAAGTATGACAGAGATATATGATAACAGTCTCGTTTACATGTGGAATCTAAGCAAACAAAAAACAGGCTTATTGGTACAGAGAACAGATTAGTGGTTGCCAGACGTGGGCAATGGGGAGAGTGGAATAAATATGGGTGAAGGGGATCAGAAAGTATGAACTTTCCCAGTTATAAGCTAAGTAAATCATGGGCATAGAAAGTACATCAGGTGACTCTGGTTAATAATACTGTATTGTATATTTGAAAGTTGCCTAGGAGAACAGATCTTAAAAGCTGTCATCAAAGAAAGTTTTTTCCTTGTAAGCATGTCAAATGATGGGTGTTAACTCGTCACTGTGGTGAGCACTTCACAATGTGGATACAAAGAGTGAATGATTATGTTGTACACCCAAAAGCTAGTGTTATATATGAGTCACATTTCAGTTAAAGAGAATAAATGCTTAAAAATATTTGGGTGCCTTATATAAATTGTCATCAATTAAAAAACAATTGAAATGCAAAAAAAGTTTTTCCACAAAACAGACTTAAGGCCCAGGTGGCTTCCTCTGATTTCTACCAAACATTTAAGGTAGAAATTGATGCCCATCTCCTAACACACTCTTCCAGAGAACAGATATAGAGAGCATACACCTGACACTCGCTTTATCCGACCAGGAGAATACTCTCTCACCCTAGCAATAGACATTAGAGAACAAGGAAATTACAGGCCAAATTGTCCTGAATGTTGATGTCAAAATCCAAAGTTAAATATTAGCCATTTGAATCTGGAGGCATTTAGAAAGGAAGGAAGCTGGGATTTCCTGGCAGGATTTCCGTCCGTTGATGTGGACAGGGTCGCTGGGTGTTTGGGTGCTGCCTGGGGCGGTGAAGGGACAATGCCATCAGGTTAGAGGAATGAGCCTTCAGTGACAGGGGTGAGGAGGGCCTGGGTCATCCTCAGAGACAGTCTTGGGGTGGGGTCTCCAGGCTATGGTTATGGAAGGTCCCTCTGGGAGGACATGGGAGTCTCTCTTCCGTGTCATTGCAGGGTCGAAGGATGGACGAGGAGCTTGCACGGGCTGGATTGTGATGAGGAAGGATGAGCAGGGAGGGTGAGCCCTCAGACCCGGTGTGGCCACGGACCTTCCCTGGCCAGGCCGTAAACCCAGGATGCTCAGACAAGTGCTCGCATCAGTAGTCGCAAGACAGTGGGGCATACCAGCTTCACCCACTAAACCACCAAGCACAGTGCAGCAGGCTGCTTTCCTCATGAATCAGCACCAGCTGCGCCTCCAGGGCTGAATGGAGGCCAAGCTGCTTCATTAGAGACGTGCCATGTGGGGCACTTGGCTCGGAGAGGTGGGGCTCTGAGACAAGCCCACTACTAGCCAGCTCACCAGGAGGGGGCTCCCCTTGAGGTGGCTGATGTGTGAAAATGCTGGGGGAAGAGGGCCACATGGAATGGGACCCCTGATCCTTCAAGGAACTTCTTTCCAGTATATTGGACGGCTTTGGGATCAGGGATCAACACATCAAGGAGGCTCAAGCTGGGTCAGACATGTGCCCTCCTGTCGGCTAAGACCCCTCTTGTCCTTGGAGCAACCGGAGGGCAGCAGGATTGGAGGGCTGGAGTGGGAGTGGCGTCCTGGGCTCCAGGGTCCAGGGCACCATCTAGAGGATTTAGGGGTTCGGAGATTTCTGTCCCCAGGGAACCAGCTACCTTCGTGTCCCACATCCATCTGTCATCAGCGTTGAGACTCTGGGAAAGTCACTGAACATCCAGACATTTTAGTGGCCTGTATATATGGATCCCAGCTCCTGCCCTGAGTCTCCCCCTCGCCCCCACGGCTGATGTGGGGCTCATAAAGATGATAACAGACATTCACAAGTTGAAAAGCATCACACCAATAACCTCCCCCCCACCCCCACCCCCGCCTTG
>SJYW01023786.1:101874-160569 GCA_006410735.1 Raphicerus campestris | reverse complement strand
CCGCCTTGTGGCACCCAAGAGGCTGGACTTCTACGTTTCTTGCTTACGTCCCAGGCGTTTAACATTTGAAAACTTCTGGAGAAGGGAACAGCTAGCTACCCACTCCAGCATTCTGGCCTGGAGAATTCTGTGGACTGTATAGTCCATACGGTCGCAAAGAGTTGGACATGACTGAGCATATACCCTCTTGTTTGCTAAGACCCCTCTTGTCCTTGGAGCAACCGTGGGGCAGGAGGACTGGGAAGGGCTGGAAGGAATGGAGTCCTGGGCTCAGGGATCCAGGGCACCATCTAGAGGATTTAGGGGTTCAGAGATTTCTGTCCCCGGGGAACCAACTACATTCATTGTCCCACACCCATCTGTCATCAGCTTTGAGACGAGACTCCAGGGAAGTCACTTAAAATCTAGACATTTTAATGCCGCGTACCATAATGTACGGATCACAGCACCTGCCGTGAGCACCTGTGACGGACCAGTCATTTTTCTTCAGGGTTTACCTGACGTTTTATATTAAGCTTCATCACGTAATAGTACTAATAAGTGGGTCCTATTAACATTTCTGTATCAGAGAATAGGGGACTGAGGACAGAGAGGTTAAGTAACTTTCTCAGGTTTACGCGGCTTCTGGTATGATTTGAACCCAGACCATCAGGCACCAGCCCCCATGCTCTCAGTCACTGTTCTGGGTGCCCTTTCTATTAATTAATCTATTTAATCTCACTAAATAAAGTCGTGTCCCCAGGCAGTGAGCCCGCTGGCTGTCTTAAGTGCACACCACACTGCTGCATCCCTCTCCCCAAGCCCAACTTTGATTCGGTTGACCTCCCTGCACAACTGGTGATCAAAGAAAACAGAAGTGGGCCCTGGGAACTTCTCCATCGTCTTCTCCCAGCAACGTAGCAATAGTTTGTCTCAAGGTTTGTTCTGTTTTCCATGAGCATGGCTTGGGTATCAAGAAAAGGAGGAGTATAAGGAATTCAAACGCAGAAAGCAGATGAATGCCATGTGTGGTCAAGATGATCCATTGGTCACTCCCAGCAGTGGTTCAGACACCTTAGGATCCCCTTCTGGCCACACAGCAGTGTAGGGGCACACATGTACCACCCCCACTAACCACTCCATTGCAGGTACTGTGGAAATAACACCAGTGGCTGTTTATACAGCAGAGCCTGGAACCAGGTAGAGGGAGGATTGGGTACCACTGAGGTTGGTGCCCACTCACAACCAGTTCAACCACTGCCTGCCCTCAGCCAGGCCTTAATCCAGGCTGCTCAAATGACTGGTCAGATTCTAGTCAGTGCCCCTGGAGGCCTGTTAGACTCCATCTGGTAAAGCCACCAAGGCGCCAGCTCAGGAGACCCTTTTCCCAGCTAATGAATATTTATTCCTCATTAAGAGTTGTCAGTTAAAGTGAAGCTAATTCTTTGCTAATCTGTCATATGGATGTTTGGTTTGAAATGTACTGGGTTCTAAGCTATTAGGGAGTTACACTGATTACTGACTATTCAGAGTATTTGGTAGAGTGCCAGGAAAGCGTTTATAGGATGGAGATGCTGGGGGAAGAGAGAAACAGACTGAACACCCCTGATGATCAGAGGGGCCCTTTGATTGGGACAAAGTGTATAGTTTGGGGTCAGGGATTTAAATGTAGAGTCAGGAGACTGGGTCAGACATGTACCATTTTCCTGTCTCAGGCATCTCTTCCAAGTCGTCAACTGTCTCCCTGCAGCAACCTTGGAGCAGGTGCAGGAGGGTGTGGGAGAGGAGTCAGAGAAACTCTTGGGTCCGTGGTCCAGGGCACAAGCTGGCGGTCTCGGGTGTTCAGGGATCTGTGTCCCAAGGTGGCCAGCTACATTCCTGTGTAGGATTCATTACTCATCAGTGTTATGTCAAGTCACTTAATCCCTCAATTTCTGTGCCCTGCATCATAAAATGTGGGTCACAGCCCCTTTACTGCCCAGCCCACAGTGCAATGTAGAGTTCAGAGGAGATAACAGGCTTTGCCCATGAACTATAGTATCTAACCATTTGAAGGCTGATAACCTTCTCTCCTGACTCATAGTCATTCCTCTCTGGAGGAACCACTGCCGCATTTCTTATTCTTTCGGGCTAGGAATATTTGAATACTTCTATAGCGCTTAGGAAGAACTGATAATTTTTCTTCAGGTTTTATCTGTATTCACTTAAAATCAGTCTCATAATAGCAGCAAGTAGGCCCTACTACAGAGATGGCAATGGCACCTCACTCCAATACTCTTGCCTTGCAAATCCCATGGACGGAGGAGCCTGGTGGGCTGCAGTCCATGGGGTCGCAAAGAGTCTGACATGACTGAGCGACTTCCCTTTCACGTTTCACTTTCATGCATTGGAGAAGGAAATGGTAACCCAGTCCAGTGTTTTTGCCTGGAGAATCCCAGGGACGGGGGAGCCAGGTGGGCTGCCATCTATGGGGTCACACAGAGAAGGACATGACTGAAATGACTTAGCAGCAGCAGCAGACCCTACTAACACTTTCCTATCACAGAACAAGAAATGAGAACAAGAGGGTCCACATAACCTTCCCAGGTTCACGTGACGCCTGGTATTTGAACCCAGACCATCAGGCACCAGCCCCCACGCCCTCAGTCACTGTGCTGTGAGCCCTTTCTATATTATCTCATCTGAATAAAGTCATGTTCCAGTGAGATCGGTGCTGAATAGTCTGGAGTGTATTAACTGCACACCGCATTGAAACATTCCTCTCCCCAGCCACAGCTTTGATTCAGCTGACTCCCCTAGGCAGCTGGCGATCAAGGGGAACAGAAGTGGGACCTGGGAATGAATTCATATTTCCCCATGGTCTCCTCCCAGGAATATGTCAATAGTTCTGCTTTGAACGTACAAATACGAATTTGAACGTATTTTCCTGGTTAACCAAAAGAAAAGGATCACAAGGGATTCAGACACTGGACGCACAAGAATATCATGTGCGGTCAAGATGGTCATTCAACCATTCCCAGCTGTGGTTCAGACACATGAGAATTCACTGCTGGCCACACAATAGGTAGGGGCAGACATGTGCCACCCCCACTAACCACTCCATTGAAGGTACTGTGGACATAACACCAGTGAGGAGACTCAAGAGCAAAGGCTGTAGCTGATACAGCAGAGCCTGGATCTGGGTGAACAAGGACTGGGCAGAGATGATGCCCACTCAGAACCAGTTCAGCCACTGCCCGCCCTCAGCCTAGGCCTTAGTCCAGGCTGCTCCACCGGTTGGTCAGGCTTTAGTCAGTGAGGCACTGGGCCCACAGACTTCATTCATTCAGCCCCCAAAACGCCACCAGCCCAGGAGATCCCATTCCCAGCTAGCGAGTAGCCACTGCTCCTCGTCCAGGTTTGGTCAGTTGAAGATGATGCGGATTCTCTGTGCAACTGTCATGTGGGCAGTTGGTTTAGAATGTCCTGGGTTCTGAGCCAGTTCAAGTCAAGCAGGCTACTGGTCATTCAGGGTGGTCACCTGACCACCAGGAAGTCTCATTGCAAAGCCTCAGCAGACAGAATCATGTGCTGAGGGGGAGGGGGGGCAAGATGTCTGTTCTGATCGCCCAGTCCATCAGGGGTCTTCATTTGCAGGAAAGGCAGTGTATTTGGGCTCAGGGATTGAGTCAGGAGTTGGGCTGAGATTTGAGCCATTGTCTTGGGCCAGGCACCTCCTCTGGGTACCAGCTGTCTCCCTACAGCATCCTTAGGCAGGAGGACGTGGGAAGGGAAAGAGGAGAGCCTTGGTTTGTGTATCCAGGGCATGATCTCATGTCCAGGGGTTCAGGAATCTCCATCCCCAGGGAATCATCTCCCTGTCTTGCTTCAGACCCATCACTCAGGAGTGTTGTGACTCTGGGCAAGTTACTCAGTCTCTAAATTTCAGTCTCCTGAGCCGTAAAATATGGGTCACAGCCCCTACTCTGCCCACCCCACAGTGTTGATTCCAAGAAATAACAGATTCTCACCACTACTGACAGCTGAGTATTGAAAGTTCCAACTATTATCATTAAGAAGTTTCTTGTCAGTTTGCTTCATGTATTTTGGAGCTATCTTGTTCAGTGCAAAAAAGGTAACTGTTTTCTCCTTGAAAAATGGACCCTTGGTCGCTATAAAATGTCCTTATTTGTCTCTAGAAAAAATTGTCACAAACTTTGTTTTACATAATAAAGCCAGTCAGATTCTCTCTTGGTTAATATTTGCTTGGTGTACGTTTCCTTATCCTTTTGCTCTCAGTCCCTTTGTATCTCGAATTTAAAGTTCAGCTCTAGAGAGCACACACTAAGATCAGAGCTTTTTATCCATTCTGCCAGTGTCTGCCTATTAATCGAACTATGTAAACCATATACATTTTGTTTAATCACGTAGCATTGAAATCTGTTATTTTGCCATCTGTTTTCTGTATGAGTTACATCTTTGTGTTTTCCTATTCCTCCATTACTGCTTGCTCTTGTGGTCATTTTCTAGTGGACCAATTTCATTCCCATGTTGTTTGCTTTACTATAGATTCTGGATTATAGTCTTAGTGGTTCCCCTGGGGACAATTAACATCTTAATTTATAGAATTCTTATTTGGATTAATACCACATTAATTTCAGTGATTCACAGAGACTTGACTCATCTGCGGATCTGTTCCATTACCCTCCTGTATGTTGTTATTGTTATATTCATTATCCACTTTATACTTTTTGCGTTCAGGAACATAGATTTACAATATTCTTGTAGTGTCCTTTTTAACCAGATAGAATAAAATAGTACAGGGTTTATATGGACTTCACTCAGAGCTCAGTTGTTAAAGAATCTGCCTGCAATGCAGGAGACCCCGGTTGGATTCCCGGGTCGGGAGGATCCCCTGGAGAAGGGATAGGCTACCCACTCCAGTATTCTGCCTTGAAGAATTCCTCGGACTGTTTATGTATAGTCCATGGGGTCACAAAGAGTTGGAAACGACTGAGTGGCTTTCACTTTCGCTTTATACGTTTATCCTATATACATCTTCTGTACTTACATTTACACTATTGTCTTTTCAGCATAAAGGGCTCCACATTTCTTACAGGTAGCAATGGATCCTCACAGGTTTTATTCATTGGTAATGTCTAATGTCTCCATTACTGAAGGGCGTCTCTACTAGAGAGTTCTCGGTTGGCATTCAGTGACTTTTAGCAGCTGTCTGTTTTGTTTTCTTGACTGCATGGCATGTGACTTGCTGGATCTTGGTTTCCCAACCAGGGATTGAACCCCAGGCCCTTGGCCAGTGAAAGTGTGAGTCCTAACCATTGGACTGCCGGATAATTCCTTCTTTCAATGCCTTTAATACACCATCCCACTGATTCTAATAAAAATCGGCCCTTACACTTCGTGGGAGGTTTTGCACGCGATCTGCCACTTCTTTGTTGTTGCTTTCATGAGTCTTTGTCTTTGGCCTTGAATTATTTTATTATGATGCAAGTTTGTTTATTCATTGTATGAGGACTTCCCTCATAGCTCAGTTGGTAAAGAATCCGCCTGCCATGCAGAAGACCCCATGGGTCAGTAGAAGGGATAGGTTACCCACTCCAGTATTCTTGGGCTTCCCTTATGGCTCAGCTGGAAAAGAATCTGCTTGCAATGCAGGAGACTTGGGTTCGATTCTTGTGTTGGGAAGATTTTGATTCCCTGGAGAAGGGAAAGCCTACCCACTCCAGTATTCTGGCCTGGAGAATTCCATGTACTACAGTCCACGGGGTCACAAAGAGTCAGACACGACTAAGCAAGTTTCACTTTCACTTTGGGCTTCCCTGATAGCTCAGTCGGTAAAGAATTTGCCTGGAGTGCAGGAGACCCAGACTCAACCCCTGGGTTGGGACGATCCCCTGGAGAAGAAGGAAATGGCCACCCATACCAGTATTCTTGCTTGGAAAATCCTACAGACCGAGGAAGAGGAGCCTGGCGGACTACAGTCTGTAAGGTCACAAAAGTTGGATACAAGTTAGTGACTAAACCACCAAGCTTATTCAACTCGATGTTTATCAAACTTCCTGAATACTGTGATTGTGTTTTCCATTAAATTTGGTGAGATTTTGGCTAGTACTTCACATGGCCTCCCTTTCTCTCTCGTGTCTTTTAGGAACTCTCTTTATGCATGTGGTAGTACACAGGTCTAATTAGGCTCTGTTCATTTATCTTCCCTATCCCCCTGCCTTTTCTCTTTAGAAAAAAAAACAACTGTTCATCAGACTGGAACTCAGTTATCCTGATGTCTTCAAATCTGCTGAGTCTGTCTTCCTCCTGTTGAAATCTGTTCAGCCCTATTGTGGGTTTGTGTCCCCACCCCCAGTTAGGTATTAGTTCCTTATTTGGAAAGAAGGTCTCAAGTTTGGAAACACAGACACAGAGAAGGCCACATGATACTGAAGGCAGAGATTAGAACTATGCAACTGCAAGGCAAAGGAAACCGTGGAGTTCCAGAAGATGCCAAATGCTAGAAAGCAAGGAATTCATTTTCTAGTTTTTCATAGGGAGCATAGCCCAGCCTAGATTGACTCCAGATTTCCAGCCTCCAGAAGTATGAAACAGTAAATTTCTGTTGTTTTAAGCCACGTGGTTTGTAGCAGCTCTGAGAAAGTAATGGAAGCCCCTCCAGTGAAATTTCCAGTTACTCTATCCTTTTCAACTCCAGATATTCCATTTAGTTCTCTCTTATAAGTTTATCTCCTTTATTGCTATTCTGTACTTCAAAGAATATAATTTCCATACCTACTGTTCAGTTTTTAAAATATCATTTCTTTTGATTCTTTGAACATAAATTATGTCCATAGCAGCAGTATTTACAATAGACAAGACATGGAAACAACCAGATTTGTGAGGGTACAGAGCAGAAGAGAAGGGGGCCCCCCAGAAATCTTGCACCCAGAGCAGGTCAGCCCCCACATATACTGAGAGGGAGGAGGATGAGGAGAGTGGAGTGCAGGCCGTGGAGCAGGTGCTTAAGAGATGTGCCCCTGGAGGCTCCAGCAAGGGGCTCCCCCAAGCCTCTCTTATTCTGAGGCACCCTTGGGGGAAAGAGTTCCTACATTCACATATGTCCCTTGTTCCCAACAGTCTCAGCCCTGGACAGTGTTTCTGGCAGGACAATGGCCCGTCTAAAGATGACCATATGCTAATCTTTAAATTCTACCCACATGTCACCTTATATGTTTGGGAAAGAGAATCAAGGTTGCAGACAAAGCTAGGCTGGTAATCAGCTAACATGAAAATAGGGAGAATATCCTGGATTATCCAAGCAGTCCCAGCATCATCACAAGGGTCATTAAAAGTGGAAGTAGGAGGCAGAAGAGTCAGGGTTGGTGCGATAATGACTCCACTGAACATTGCAGGCTTTGAAGATGGAGGTGGGGCCAGGAGGTAAGGAGTGCAGACAACCTATAGAAAATGGAGTGGAGGAAACAAGACTCCTGGAGCAGGAAAGGAATGCAGCCCTGCAGACACGTTAAGTTTAGCCTGGCAAGGCCTGCATCAGGCCTCTCACTCAAGAGTCAGGAGGTTTGTTATTCTGAGATTATATATTGTTATTGCTACTTAACAACTTCCCAGGTACAGAATTTGCCCTGCAGGAGGTGCAAGAAATACAGGTTCAGTCTCTGGGTTGGAAAGATCCTCTGGAGGAGGAAATGGCAACCCACTCCAGCGTTTTTGCCTGGAGAATCCTATGAACAGAGAAGCCTGTTGGGCTACAGTCCATGGATCTCAAAGAGTTGAACACAGCTAAGCACACGCACACACACTGCTACTTAAGCCAAATTCATTCCTAAAAGACCTTTAATTGGTCCGCCCAACACCCACTCAGTAACATGAAACTTAGGTAGTACTGTGATATATTGGAGAAAGCTTATCTGTTAAGCCTTTGGAATAATACAGCTTTCCCCTAGAAATATTTGATACCCAGTTTCTTTCATCTGATTTTATAAAGGACTAGTAGGCTGGAGAAGGCAATGGAGAAGAGAATGCCAGTACTCTTGCCTGGCAAATCCCATGGACGGAGCAGCCTGGTGGGCTGCAGTCCATGGGGTTGCTGGGAGTCGGGCACGACTGAGCAACTGAGCGACTTCACTTTCACTTTTCACTTTCATGCATTGGAGAAGGAAATGACAGTCCATTCCAGTGTTCTTGCCTGGAGAATCCCAGGGACAGGGGAGCCTGGTGGGCTGCCGTCTATAAGGTCACACAGAGTCAGACATGACTGAGGTGACTTAGCAGCAGCAACAGTAGGCTAATAAAATCAGATAGTGTCCTGGTCACAATATTTCTATTAATCTTAGAAAAGCAATAATTTTTTTTCTAATCAGTAAGTAGATTAAGAAGCCTAAAACCAGCATATATTTTTAATAAGACTGAATTCAATGATTTTAACATGAATACCTTTATTGAGTCACATTTTAAATTTATAAGTAGAAATTAGTGTTACAAATAAATGATATTTGTATTGCACTTATAGGAAACATTCAGAAAGTTATTACTTTGAATTTGTCCCTTCCAAGTGATTTCTGTAGATCGCTAGAAACCTGCTATCATAAATGTATTATCATAAATCAAATTCTAGTTTTAGAAGAGAATATATTATCTTTAATCATGGAGACCATATCCTATATTTATCATTATTGGCAATATAACTGGGTAGGACATTACCTGGACTGCAGTATATTTAAATAACTTGTTTTCATTTTCTTATAAGACTGTTTCAAACCTAAATGAATAACCTATAATCAAAGCAATTATATTATTTTTAAGCATATCCTTTTGGATATATTCAAAGCCAGTGTATTCTCCCTAACCACCCCACCTCAAAAAAAAAAAAAAAAAAAAACAACTCCATTTAGGAGTATAGGAAAATAAAAGTTTCACATACTGTCTTTAAGTATATTTAAAGGTAGGTTGAGTAGAGAGAGAAAAAATGTCAGGAAAAACATGACAACTTTAAACAGCTTATCTTCTGATGATGGTACAGCTATCATAATAATGTCACATTTAGAACATGCAGAAGAGAATGAATTAAACAAATGCTAACAAAGCCCTTAATTTACCTTCTCTGTGGAAAAATGACAAAATGTTATGTTCCTGAGCTTCCTACTTTTAAATCCATACTACAGCTCCACATACACACATACACACACACACAAATTGATTCTTACATGGGTACAAAGAATAAACTGTTTCACATATAGGTTATTTCTTCCTTACAAAATATTAAACACAAATTCCCATTTAATTTTGCCACTGTTAAATCTTCGCTGTCCTTAAGGAAAAGGTTGTTTCAAAAATAAAGTAGGTATGGTTTTTCCAAGTAGAATTTACTTGTTCATAGACATATTCTCCACGTGACTAATTTCCAACCTTTACAATTATAGCAGCTTTACTTGGAGTAGAGGATTCAGGCACATTGAATCATAAAGCCTTTGTAACACATTTGAGAGGTAAATTACGAGTCAAAACCTTCATCGTCAGTCAGTTCTCCCACCTGGAGAAGAGAAGCCTCATGTTTAAGTTAGTGATCCTGTTGAAAATAGCTTAACATCTCTGAATCTCGTCCATGTCAAGAATGGTTTTAAATTTTGATCAAGCATATGGAAAAAATATTTCAGATGTACAGATACAAAATGAGAAGATAAATGTAAAAATTACATCTTTCAGCATCCCATTGTGCTTTCTTCTGTAGGTTAAAGGTAAAAGAGAGATTTTGACAGAGATTTGTGTGGCTGTTGATGAAGACTCTGGCCCACCAAGTAAGCCAGTTTATGGGCATAATGGCAAGGAGCAGGAACTCGGATGATACCCTTTAGGAGAAAGGAAAAAAAATACACATTTTTTTTTTAACCTTTATGTTTACTTCCACTAAGTTTCAATTTTTTTTAATAGATGTCCAAGTTTCAAAAAGTAGATTCAATTTTGTCCAGTTTCACAGATGTGAAGGAAAATCAGTATCAAGAAATACCACAGCCACTGTGGAAAACAGTATGGAGGTTCCTTAAAAGCAAAAAGAGAGTTACCATATGATCCAGCAATCCCACCCCTGGGTGCATATCGAGGAAAGACGACAGCTTTAACTCAGAAACATGCACGAACCCCAGCAGCACTATAACAGCCAAGACACAGAAGCAACCTAAGCGTGGGTCAACAGATGAGTGGACCAAGTCGTGGTCTGCTTCTCCGATAGAACACTAACTCAGCCGTAAAGAATGAAATGATGCCATTTGTGGCCACATGGATGAGCCTAGAGATTATCATGCTACCTGAAGTAAGCCAGAAACAAATATTATAGTGTATCACTTATATGTAGAATGTAAAAAAGTAGGGTACAAGTTAACTTATTTACCTAGCAGAAATGGACAGAAAACAAATCCATGGTTATCAAAGGAGAAAGGGCAGGGGAGAGGGATAAATTAGGAGTCTGAGATTAACAGATACACACTACCAAAGTGAAGAAGAAAAAAAATAAAAACTTACCGAGAAATTGTAGTACATGTGGCACAGTTTGTAAGTGAGACCCTGTACTGCATCCGGGCTCAAGTAAAGTGTGTCGTGGATGACGTTATAATGAGTGGGAGTGACAGTACCAGTACCTTCTCGCACAGACTGACTCACAATGAAAAAATCATACCTAGAATTATAGAACGTGTCGGTCTCACGCTTATTTTAGAAGAAAGATGATGTAGCAAACCTGGTCTCTAAGGTAACATTAATTTATAGAAGTCCATCCTACCGAGCTGCCTTTATATTTAGAAGCCTGGCTAACTGTTGAGTGATGACTTGCTAAAGCACATCTAGAAAAGACAGGGAAATCACTGACGTGATTAATAACACTCAAGGGATCTCAACTCAGAAGCAAATGTGCTGATGCCTAGAGGCAGCACGCTTCCAGTAGCACATTAGCCGTGGTCACAGGGAATGGGATTCAGGGGAAAATAGAAGGATCTGTCTTTCAAGTCTCCAGAATAGATTCAAACGCCCTGAATTGTGTGAGTGGTAAGGTTAACCAGTTTACTGTCTCTGTTGAATGTTTATGTCATCTTCTGCTATGCTTCACGTTTATCCTACTCTCCACCGGCTTTGTTTTCTTCAGTCCTTTCCTGCCTTCTACCAGAAGCATCAATGTTTCTNGATTAACCAGTTTACTGTCACTGTTGAATGTTTATATCATCTTCTGCTATGCTTCACGTTTATCCTACTCTCCACCGGCTTTGTTTTCTTCAGTCCTTTCCTGCCTTCTACCAGAAGCATCAATGTTTCTGCCTTTCTTCAAATTGTGTTCATTTCTCCCTCTCTATTGGTATGCATGTCCTATTTATTTCTCGCTGTGTGTTTTGCATAACTTTCTTATTTGCATAATTTCTTGAGACGTTCAAAGTGAACCAGAAGTTCTAGCATTTCTACCTAACACCTGAGTCATCTTAGAATGATCGGTATATCTGTCTGGTTTTTAAATTCTGAGAAACAAAATGAAGACAAATTTACCATCTATCACACAAATCATTTTTAACCCTCTTTAGGCCAGTTCTTCCTTTCTCATCCAAATCATTCAAACCTTGAAAAATTCTTACTATTTAAATAAAAGGGAACCTTTAAAATAAAGAAAGCTGGCTTACCATTCTGTCCGGGTCACCTTTAGGTCAATAACTGTTCCTGGAGATGGATTGTTAAGTCTCCCTCCATCCTTTTCAATAAAAAATCTGGTATTTATTCTTTTCTTCACCACGATGAAAGTTAGTCTGACCCTTAAAAGATTACGATCACTTGTCACTACTTGCTCTGTGTTATCTCAGAAGCATTCAGAATGTCAAAAACAGCCCACACTTCGGAGCCATTAAAGGGAGCCTGCAGACAGCAGGCAGCATCTCCCCACCCGTTTTACTGTCTTAGCTCCACTAGCCTTATTCAGGCAGTATAGGAGGAGGTCTCGACTCATAGCCATTCAGATCCTAGGGGAAGGGTCCTTTCCTCCCAAGGTCAGAATTACTTGTACTGTTATGCTGGGCACCAGGCTTCATGGACAAGCAGATGAGGCCAGAGAAGAGAACTGAGAAAGCCCCAGGCCTGGGATGTACAGAACTCCAGGATCGAGAAGCTGGAGAAGTACAAACTACTGACAGGCTGTATTCATGGATGCTAAAAACATCAGAGGTTAGCAAGCCCTCCTCCATCAAGGTTTGGCAGGAGATTAGATGAGAAAGATTCATGGGTTCCCATGTGGGGANGGGTTTTTCTGGAGACGACGACTCATATTTCATAGGTCAGGAGTCATCCTTATGAATCAATTAAACAGCAGTTCATCCACATGAATCTGCTTGGAGGGAACAGTTTTCTTCAAAACATCAGTAGATACTGTGAGCAGTGCTCAGCATATCAAGGACAATCACCTATTTGCCTCGCGTGTCTACCCCCTTACTACACTTCTGTTCACTTCAGAGTCTTGGGATGGCCTGGTAAACGGTGATGACATATGTTTGCCTCGTCATCTGAATGTGCACTCAGTGGATGAGGTGAGGCATTCTGGCTCTGCATTTTCACTGCCTTCTCAGGATTTACATGTAGCAAATGCTTGTAAGGCCCCGAGAGGCCTGCCACAACCACCATCTGACCCGCAGGACTGCCCGTGCTCACGTGGGCATTGTCTTAAGTGGCCACATTTGTCACCGTTGTTATGCAGCAAAAGAGAATGGCCAGAAGCTTCCACACAGAATGTTCTGGGAGCCTAACTTTGCCAGAAGGTCAGGGAAGCCCATCGCTAAGAACAGCCTGTCCGTGGATCTTGCCAGCAATGTGCACAAGGGCCACCTCTCTCATCTGGCTTCCCCACTAAACATTCCCAGAGATTTAACTCACCGCGTCAGGTCTGGATCGATGCTTGCCACAAATCCTGCAACTGACTTCCGTCGACGTTCAATATCGTGGAAACAATCGATACCGATGAACATTGCATTCTGCAACTTAAGTTTTAAACAGGGTAGAAGATTGAGTTAGAACAGAACACAATGCAAATTTACAATTTAAATAGGACCTTAACAAATTCTGCCAAAGACAGATGAAAGGAAGAGAAGCCAACAGAATCCCCTCGTACTCCTATGTCCACCTTCCAGAGGGCACCTCCCAGCTTGCAGTTCATCTGCAGAGCAATTTTTGTAGCGATGGTCACCGGCGTCTTAGGTCTGTCCAAGGTCCGTTTCAACACGCACTGGCTTGGAATTGGGTAATTGATGCACAGGTATCTTTTTATGCCATCGTAAATTTCCTTGTTGTCAGTGGGCAGCAGGCAAAGGACCTTGAAAGGAAGCAAATGTGAAACTCCCCAAGATGCAAGGACACAATGATGCGAGAAATGGATGCTGTGTTGAGGAAGCTACGTAGGCAGATCACTGACAAAGTAGAGCCTGTTTAAGCAGATACCTGAGTCCATGAGCGCAAAGGGTCTACAGTCCCACTTCATTCAACAATTGTTAGTGTGAACATACAGAAGAGACAGGCTGTGAGGTATTATTTGGAAATACGCATCAGTCCCTTAAACCTGCCAAACGCTTTTATGCTGGTCATTTGATTTCCAGGAGTTTATCATGAAGTTGACATAGTGGGTTAAGAATATGGACTGAACTCTGCCATCATCAGGACAGTCACCATCGATGGATGATCACTATGTGTGGGGCACTCACCAAGCATTTTACTTGATTTGGTTAATTATCTCAACAGTTTACTTAGAAATACTATTATCCCCATTTTATCCTCCCCCCAGTACCAGCAAACAAATGTGGGGAGTTGCTAAGGAAATTGCCTGGTTTACAAGGTTCCAAACTCTCACCAGGAACTCTAATAGGATACTAAGCAGTTAGGAAGAGAGGTTCCTGCTTGCTTGTTTCTGACTAATGGGAAAAAATCATCAATGTATTCTTTTCAACATAATGATACTTAGAAGTTTTTGGCAGACATTATCAGATTAGGGCAATTCTTTTCTCATTGTAGATTTAGCAGGTTTTTCTTTTTACATGAAAGGGTGAAGTGAAAGTGGCTCAGTCCTGTCCGACTCTTTGCAACCCCAGGGACTGTATAGCCCAGTTCTCCAGGCCAGAATAGTGGAGTGGGTAGCCTTTCCCTTCTCCAGGGGATCTTCCCAACCCAGGGATTGAACCCAGGTCTCCCACACTGCAGGCGGATTATTTACCAGCTGAGCCACAGGGCCCATGAAAGGGTATGGGATTTTATTAAATGCATTACCTGCGTAATGCATTTAATCAAGAGACATATTCACCATAATTCTCCACACTAACCAGTTCATTTTTAGGAAAGGTATAAAATGTCAAGGTGGTAAAACCCAAAGACAGATTAAAGATACTTCCCAGATTAAAAGAAGACTAAAAAAGCCTGTCAGAGGCCTCAGGAGACCCTGGATGAACAGAAGAGTTTATTTTGCCATAAAAGGGGATGAAGGTGGAATTTGAATTAGGTGTGTACATCAGATAAATGGCTGAGGAAAAACACATACACATCCACGTTTGTGTGCCTGTGTATTCATTCGGTTGTGTCCGACTCTTGGCAACCCCATGGACTATAGCTCACCAGGCTCCTTTGTCCATGGGATTTCCCAGACAAGAATACTGGAGTGGGTTGCCACTTCCTCCTCCAGAGGATCTTCCCAACCCAGGGATTGAATCCGTGTCTTCTTCATCTCTTGCATTGGCAGGTGGATTCTTTACCACTGAGTCATCTGGGAAACCCGTGTACATACCTGTAGCTGCTGTGAATGACACATGTGTATATATACACATATATTACATATATCATGAAAGGGAGAGAATTGGTTATATGTAGGTAGATGTAGCGGGCTTCCCAGGTGGCACTAGGGGTAAAGAGCCTGCCTGTCAACGCAGGAGACTTTAGAGATGCGGCTTGAATCCCCAGGTAGCGAAGATCCCCTGCGGGAAGGCATGGCAATCCACTCCTGTCTTCTTGCCAGGAGAATCCTCATGGACACAGGAGCCTGATGGGCCACAGTCCATGGGGTCACACAGAGTCGGACACGACTGAAGAGACTTAGCACCACACAGGTAGGTCTAGAGAGGGGAAAAGAATGTTTATAGAAATGTGATAAAATTTACTGAGTGGGAAACCTGAATGACGGTTGTAAAGAGAGCTGTACTTTCCTATAAGTCTGAAAACATAAAAAGCAAAAAGGTTTCAAAACCTCACGAAAATAGTGGAGGTTTTACACTGGATTGATGTGAACTCATTTTTAAAACAGAAAAATAATAAAAGATCCTCTATTTAAAACAGTGGGCACTGTGCTCACAGTTGGCATTTTTACTGCCAATATTGGGTTTTGAGGAATATGTGGCATTATGTATTAATATAAGCTGATTATTTTATTCTTTTTGCCTTAAATTGACTCAGTAGATTTCTTTTCCTTCCTAGTTTAAAAAAATCTATAGTTTTAAATGTGCTTTTATTTCCTGTGTATCTGCCTTACTCTTCCAACTCACACATTTATAGGAATTAAATTATTATTCAAACACTTATGCTTCCTCATCACGACCTGTTTAAAACAGTGATCTATAATCTTTTGTCTGCACACGCCATAAGGAAAATATTCCTGAACTATGTGAGTACTTATGAACTCTTCTAGCATCACCACCATTCACTTTAACATTTGGGAAGTTAACATTCACTTTTAGATATAAATATGTGGCTTCATGTCTTCCCATCACATTCAGTGGATCACTTTACACAGACTGGTTCTGGCCCCCCACCCACCCAATGCCACCCAGCCTTTGAAATTTGTGAGCCACATGGCTTCACCCCTGCTTATGCACATGAATTCCCCTCTGTTTTGAGTCTAGGGAGACTTTTGTTTATGCCTAAAGATATTTTGCACATAATTTCCAGTTGCTGTTTCATCAGTCATTCCAGTTGTTTGGAGTATATATGATTATAGGCATGCTCTCTCCCCACCATCTGAAACAAAAAATACCTTAAAATATTTAAGGGGCACCTTGAATAAGAGAAAAGCAAAGCCAGGATAAATGGGTAAAAGTGGGACACGTTCCCATTGAAGATATAGATAAACTTTCTTAAAAGACATACCCACAGTTAGAAAGGCAGTCTTTCACTTTCCAGGCAGATTTGCTCAGAGGACAAAGTCATGTCATGAGCTGGGATGCAGACCCACCACCAGGGCCTCTTCAATGCCATTCTAACATGTGAGTCTTTGCTGAGTCCCTCCAGAGGCTTCCCTGCCCTAGCTAACCATTTAAGATTTAAGGCTACAACACCGGAGAAGAATTAAGCATGGTGTCCAATCACAGTGACGGGAAGCAAGCACACAAGACTTAAGAAGAGGATTTCAAAAACAAGACATTTCATTTGAGTGTGATAATGGCTCACAGAAAGCAGCCGCCATGCACGAGTGCCTAAGTCACTTCAGTTGTGTCCGACTCTTTGTGACTCTATGGAATGTAGCTCTGTCCTTCGGATTCTCCAGCAAGAATACTGAAGTGGGCTCCTATTTCCTACTCAAGGGGATCTTCCCGCCCCAGGGATTGAACCTGAGCCTCTTACATCTCCTGCATTAGCAGGCATGTTTTTTACCACTAGCATGGTGACTCACAGAAGAGAGTATTCAGCGTAGCCTAAAAGGTTCCCTGGTAGAAGCTGAAAGGAGAGAGAAGTCTAGGCTCTGTGGATAAGACAATAAGAGGAATAGCCTGGTTTTGTAATCAAGAAACAAAAGATCCCTTTTGAGAGCATTTTGGATGATGAAGGAAGAATGTGAGATGAGTTTGAACAAAGCACCCAAAGGAAGGAAGGAAAAGGAAATAACTTTAGTAATTTAGGTACAACACTTGTTGTCAGCTTGGTCTAAGACATTGGATGGGGAAAAGGAAAAATCCCAAGAGAAATACCAGACAAAAGAAAGGACACTTACTGGAAGAGACCAGATCACAGACTTTGCAGGTTATAGCTGAAGAGAGAGAGAGTACACATGTCTCTACCATGATACATATTACTTAATATTTTTATGGTGTTTTTCAGCTTGAGACTTAAAAATTAATTCTAAGTCCTCAAGCCTGAAAGAATGAGCATAACACAGTGATATTACGTAGTAGCTAAAACCCCAAAGTCTGTATTGAGCTACATTACAGGGGTAAATTTCTATTTTTTGGCTGACTTGGGAAACCAATGGCAACATCTCAATTCAAAGATATTAATACATACAAATGCAGCTCCCTCACTAAGGAGGGGGCACACATCACAGAGACACTTACCATCTGTGTTTTTTGTGAAGCGTGTTTTTCTAAGGTTCTTATGTAAGATTGGACTGTATCATCTGTTTCAAGCCTAGAAAGTAAGTATTTCATATTTCAAAAATAATGACTAGTGAAACGTAACAACATTTTATACCGCCAATGACACGTGATACAAAACAAGATAAGCATTTCAGTTGAAAGTTTTTAAGACAAAACCAAGTTCAGTTTTTGGAAATAAGACTGGAAACTAGTTTTTACCATCTCCTCCACTCCTCCACTTGCTAATTCTCATGTCTTCAAGATGAAGCCCAAGAGCCAGAAGTCTACAGATCCCAAGAGTCTGATATTAATACATGCAGGCTGGAGCAGACTTTACTTTCTTGCTCACACACATTTTCGAGTTTGGATAACATGTCAGAGTCCTATAGTTTCAGAAGTCTTTCCACTTTCAGATTGCCAGCAACCAGTTTTGAAATCATAAATAATTTCTGCTCTACTTACAGTTTTGCATTTCTAACAGTTATGCCCATTTGGGGTGTCACTTTCTGTAGATTCTGCTGCAAGGTCAGGGCTGTTCCATGATTTCCCTTAGTATAGACTATCAGCCAATGATCCAGTGACATTGCTCTGAGTAATGGCACCTCCCTTGTGTTTTTTGACCAGTCTGCTTTATGGTTGTCAAACTGGAAGAGAATTCCAAGCCATGGTATAAAATTCATTAAAAAAATAAAAAACCTGGGCCTTCCCTGGTGGTCCGGTGGTTAGGGCTCTGGGCTTGCAATGCAGGGGGCCCAGGTTCAATCCCCGATCAGGGAAGTAAGATCCCACATGCCGCACAGCATGGCCAATAAATAAATAAATTAAATTTAAAAAAAAAAAAGTACTATTTAAAAAAAAATAAATAAATAAAAAAATAAAAAAATAAAAAACCTGACATCATCTAAGATCCTTTCCATGTAAATGCTGTGATATTTCCTATTGAAACATCATTTTAAACTTCAGTCATGATAGGACAAGTTTATTATAACTAATATAAAATCTGACATGTTTTCAAACATGTTTGCTAAAAAAGTAACTGCCCCCCCCCCGCCCTGCTTCCCCCATCCCCGTAAGTCAGAGTTATAAGAACTTGGACAGAGTTCAAGTTTTAAACATGAAATTCTCATTTATTAGTTGATCCTTGAAAGCTCCAAAATGTTATATTCTAAGTAAACGTCCATTAAAATCGAGAAATCAACAAGCCACTTGCTTTCTGCTGTCATTATGATGCTTATTCAAAACGCTGAGGGATAAGAACAGGTAACACCAGGCTGCAGGAGACAAAGATTCAAACTGCGTGTATTGGGACTTCCCTGGTGGGCCAGTGGTTAGGACTCTGTGCTCCCAATGCCAGGGGCTCAGGTTCGATTCCAGGTCAGGGAACTGGATTTTTCATGCTGCAACTAAGATCCAGTACAGCCAAATAAAAATTTTTTAAGTGTATGGATCTATGAAATCAAAAACAATTGAGATGAGAATACTGGGAGTATTAAACACTGACTTAAAAAAGCAATCCCAAGGAAATCTTTGTCCATTGTAGACTTCAGCAGCTGATCTAAAGTATTAGCTATTTTTCCTTAAGATATAGGTTAGTAACACTGGAGTTCTACCATGGGTAATTCTGGGTTATTTTGATTTTAGATATTTAAGGATATTGTTGTGACTCTTTAAGGATACATTTGGTAGATTATTTTGCCACAAGAGAATGTATACAATACTATTAATAACAAAGATATCAAATGTTACACATGAGTTTACTATATGCCAAGCATGTTACACGCATTTTTACTGAATGTTGACTTGTCCTCTCATAGAGAGAAAGGACAGGTAGTCTGGAAAGAGTTATTGACACGACCAAGTTAGTCCCTCTTTGGGTTGTTAGTAGTTTGACACAACTCTGACATGACAATTCTGAAGCTCTTACCATCCTCCTTCCTTGGTGAATTCTTACATCTTGCAGAGTTCTTCCAGAAAGGGATAAAAACCCCTCCTCGAGTTCCAAATTCCAGTCTCGAAGCTCCTTCTGCACAGTATTATTTCTGAAAGAAAAGACATTTCCACGTGACCAAACCCAAGACAATAAGCAAAGACAATTATCCATTTGCAAAACACCAGTCAGTATTTCTCTCATCTAAAGATCCTCATTGCTTGTCGTTTGTGTCAAGATGCTACCAATAAACTCCCTGAACTCTGCAACAGTCTTGCCTTTGTTCTCACATTTGTGCGGGCACTCAGAATCTGTTTCAGTCTTACCCTCGCAATGACAGAAAAAAAATAGTTGCCCTTCCCTCCCCCGTCTCCTCCCAAATATAATTTTCTTTCCAATCATCACTTTTTGATTGAAGAAGTCTGAGATGCCAAGTGATCCACTCAGGTATTTACTACATACTCCCACACAGAAGAGTAGCACTTACTGCACACGGCTTGTGGGATCTTAGTTCTCCAACCAGGGGTTGAACCTGTGTCCTCAGCAGCGAAAACAGAGTCCTAACCACTGGATCACCACGGAATTCCCAGGCACTTACTTTCTTAAAGCATCCATAAATGTTAGCAGTGTATGCTGCCTTCTATCAGGATCCATCCTCGTGTGGGTGGACAAGTCTCTCATCATTCTGTAGTCTTTACGCATGTCATCCGTTAAGCCTTAAAAAAAAAAAAGGAAATCTGAAAGATAACACGCTGAACAAGCAAGAATAGATTTGTATTAGAGGAAACTTAACTATTGTGTCCGGAAGGAGGAGGAAATCAGAGAGAACACAGGTCTGGGTCATGTGGAATCTTATGAAAAAGCCTGTAAAGTAATATTGTTCTTTAAAGAAAGGGTGTCTTTTATGAAGATGGGATAAATCCGCAGTACCTGTCAGGTGGCACAGCTCAGGAACCAGCATGATGGGCTGATGAGGTGTGTCCTGTCGGCTCTTTTTCCATCTGCCTTTCGTGATCAAAAGTGGCTGATTTAAGGTAGTGACCACCGTACCATACCGCTGTTGGACAGAAGAACGAACACTGGCATGACTGTTAGCAAAGCCTTAATAACGTCACATAAATAGGCGCAAAGATACATTTTCAGATCACAATTGGAGGCCCAGAGGTGTATTGATACAGTTTCCCCAAGTTCAAGAAAGCACCAAAAATATTCTAAATGTCCTCTTGATTTGATGTCCCAGGGATCACTGATGGCCAAGAAGAGTAGGACACCCACCGAACATAATGGAATTATCGTGCTACCCCTTTTAATATAGATGCAGATAGGTGAGAGACTCTTGAAATATATATTTCTCACCAAAGTAATGCCTTGAAACTTTATAAAACACACTGAGAACTTTCAAGAGGATTCCCATTAGTAATAGGGAACAAAAAGCCCTGGCCACTTTTTAGAGTGGCAGTTATACAGCTATTCCCAGCATTCCTCCTTGTTTATTTGCCCTAAATCCTTAGCCCCGCTTCCAGTAAGGAAGTTCAGTTCAGTTCAATTCAGTCGCTCAGTCGTGTCCGACTCTGCGACCCCATGAATTGCAGCATCCAGGCTTCCTTGTCCATCACCATCTCCCAGAGTTCACTCAGACTCACGTAGATCGAGTCAGTGATGCCATCCAGCCATCTCATCCTCTGTCGTCCCCTTTTCCTCCTGCCCCCAATCCCTCCCAACGTCAGTCTTTTCCAGTGAGTCAACTCTTTGCATGAGGTGGCCAAAGTATTAGAATTTCAGCTTCAGCATCAGTCCTTCCAATGAACACCCAGGACTGATCTCCTTTAGAATGGACCGGTTGGATCTCCTTGCAGTCCAAGGGATTCTCAAGAGTCTTCTCCAACATCACAGTTCAAAAGCATCAATTCTTCTGCACTCAGCTTTCTTCACAGTCCAACTCTCACATCCATACATGACCACTGGAAAAACCATAGCCTTGACTAGATGGACCTTTGTTGGCAAAGTAATGTCTCTGCTTTTGAACGTGCTATTTAGGTTGGTCANGGGGGTTGGGGGGTGGAGGAGGTGAGGTGCAGGGGGAGGGGCTGGGCACAAAATCTCCACCCAGTATAGACTCAGGCCCTCCAACCTCCACCAGACACTGACTATGCAAGCAGGTCGTCAGCCCCTTGACAAGCTCCTGCCCCGATTGCTGGATGATACACTCAGAGAACCACCTGTTTGGAGAAAAATAAACCATTAGCTTGGCAAACAAGATTAATTCAGAATCAAAATGATGAAGTTAATCTACATAGGCGTGCCCCCCCCTCCAATTCACTGTCAGCAGCTGAGGATCCAACTGAAGAGCCATGTGTTCGTGCCCCTGCAGTGATCCAAGTATTGGTCTCTTCCCATATCTTAGGCATTTTGTAACATTTTGAATGCATACAAACAGTAAGATAGAATGGAAACAGCCATTAACATTAGCTACAAATTATACATGCTTTGAATACATATGGTTCTACTGTTGCAGCTCCTGGGAAATTCCACTGGTACAAACCCTGGGTTTTTCTGGAGACGACGACTCATATTTCATAGGTCAGGAGTCATCCTTATGAATCAATTAAACAGCAGTTCATCCACATGAATCTGCTTGGAGGGAACAGTTTTCTTCAAAACATCAGTAGATACTGTGAGCAGTGCTCAGCATATCAAGGACAATCACCTATTTGCCTCGCGTGTATACCCCCTTACTACACTTCTGTTCACTTCAGAGTCTTGGGATGGCCTGGTAAACGGTGATGACATATGTATGCCTCGTCATCTGAATGTGCACTCAGTGGATGGGGTGAGGCATTCTGGCTCTGCATTTTCACTGCCTTCTCAGGATTTACACGTAGCAAATGCTTGTAAGGCCCCGAGAGGCCTGCCACGACCACCATCTGACCCGCAGGACTGCCCGTGCTCACATGGGCATTGTCTTAAGTGGCCACATTTGTCACCGTTGTTATGCAGCAAAAGAGAATGGCCAGAAGCTTCCACATAGAATGTTCTGGGAGCCTAACTTTGCCAGAAGGTCAGGGAAGCCCATCGCTAAGAACAGCCTGTCCGTGGATCTTGCCAGCAATGTGCACAAGGGCCACCTCTCTCATCTGGCTTCCCCACTAAACATTCCCAGAGATTTAACTCACCGCGTCAGGTCTGGATCGATGCTTGCCACAAATCCTGCAACTGACTTCCGTCGACGTTCAATATCGTGGAAACAATCGATACCGATGAACATTGCATTCTGCAACTTAAGTTTTAAACAGGGTAGAAGATTGAGTTAGAACAGAACACAATGCAAATTTACAATTTAAATAGGACCTTAACAAATTCTGCCAAAGACAGATGAAAGGAAGAGAAGCCAACAGAATCCCCTCGTACTCCTATGTCCACCTTCCAGAGGGCACCTCCCAGCTTGCAGTTCATCTGCAGAGCAATTTTTGTAGCGATGGTCACCGGCGTCTTAGGTCTGTCCAAGGTCCGTTTCAACACGCACTGGCTTGGAATTGGGTAATTGATGCACAGGTATCTTTTTATGCCATCGTAAATTTCCTTGTTGTCAGTGGGCAGCAGGCAAAGGACCTTGAAAGGAAGCAAACGTGAAACTCCCCAAGATGCAAGGACACAACGATGCGAGAAATGGATGCTGTGTTGAGGAAGCTACGTAGGCAGATCACTGACAAAGTAGAGCCTGTTTAAGCAGATACCTGAGTCCATGAGCGCAAAGGGTCTACAGTCACACTTCATTCAACAATTGTTAGTGTGAACATACGGAAGAGACAGGCTGTGAGGTATTATTTGGAAATACGCATCAGTCCCTTAAACCTGCCAAACGCTTTTATGCTGGTCATTTGATTTCCAGGAGTTTATCATGAAGTTGACATAGTGGGTTAAGAATATGGACTGAACTCTGCCATCATCAGGACAGTCACCATCGATGGATGATCACTATGTGTGGGGCACTCACCAAGCATTTTACTTGATTTGGTTAATTATCTCAACAGTTTACTTAGAAATACTATTATCCCCATTTTATCCTCCCCCCAATACCAGCAAACAAATGTGGGGAGTTGCTAAGGAAATTGCCTGGTTTACAAGGTTCCAAACTCTCACCAGGAACTCTAATAGGATACTAAGCAGTTAGGAAGAGAGGTTCCTGCTTGCTTGTTTCTGACTAATGGGAAAAAATCATCAATGTATTCTTTTCAACATAATGATACTTAGAAGTTTTTGGCAGACATTATCAGATTAGGGCAATTCTTTTCTCATTGTAGATTTAGCAGGTTTTTCTTTTTACATGAAAGGGTGAAGTGAAAGTGGCTCAGTCCTGTCCGACTCTTTGCAACCCCAGGGACTGTATAGCCCAGTTCTCCAGGCCAGAATAGTGGAGTGGGTAGCCTTTCCCTTCTCCAGGGGATCTTCCCAACCCAGGGATTGAACCCAGGTCTCCCACACTGCAGGCGGATTATTTACCAGCTGAGCCACAGGGCCCATGAAAGGGTATGGGATTTTATTAAATGCATTACCTGCGTAATGCATTTAATCAAGAGACATATTCACCATAATTCTCCACACTAACCAGTTCATTTTTAGGAAAGGTATAAAATGTCAAGGTGGTAAAACCCAAAGACAGATTAAAGATACTTCCCAGATTAAAAGAAGACTAAAAAAGCCTGTCAGAGGCCTCAGGAGACCCTGGATGAACAGAAGAGTTTATTTTGCCATAAAAGGGGATGAAGGTGGAATTTGAATTAGGTGTGTACATCAGATAAATGGCTGAGGAAAAACACATACACATCCACGTTTGTGTGCCTGTGTATTCATTCGGTTGTGTCCGACTCTTGGCAACCCCATGGACTATAGCTCACCAGGCTCCTTTGTCCATGGGATTTCCCAGACAAGAATACTGGAGTGGGTTGCCACTTCCTCCTCCAGAGGATCTTCCCAACCCAGGGATTGAATCCGTGTCTTCTTCATCTCTTGCATTGGCAGGTGGATTCTTTACCACTGAGTCATCTGGGAAACCCGTGTACATACCTGTAGCTGCTGTGAATGACACATGTGTATATATACACATATATTACATATATCATGAAAGGGAGAGAATTGGTTATATGTAGGTAGATGTAGCGGGCTTCCCAGGTGGCACTAGGGGTAAAGAGCCTGCCTGTCAACGCAGGAGACTTTAGAGATGCGGCTTGAATCCCCAGGTAGCGAAGATCCCCTGCGGGAAGGCATGGCAATCCACTCCTGTCTTCTTGCCAGGAGAATCCTCATGGACACAGGAGCCTGATGGGCCACAGTCCATGGGGTCACACAGAGTCGGACACGACTGAAGAGACTTAGCACCACACAGGTAGGTCTAGAGAGGGGAAAAGAATGTTTATAGAAATGTGATAAAATTTACTGAGTGGGAAACCTGAATGACGGTTGTAAAGAGAGCTGTACTTTCCTATAAGTCTGAAAACATAAAAAGCAAAAAGGTTTCAAAACCTCACGAAAATAGTGGAGGTTTTACACTGGATTGATGTGAACTCATTTTTAAAACAGAAAAATAATAAAAGATCCTCTATTTAAAACAGTGGGCACTGTGCTCACAGTTGGCATTTTTACTGCCAATATTGGGTTTTGAGGAATATGTGGCATTATGTATTAATATAAGCTGATTATTTTATTCTTTTTGCCTTAAATTGACTCAGTAGTAGATTTCTTTTCCTTCCTAGTTTAAAAAAATCTATAATTTTAAATGTGCTTTTATTTCCTGTGTATCTGCCTTACTCTTCCAACTCACACATTTATAGGAATTAAATTATTATTCAAACACTTATGCTTGCTCATCACGACCTGTTTAAAACAGTGATCTATAATCTTTTGTCTGCACACGCCATAAGGAAAATATTCCTGAACTATGTGAGTACTTATGAACTCTTCTAGCATCACCACCATTCACTTTAACATTTGGGAAGTTAACATTCACTTTTAGATATAAATATGTGGCTTCATGTCTTCCCATCACATTCAGTGGATCACTTTACACAGACTGGTTCTGGCCCCCCACCCACCCAATGCCACCCAGCCTTTGAAATTTGTGAGCCACATGGCTTCACCCCTGCTTATGCACATGAATTCCCCCTCTGTTTTGAGTCTAGGGAGACTTTTGTTTAAGCCTAAAGATATTTTGCACATAATTTCCAGTTGCTGTTTCATCAGTCATTCCAGTTGTTTGGAGTATATATGATTATAGGCATGCTCTCTCCCCACCATCTGAAACAAAAAATACCTTAAAATATTTAAGGGGCACCTTGAATAAGAGANGTCACCATCGATGGATGATCACTATGTGTGGGGCACTCACCAAGCATTTTACTTGATTTGGTTAATTATCTCAACAGTTTACTTAGAAATACTATTATCCCCATTTTATCCTCCCCCCAATACCAGCAAACAAATGTGGGGAGTTGCTAAGGAAATTGCCTGGTTTACAAGGTTCCAAACTCTCACCAGGAACTCTAATAGGATACTAAGCAGTTAGGAAGAGAGGTTCCTGCTTGCTTGTTTCTGACTAATGGGAAAAAATCATCAATGTATTCTTTTCAACATAATGATACTTAGAAGTTTTTGGCAGACATTATCAGATTAGGGCAATTCTTTTCTCATTGTAGATTTAGCAGGTTTTTCTTTTTACATGAAAGGGTGAAGTGAAAGTGGCTCAGTCCTGTCCGACTCTTTGCAACCCCAGGGACTGTATAGCCCAGTTCTCCAGGCCAGAATAGTGGAGTGGGTAGCCTTTCCCTTCTCCAGGGGATCTTCCCAACCCAGGGATTGAACCCAGGTCTCCCACACTGCAGGCGGATTATTTACCAGCTGAGCCACAGGGCCCATGAAAGGGTATGGGATTTTATTAAATGCATTACCTGCGTAATGCATTTAATCAAGAGACATATTCACCATAATTCTCCACACTAACCAGTTCATTTTTAGGAAAGGTATAAAATGTCAAGGTGGTAAAACCCAAAGACAGATTAAAGATACTTCCCAGATTAAAAGAAGACTAAAAAAGCCTGTCAGAGGCCTCAGGAGACCCTGGATGAACAGAAGAGTTTATTTTGCCATAAAAGGGGATGAAGGTGGAATTTGAATTAGGTGTGTACATCAGATAAATGGCTGAGGAAAAACACATACACATCCACGTTTGTGTGCCTGTGTATTCATTCGGTTGTGTCCGACTCTTGGCAACCCCATGGACTATAGCTCACCAGGCTCCTTTGTCCATGGGATTTCCCAGACAAGAATACTGGAGTGGGTTGCCACTTCCTCCTCCAGAGGATCTTCCCAACCCAGGGATTGAATCCGTGTCTTCTTCATCTCTTGCATTGGCAGGTGGATTCTTTACCACTGAGTCATCTGGGAAACCCGTGTACATACCTGTAGCTGCTGTGAATGACACATGTGTATATATACACATATATTACATATATCATGAAAGGGAGAGAATTGGTTATATGTAGGTAGATGTAGCGGGCTTCCCAGGTGGCACTAGGGGTAAAGAGCCTGCCTGTCAACGCAGGAGACTTTAGAGATGCGGCTTGAATCCCCAGGTAGCGAAGATCCCCTGCGGGAAGGCATGGCAATCCACTCCTGTCTTCTTGCCAGGAGAATCCTCATGGACACAGGAGCCTGATGGGCCACAGTCCATGGGGTCACACAGAGTCGGACACGACTGAAGAGACTTAGCACCACACAGGTAGGTCTAGAGAGGGGAAAAGAATGTTTATAGAAATGTGATAAAATTTACTGAGTGGGAAACCTGAATGACGGTTGTAAAGAGAGCTGTACTTTCCTATAAGTCTGAAAACATAAAAAGCAAAAAGGTTTCAAAACCTCACGAAAATAGTGGAGGTTTTACACTGGATTGATGTGAACTCATTTTTAAAACAGAAAAATAATAAAAGATCCTCTATTTAAAACAGTGGGCACTGTGCTCACAGTTGGCATTTTTACTGCCAATATTGGGTTTTGAGGAATATGTGGCATTATGTATTAATATAAGCTGATTATTTTATTCTTTTTGCCTTAAATTGACTCAGTAGATTTCTTTTCCTTCCTAGTTTAAAAAAATCTATAATTTTAAATGTGCTTTTATTTCCTGTGTATCTGCCTTACTCTTCCAACTCACACATTTATAGGAATTAAATTATTATTCAAACACTTATGCTTGCTCATCACGACCTGTTTAAAACAGTGATCTATAATCTTTTGTCTGCACACGCCATAAGGAAAATATTCCTGAACTATGTGAGTACTTATGAACTCTTCTAGCATCACCACCATTCACTTTAACATTTGGGAAGTTAACATTCACTTTTAGATATAAATATGTGGCTTCATGTCTTCCCATCACATTCAGTGGATCACTTTACACAGACTGGTTCTGGCCCCCCACCCACCCAATGCCACCCAGCCTTTGAAATTTGTGAGCCACATGGCTTCACCCCTGCTTATGCACATGAATTCCCCTCTGTTTTGAGTCTAGGGAGACTTTTGTTTATGCCTAAAGATATTTTGCACATAATTTCCAGTTGCTGTTTCATCAGTCATTCCAGTTGTTTGGAGTATATATGATTATAGGCATGCTCTCTCCCCACCATCTGAAACAAAAAATACCTTAAAATATTTAAGGGGCACCTTGAATAAGAGATATTGTTCCAAAAAGCAAAGCCAGGATAAATGGGTAAAAGTGGGACACGTTCCCATTGAAGATACAGATAAGCTTTCTTAAAAGACATACCCACAGTTAGAAAGGCAGTCTTTCACTTTCCAGGCAGATTTGCTCAGAGGACAAAGTCATGTCATGAGCTGGGATGCAGACCCACCACCAGGGCCTCTTCAATGCCATTCTAACATGTGAGTCTTTGCTGAGTCCCTCCAGAGGCTTCCCTGCCCTAGCTAACCATTTAAGATTTAAGGCTACAACACCGGAGAAGAATTAAGCATGGTGTCCAATCACAGTGACGGGAAGCAAGCACACAAGACTTAAGAAGAGGATTTCAAAAACAAGACATTTCATTTGAGTGTGATAATGGCTCACAGAAAGCAGCCACCATGCACGAGTGCCTAAGTCACTTCAGTTGTGTCCGACTCTTTGTGACTCTATGGAATGTAGCTCTGTCCTTCGGATTCTCCAGCAAGAATACTGAAGTGGGCTCCTATTTCCTACTCAAGGGGATCTTCCCGCCCCAGGGATCGAACCTGAGCCTCTTACATCTCCTGCATTAGCAGGCATGTTTTTTACCACTAGCATGGTGACTCACAGAAGAGAGTATTCTGCGTAGCCTAAAAGGTTCCCTGGTAGAAGCTGAAAGGAGAGAGAAGTCTAGGCTCTGTGGATAAGACAATAAGAGGAATAGCCTGGTTTTGTAATCAAGAAACAAAAGATCCCTTTTGAGAGCATTTTGGATGATGAAGGAAGAATGTGAGATGAGTTTGAACAAAGCACCCAAAGGAAGGAAGGAAAAGGAAATAACTTTAGTAATTTAGGTACAACACTTGTTGTCAGCTTGGTCTAAGACATTGGATGGGGAAAAGGAAAAATCCCAAGAGAAATACCAGACAAAAGAAAGGACACTTACTGGAAGAGACCAGATCACAGACTTTGCAGGTTATAGCTGAAGAGAGAGAGAGTACACATGTCTCTACCATGATACATATTACTTAATATTTTTATGGTGTTTTTCAGCTTGAGACTTAAAAATTAATTCTAAGTCCTCAAGCCTGAAAGAATGAGCATAACACAGTGATATTACGTAGTAGCTAAAACCCCAAAGTCTGTATTGAGCTACATTACAGGGGTAAATTTCTATTTTTTGGCTGACTTGGGAAACCAATGGCAACATCTCAATTCAAAGATATTAATACATACAAATGCAGCTCCCTCACTAAGGAGGGGGCACACATCACAGAGACACTTACCATCTGTGTTTTTTGTGAAGCGTGTTTTTCTAAGGTTCTTATGTAAGATTGGACTGTATCATCTGTTTCAAGCCTAGAAAGTAAGTATTTCATATTTCAAAAATAATGGATAGTGAAACGTAACAACATTTTATACCGCCAATGACACGTGATACAAAACAAGATAAGCATTTCAGTTGAAAGTTTTTAAGACAAAACCAAGTTCAGTTTTTGGAAATAAGACTGGAAACTAGTTTTTACCATCTCCTCCACTCCTCCACTTGCTAATTCTCATGTCTTCAAGATGAAGCCCAAGAGCCAGAAGTCTACAGATCCCAAGAGTCTGATATTAATACATGCAGGCTGGAGCAGACTTTACTTTCTTGCTCACACACATTTTCGAGTTTGGATAACATGTCAGAGTCCTATAGTTTCAGAAGTCTTTCCACTTTCAGATTGCCAGCAACCAGTTTTGAAATCATAAATAATTTCTGCTCTACTTACAGTTTTGCATTTCTAACAGTTATGCCCATTTGGGGTGTCACTTTCTGTAGATTCTGCTGCAAGGTCAGGGCTGTTCCATGATTTCCCTTAGTATAGACTATCAGCCAATGATCCAGTGACATTGCTCTGAGTAATGGCACCTCCCTTGTGTTTTTTGACCAGTCTGCTTTATGGTTGTCAAACTGGAAGAGAATTCCAAGCCATGGTATAAAATTCATTAAAAAAATAAAAAACCTGGGCCTTCCCTGGTGGTCCGGTGGTTAGGGCTCTGGGCTTGCAATGCAGGGGGCCCAGGTTCAATCCCCGATCAGGGAAGTAAGATCCCACATGCCGCACAGCATGGCCAATAAATAAATAAATTAAATTTAAAAAAAAAAAAGTACTATTTAAAAAAAAATAAATAAATAAAAAAATAAAAAAATAAAAAACCTGACATCATCTAAGATCCTTTCCATGTAAATGCTGTGATATTTCCTATTGAAACATCATTTTAAACTTCAGTCATGATAGGACAAGTTTATTATAACTAATATAAAATCTGACATGTTTTCAAACATGTTTGCTAAAAAAGTAACTGCCCCCCCCCCGCCCTGCTTCCCCCATCCCCGTAAGTCAGAGTTATAAGAACTTGGACAGAGTTCAAGTTTTAAACATGAAATTCTCATTTATTAGTTGATCCTTGAAAGCTCCAAAATGTTATATTCTAAGTAAACGTCCATTAAAATCGAGAAATCAACAAGCCACTTGCTTTCTGCTGTCATTATGATGCTTATTCAAAACGCTGAGGGATAAGAACAGGTAACACCAGGCTGCAGGAGACAAAGATTCAAACTGCGTGTATTGGGACTTCCCTGGTGGGCCAGTGGTTAGGACTCTGTGCTCCCAATGCCAGGGGCTCAGGTTCGATTCCAGGTCAGGGAACTGGATTTTTCATGCTGCAACTAAGATCCAGTACAGCCAAATAAAAATTTTTTAAGTGTATGGATCTATGAAATCAAAAACAATTGAGATGAGAATACTGGGAGTATTAAACACTGACTTAAAAAAGCAATCCCAAGGAAATCTTTGTCCATTGTAGACTTCAGCAGCTGATCTAAAGTATTAGCTATTTTTCCTTAAGATATAGGTTAGTAACACTGGAGTTCTACCATGGGTAATTCTGGGTTATTTTGATTTTAGATATTTAAGGATATTGTTGTGACTCTTTAAGGATACATTTGGTAGATTATTTTGCCACAAGAGAATGTATACAATACTATTAATAACAAAGATATCAAATGTTACACATGAGTTTACTATATGCCAAGCATGTTACACGCATTTTTACTGAATGTTGACTTGTCCTCTCATAGAGAGAAAGGACAGGTAATCTGGAAAGAGTTATTGACACGACCAAGTTAGTCCCTCTTTGGGTTGTTAGTAGTTTGACACAACTCTGACATGACAATTCTGAAGCTCTTACCATCCTCCTTCCTTGGTGAATTCTTACATCTTGCAGAGTTCTTCCAGAAAGGGATAAAAACCCCTCCTCGAGTTCCAAATTCCAGTCTCGAAGCTCCTTCTGCACAGTATTATTTCTGAAAGAAAAGACATTTCCACGTGACCAAACCCAAGACAATAAGCAAAGACAATTATCCATTTGCAAAACACCAGTCAGTATTTCTCTCATCTAAAGATCCTCATTGCTTGTCGTTTGTGTCAAGATGCTACCAATAAACTCCCTGAACTCTGCAACAGTCTTGCCTTTGTTCTCACATTTGTGCGGGCACTCAGAATCTGTTTCAGTCTTACCCTCGCAATGACAGAAAAAAAATAGTTGCCCTTCCCTCCCCCGTCTCCTCCCAAATATAATTTTCTTTCCAATCATCACTTTTTGATTGAAGAAGTCTGAGATGCCAAGTGATCCACTCAGGTATTTACTACATACTCCCACACAGAAGAGTAGCACTTACTGCACACGGCTTGTGGGATCTTAGTTCTCCAACCAGGGGTTGAACCTGTGTCCTCAGCAGCGAAAACAGAGTCCTAACCACTGGATCACCACGGAATTCCCAGGCACTTACTTTCTTAAAGCATCCATAAATGTTAGCAGTGTATGCTGCCTTCTATCAGGATCCATCCTCGTGTGGGTGGACAAGTCTCTCATCATTCTGTAGTCTTTACGCATGTCATCCGTTAAGCCTTAAAAAAAAAAAAGGAAATCTGAAAGATAACACGCTGAACAAGCAAGAATAGATTTGTATTAGAGGAAACTTAACTATTGTGTCCGGAAGGAGGAGGAAATCAGAGAGAACACAGGTCTGGGTCATGTGGAATCTTATGAAAAAGCCTGTAAAGTAATATTGTTCTTTAAAGAAAGGGTGTCTTTTATGAAGATGGGATAAATCCGCAGTACCTGTCAGGTGGCACAGCTCAGGAACCAGCATGATGGGCTGATGAGGTGTGTCCTGTCGGCTCTTTTTCCATCTGCCTTTCGTGATCAAAAGTGGCTGATTTAAGGTAGTGACCACCGTACCATACCGCTGTTGGACAGAAGAACGAACACTGGCATGACTGTTAGCAAAGCCTTAATAACGTCACATAAATAGGCGCAAAGATACATTTTCAGATCACAATTGGAGGCCCAGAGGTGTATTGATACAGTTTCCCCAAGTTCAAGAAAGCACCAAAAATATTCTAAATGTCCTCTTGATTTGATGTCCCAGGGATCACTGATGGCCAAGAAGAGTAGGACACCCACCGAACATAATGGAATTATCGTGCTACCCCTTTTAATATAGATGCAGATAGGTGAGAGACTCTTGAAATATATATTTCTCACCAAAGTAATGCCTTGAAACTTTATAAAACACACTGAGAACTTTCAAGAGGATTCCCATTAGTAATAGGGAACAAAAAGCCCTGGCCACTTTTTAGAGTGGCAGTTATACAGCTATTCCCAGCATTCCTCCTTGTTTATTTGCCCTAAATCCTTAGCCCCGCTTCCAGTAAGGAAGTTCAGTTCAGTTCAATTCAGTCGCTCAGTCGTGTCCGACTCTGCGACCCCATGAATTGCAGCATCCAGGCTTCCTTGTCCATCACCATCTCCCAGAGTTCACTCAGACTCACGTAGATCGAGTCAGTGATGCCATCCAGCCATCTCATCCTCTGTCGTCCCCTTTTCCTCCTGCCCCCAATCCCTCCCAACGTCAGTCTTTTCCAGTGAGTCAACTCTTTGCATGAGGTGGCCAAAGTATTAGAATTTCAGCTTCAGCATCAGTCCTTCCAATGAACACCCAGGACTGATCTCCTTTAGAATGGACCGGTTGGATCTCCTTGCAGTCCAAGGGATTCTCAAGAGTCTTCTCCAACATCACAGTTCAAAAGCATCAATTCTTNTAAGTCACTTCAGTTGTGTCCGACTCTTTGTGACTCTATGGAATGTAGCTCTGTCCTTCGGATTCTCCAGCAAGAATACTGAAGTGGGCTCCTATTTCCTACTCAAGGGGATCTTCCCGCCCCAGGGATCGAACCTGAGCCTCTTACATCTCCTGCATTAGCAGGCATGTTTTTTACCACTAGCATGGTGACTCACAGAAGAGAGTATTCTGCGTAGCCTAAAAGGTTCCCTGGTAGAAGCTGAAAGGAGAGAGAAGTCTAGGCTCTGTGGATAAGACAATAAGAGGAATAGCCTGGTTTTGTAATCAAGAAACAAAAGATCCCTTTTGAGAGCATTTTGGATGATGAAGGAAGAATGTGAGATGAGTTTGAACAAAGCACCCAAAGGAAGGAAGGAAAAGGAAATAACTTTAGTAATTTAGGTACAACACTTGTTGTCAGCTTGGTCTAAGACATTGGATGGGGAAAAGGAAAAATCCCAAGAGAAATACCAGACAAAAGAAAGGACACTTACTGGAAGAGACCAGATCACAGACTTTGCAGGTTATAGCTGAAGAGAGAGAGAGTACACATGTCTCTACCATGATACATATTACTTAATATTTTTATGGTGTTTTTCAGCTTGAGACTTAAAAATTAATTCTAAGTCCTCAAGCCTGAAAGAATGAGCATAACACAGTGATATTACGTAGTAGCTAAAACCCCAAAGTCTGTATTGAGCTACATTACAGGGGTAAATTTCTATTTTTTGGCTGACTTGGGAAACCAATGGCA
This sequence comes from Raphicerus campestris, assembly GCA_006410735.1. Classification (NCBI taxonomy): domain Eukaryota; kingdom Metazoa; phylum Chordata; class Mammalia; order Artiodactyla; family Bovidae; genus Raphicerus; species Raphicerus campestris. The sequence continues at coordinate 126,690 of SJYW01023786.1, read as the reverse complement.
ACATCTCAATTCAAAGATATTAATACATACAAATGCAGCTCCCTCACTAAGGAGGGGGCACACATCACAGAGACACTTACCATCTGTGTTTTTTGTGAAGCGTGTTTTTCTAAGGTTCTTATGTAAGATTGGACTGTATCATCTGTTTCAAGCCTAGAAAGTAAGTATTTCATATTTCAAAAATAATGGATAGTGAAACGTAACAACATTTTATACCGCCAATGACACGTGATACAAAACAAGATAAGCATTTCAGTTGAAAGTTTTTAAGACAAAACCAAGTTCAGTTTTTGGAAATAAGACTGGAAACTAGTTTTTACCATCTCCCCCACTCCTCCACTTGCTAATTCTCATGTCTTCAAGATGAAGCCCAAGAGCCAGAAGTCTACAGATCCCAAGAGTCTGATATTAATACATGCAGGCTGGAGCAGACTTTACTTTCTTGCTCACACACATTTTCGAGTTTGGATAACATGTCAGAGTCCTATAGTTTCAGAAGTCTTTCCACTTTCAGATTGCCAGCAACCAGTTTTGAAATCATAAATAATTTCTGCTCTACTTACAGTTTTGCATTTCTAACAGTTATGCCCATTTGGGGTGTCACTTTCTGTAGATTCTGCTGCAAGGTCAGGGCTGTTCCATGATTTCCCTTAGTATAGACTATCAGCCAATGATCCAGTGACATTGCTCTGAGTAATGGCACCTCCCTTGTGTTTTTTGACCAGTCTGCTTTATGGTTGTCAAACTGGAAGAGAATTCCAAGCCATGGTATAAAATTCATTAAAAAAATAAAAAACCTGGGCCTTCCCTGGTGGTCCGGTGGTTAGGGCTCTGGGCTTGCAATGCAGGGGGCCCAGGTTCAATCCCCGATCAGGGAAGTAAGATCCCACATGCCGCACAGCATGGCCAATAAATAAATAAATTAAATTTAAAAAAAAAAAAGTACTATTTAAAAAAAAATAAATAAATAAAAAAATAAAAAAATAAAAAACCTGACATCATCTAAGATCCTTTCCATGTAAATGCTGTGATATTTCCTATTGAAACATCATTTTAAACTTCAGTCATGATAGGACAAGTTTATTATAACTAATATAAAATCTGACATGTTTTCAAACATGTTTGCTAAAAAAGTAACTGCCCCCCCCCCGCCCTGCTTCCCCCATCCCCGTAAGTCAGAGTTATAAGAACTTGGACAGAGTTCAAGTTTTAAACATGAAATTCTCATTTATTAGTTGATCCTTGAAAGCTCCAAAATGTTATATTCTAAGTAAACGTCCATTAAAATCGAGAAATCAACAAGCCACTTGCTTTCTGCTGTCATTATGATGCTTATTCAAAACGCTGAGGGATAAGAACAGGTAACACCAGGCTGCAGGAGACAAAGATTCAAACTGCGTGTATTGGGACTTCCCTGGTGGGCCAGTGGTTAGGACTCTGTGCTCCCAATGCCAGGGGCTCAGGTTCGATTCCAGGTCAGGGAACTGGATTTTTCATGCTGCAACTAAGATCCAGTACAGCCAAATAAAAATTTTTTAAGTGTATGGATCTATGAAATCAAAAACAATTGAGATGAGAATACTGGGAGTATTAAACACTGACTTAAAAAAGCAATCCCAAGGAAATCTTTGTCCATTGTAGACTTCAGCAGCTGATCTAAAGTATTAGCTATTTTTCCTTAAGATATAGGTTAGTAACACTGGAGTTCTACCATGGGTAATTCTGGGTTATTTTGATTTTAGATATTTAAGGATATTGTTGTGACTCTTTAAGGATACATTTGGTAGATTATTTTGCCACAAGAGAATGTATACAATACTATTAATAACAAAGATATCAAATGTTACACATGAGTTTACTATATGCCAAGCATGTTACACGCATTTTTACTGAATGTTGACTTGTCCTCTCATAGAGAGAAAGGACAGGTAGTCTGGAAAGAGTTATTGACACGACCAAGTTAGTCCCTCTTTGGGTTGTTAGTAGTTTGACACAACTCTGACATGACAATTCTGAAGCTCTTACCATCCTCCTTCCTTGGTGAATTCTTACATCTTGCAGAGTTCTTCCAGAAAGGGATAAAAACCCCTCCTCGAGTTCCAAATTCCAGTCTCGAAGCTCCTTCTGCACAGTATTATTTCTGAAAGAAAAGACATTTCCACGTGACCAAACCCAAGACAATAAGCAAAGACAATTATCCATTTGCAAAACACCAGTCAGTATTTCTCTCATCTAAAGATCCTCATTGCTTGTCGTTTGTGTCAAGATGCTACCAATAAACTCCCTGAACTCTGCAACAGTCTTGCCTTTGTTCTCACATTTGTGCGGGCACTCAGAATCTGTTTCAGTCTTACCCTCGCAATGACAGAAAAAAAATAGTTGCCCTTCCCTCCCCCGTCTCCTCCCAAATATAATTTTCTTTCCAATCATCACTTTTTGATTGAAGAAGTCTGAGATGCCAAGTGATCCACTCAGGTATTTACTACATACTCCCACACAGAAGAGTAGCACTTACTGCACACGGCTTGTGGGATCTTAGTTCTCCAACCAGGGGTTGAACCTGTGTCCTCAGCAGCGAAAACAGAGTCCTAACCACTGGATCACCACGGAATTCCCAGGCACTTACTTTCTTAAAGCATCCATAAATGTTAGCAGTGTATGCTGCCTTCTATCAGGATCCATCCTCGTGTGGGTGGACAAGTCTCTCATCATTCTGTAGTCTTTACGCATGTCATCCGTTAAGCCTTAAAAAAAAAAAAGGAAATCTGAAAGATAACACGCTGAACAAGCAAGAATAGATTTGTATTAGAGGAAACTTAACTATTGTGTCCGGAAGGAGGAGGAAATCAGAGAGAACACAGATCTGGGTCATGTGGAATCTTATGAAAAAGCCTGTAAAGTAATATTGTTCTTTAAAGAAAGGGTGTCTTTTATGAAGATGGGATAAATCCGCAGTACCTGTCAGGTGGCACAGCTCAGGAACCAGCATGATGGGCTGATGAGGTGTGTCCTGTCGGCTCTTTTTCCATCTGCCTTTCGTGATCAAAAGTGGCTGATTTAAGGTAGTGACCACCGTACCATACCGCTGTTGGACAGAAGAACGAACACTGGCATGACTGTTAGCAAAGCCTTAATAACGTCACATAAATAGGCGCAAAGATACATTTTCAGATCACAATTGGAGGCCCAGAGGTGTATTGATACAGTTTCCCCAAGTTCAAGAAAGCACCAAAAATATTCTAAATGTCCTCTTGATTTGATGTCCCAGGGGTCACTGATGGCCAAGAAGAGTAGGACACCCACCGAACATAATGGAATTATCGTGCTACCCCTTTTAATATAGATGCAGATAGGTGAGAGACTCTTGGAATATATATTTCTCACCAAAGTAATGCCTTGAAACTTTATAAAACACACTGAGAACTTTCAAGAGGATTCCCATTAGTAATAGGGAACAAAAAGCCCTGGCCACTTTTTAGAGTGGCAGTTATACAGCTATTCCCAGCATTCCTCCTTGTTTATTTGCCCTAAATCCTTAGCCCCGCTTCCAGTAAGGAAGTTCAGTTCAGTTCAATTCAGTCGCTCAGTCGTGTCCGACTCTGCGACCCCATGAATTGCAGCATCCAGGCTTCCTTGTCCATCACCATCTCCCAGAGTTCACTCAGACTCACGTAGATCGAGTCAGTGATGCCATCCAGCCATCTCATCCTCTGTCGTCCCCTTTTCCTCCTGCCCCCAATCCCTCCCAACGTCAGTCTTTTCCAGTGAGTCAACTCTTTGCATGAGGTGGCCAAAGTATTAGAATTTCAGCTTCAGCATCAGTCCTTCCAATGAACACCCAGGACTGATCTCCTTTAGAATGGACCGGTTGGATCTCCTTGCAGTCCAAGGGATTCTCAAGAGTCTTCTCCAACACCACAGTTCAAAAGCATCAATTCTTCAGCGCTCAGCCTTCTTCACAGTCCAACTCTCACATCCATACATGACCACAGGAAAAACCATAGCCTTGACTAGATGGACCTTAGTTGGCAAAGTAATGTCTCTGCTTTTGAACGTGCTATTTAGGTTGGTCATAACTTTCCTTACAAAGAGTAAGCGTCTTCTAATTTCATGGCCAGTAAGGAAAGGCAGCTTCTAAGACATCACATACAGAAATTCCTATCCCTAAGGCAGCAAATTCTTGTACAACAGGGCGCCTGTATTCCCAACCCAAAGTGGAGATTCTTCATAGATTTTGTTCTTAAGCTGCTTGTTAGCAAGGTCCTCATCAGTAATAAGTTAGCCACAGGAATTGTGGTATCATCTGGCATTTAAAGGCTTCCCTGATAGCTCAGTTGGTAAAGAATCTGCCTGCAATGCAGGAGACCCCGGTTCAATTCCTGGGTTGGGAAGATCCGCCAGAGAAGGGATAGGCTACCCACTTCAGTATTCTTGGGCTTCCCTTGTGGCTCAGCTGGTAAAGAATCTGCCTGCAGTGCAGGAGACCTGGGTTTGACCCCTGTGTTGGGAAGATCCCCTGGAGAAGGGAAAGGCTACCCACTCCAGTATTCTGGCCTGGAGAATTCCATAGACTGTATAGTCCATGGGGTCACAAAGAGTCAGACACAACCAAGCAACTTTCACTTTCACTCACTGGCATTTAAGCTTCTGGAAACTTCAAAAGGAGCTTGTTCCCAAAATGAAAACTCCAGGCTATACACCCTGTGGCTCCAGACTCATCGACAGGCTCAGAGAGCATGCTTTAACTTACCCACTTTGGCAGAGAAATGATATTGAGCTCACCACATCTGTGCATAGAAGAGAACTGTTCACTGAGTTAGGTTCAGGCTATAGGACTGAATTTTAACAAGTATGACCGGAAGTCGCACGTCAGTCTACAACTTCCAGCCTAAGGGACCTAAGAGCCAGTAAGCTGCTTCTAGCTCTCCTAATATCACAGCCTTGGAGTCTACTTGTTAAGATGGTAGAGCCACAAAACAGTAACAGAGGGGATCTCCGAGCCTTTAAGAGCCAGAAGTATTCAAGTCAGAAGTAAACCTTTTAAAATGAACTCACTGATATTTCAGTTTGCAACTCCATACTGCCTGTCTCATCCCAGAACAGTCCCCAAACCAGCTCCTCCCACAGACTCTCCTATTTCAGTAAAGCCACCCTCCACTCACTTCCTCAGATTAAGGGTTACATTTCAGTCATCCCTTTCCACCACTTATCACATCCAAGCCTTTGCTATGTCCTCTCCATACTTTTTCCCACCCTACTCCAGACCAACCACCATTTAAGTCAACTGACTTAATAACCTTCTCACGGGTTTCCCCTTCCTCCGTTTCTACCCCCACGCAGCCCATTCTCTGTACCTTAGATGAGACATGTTACAAATATCTGCATAAGTTGACTGGACAATAACATCCAATTTCTCTCGAGAACACTCCACCCTTGTTTGGGCTCTGGATACTCCATGCCCATCCTGAATAATAGTGTCTTTATACCATCTCTTTTCCTTCATCCACACCCAGCTTGCTCCTTGCTGACATTAGGTATCAACTTCTCCGAGGAGCTTTTGAAGATTATGCAAACAAAGTAGCCACCGGATACTCTCCGTAATACCACCCAATTTTAATTGTCTTCATATCCCTTGTAACTGTTAGAATAGTTTTCCTCTTTCATCACCTCTCTGTCTACAATGAGACTGCAAGTCCCTTGAGAGCTGAGAACTCAACTGTCTTACTAATGTATACCCGAGATATACAGTAGGCATTCACTAAATGGGATTGAAGTGAACAACCAATAAGTGTGAAACACAGATGAAGATGTCATAATAACCAGCCCTTGAAGGGAGGTCAGAGGTCTATGTACCTACAAATTCCAAGTAGCTTTGTATTATTTCCCAAAATAATACAGGCTTTTTAAGTGTCAATGTATAACTTTTCAAAATTTATCCATTTATAAGTTCTTTCCGTTTGTCACATATATCTACCATTCCTTTATTTATCTTTCTTTTACAAGCCAAAACTAGAAAACCAACCTCACCAACTGGCCTCTGTTTATGTCTTTGTGAGCACTCAAATTAAAAATAGAGGAATCCATGAATTAAGAGGTTTAACACTAACAGGCATCGTTTCAGATTGCAGTTGGTCATTCTTTTTGAACCAAGTTGTATAGGGCTGAAGCTCCTCCATAACATTCTCATTTCTGAAGTTCTACCATATTTTATATTTTCTACCTAACAACTCATCCCATGTATTTAAAACTACCATAGCCACATCTAAAACTGACAGGAAGGGCCATCTTGGAGCCATTCTAATTATGTGACTTTACCCCATACACAAGGCACTGGAATACATATAATAATAATCGATATAAGCCAAGCTACAATGCCCCAAAGGGAGAATATATACAAATATATATATTTGTATATCTAAATAAGACTTGAGACATATACTTAACTATATAAGGAAAATTTTTTAAGACAAATGTGTTTAAAGAAAATTTCATACCTCCTTATAATAGTCTACAAAGGAGATTTCACTGCCATCTGATTTGGTAAGTGTAGAGCTGGGAGACATCTCCCAAGTAATATCATCCACTCTGTAGGTTCTGTTGTTATACCTGCAGAATAATCATGGAATATATGCTATTATTCCTGACTTGAGTGCATGGAACCATGTGAAAAGAAAGTGGTTTAAAATCCTACTCTAATTGTAGGATATATCAGCTTTGTTAAGATTAATTCATATAACGTGCAATTCACCCATGTAAGTGTTAAATCTAGTGATTTTTAGTATATTCAGAGTCATGTATCCATTAACGCAGTTTTAGAATATTTTCATCAACCAAAAAAGAAACACCTTAACTATGAGCTTAATTATACTTGACTATAAGTTCATAGTCAAGAACAGTTAAGCTTAACTCTACTTAACTATAAGTCACCCCCTTTTTCCACCCAGACCTTAAACCACGACTAGATTACTTCCTGCCCCTACGTGTTTGCCTCCTCATCACATTTCATATGAGTTGCGTTCTATCATATGAGGTCTTCCCTGACTGGGTTTCTTCAGGGTTCAGTCACACTGTAGCCTGTATGTACCATGTATTGCTACTTCCCTCCTTTTCACTGACAAATAATATACCATTGTATAGACATTCCACATTTGCGTTTATCCATTTCCCAGGTGATGAACATTTGGGTTGTTTACACTCGATCTGTTGTGAATAGTGCTGGTGTAGATATTCATACACCAATTTTGGTGGACATGGTTTTATTTCTACTCTAGGAGTAGAATTGCTGGGTCTTATGGTAATGCTATGTTTAACACATTGAGGAAATGACAGGCTCTTCAGCGAAGCTATACCAAATGTATGATGGTTGGTTCCAATTCTTCCACATCCTTGCCAACACTTGTCAAGATCTTCCTTTTTCAATTTTAGCTAACCTAGTTAGGTAGGAAGTAGCATTTCATTGTGGTTTGAATTTGCATTTCCCTGCTAGCTAATGATGCTGAGCATCTTTTCATGTGGTTGTTGGCCATTTGCATATTCTAGGTGGAGAAATGTCTACTCAGACTGTGCTCATTTTTTAAGGTCAAGTTTCTTTCATTTATTGAGTTGTAAATATTCTTTATGCATCTAGACACAAATTATTTACTACATGAGATTTGCAGAAATTTCCCCCATTCTCCAGTTTTCTGCTCACCTTTATGGCAGTGTTCTTTAAGAACATTTTGCATTTGGTTAAGTCCAATTTGTTTTTTGCCATCACTTGTGCTTTTGGTGACTTTTCTGATAAGGTTTTTGCATAACTCAAAGTCAAATAATTTACTCATGTTTTCTTTTAAAATTTTAGGTCTATTTTCAGTTAATTTTTTTAGTAAATTTGAATTAATTTTGTATATCCTACGATGAAGAGGCAGGTAAATATACAGCTACCCCAGCAATAGTTGTTGAAAAGAAAACTATTCTTTTCTTGACTGAATTGTCCCCATACCCTTGTCAAAAAGTCAACTGACTTTAATAGTGAGGGTTAAATGCACAGATTCCTTATTCTGTTTCACTGACTTCTATGTCTCTCCTTACACCAGCATCACACTGTCTTGATTACTGTAGCTTCATAATAAGGTTTGAAATTAGGAAGTGTGAGTCTTCCAACTCTGGTCTTAAGATTGGTTTTAAACTTAGTCAAAATGTCCTCTTATCAATTTAAGATTTCTGGTGTAGAGGGAGATTAAAAATAAAAACTTCCTTCAAATGGGAATTGGCTAGATTATAATTGAGCACAAATTTTTAAAAATAGCTATAGACAAAGAGAAAGGAAAATAAATTTGGAAGAAGCATACATACCCTCATGTGCAATAAGGGTTCAGAGCCAATGACCAAATTAGCAGCAGAACATACAAGGACTGCAGAGTTTACAACTGACTTCTTACATACTTACATACTTCTATGTGTATAACTCGGTGAGAAAAAGTATCTAATGATTCTTACCATTTTCATGCTATTTCTGCTTCTGAATGTCAACATTTAATCATTTTAAAATCCTAGGAACTTGTCTAATGAAAAAAAAGTAACAGTGATTGCATAGGTTTTCAAAAAGCAGACTTACTTTGTAAGTACAGATGACCCAACTAATTTTCTAAGAATTTTCTCTTTGGCATCTTCTCCTCTGGCTTTTTCACGAGTGTGTGATATTAAATCATAAGCAGTTTCCATTCGGAGCAGTTTATGGCTCACATCAGCACAGAGAGTAAGACCAGTTTCGTATGGAAGAATAGAAGTAACATAGCCAGGCCATATTTCCAACCTGCAAACAAGTTAGGTATGAGTGTCAAGATCCCAGCTCTGGACATAAAGCCAAGCGGTCGGGGACCTAAACTCACCGTCGAAAATGCATACCGTTGGTGTCGGTTTTACTCTTTATTTTTAATAATCACTGATCTTTTGAAGGACCTTCAAACAGAGACTTTTACCAGATGTGCTAGTTAGAAGTAATACATCTTTGTTAAATCATTTTTATTACCACTTGCAGACTTGGTGAAGGTGAAGTCGCTCAGTCGTGTCCGACTCTTTGTGACCCCGTAGACTGTAACCTACTAGGCTTCTCTGTCCCTGGGATTCTCCAGGCAAGAATACTGGAGTGGATTGCCAACTTGCAGCCTTAAACTATTATATATAGGTCCATGGGGTCTCGAAGAGTCAGACACAACTGAGCAACTTCACTTTCCCTTTTCATTTTCATGCATTGGAGAAGGAAATGGTGNCAGAAGAGGGATAGAGTAGGCAGCAGGGGGAGGGCATAGGAGATCAGCAGTCCTGGAGGAGAAAGAATGGGACCGCTGGGGTCATGGGACTGCCGGGCCAGCACCAGGATCAAGCAGAGGTTGTAAAAGCCAGACCCACCCTGCCTCTCCTCAGCACACAAAGAGGACGGGATAAGAGAAGAATGAAATGCCTCAAGACAGCAGGGATACCGAGTTTTAAACAAAACGAGAAATTCTGTCCAACTCAACCTGTTCACACGCTTGAATAATATCGCCCGCTTTGAGGTCACTCCCCAAAGAGGAGTCACTGGCTGAGGCCAAGGGATCTGAGTGCCCTTCCATCCACTCAGGGTTGGAAGAAAGCCTGTGTGCACCTGTGAAGACGCGCATGAGAAAGGGAAGCAAGTAGTGGAGACAAAGCCTGCCCACGCGGGCAGCCCAGCCGTGGAGTCCGGCTCTCCTCGTGAGCTTCTGTCTGCTCTCTCTCCGCAGGAGCGCACTCCATAGCAGGAGAGGAGCTATACCAGCTGAGCCACCAACCTCCCTCTTTCCTGGAAAGGCAGCATCTTTTGCATAAAGGGAACAACGCAAGGGAGCTCACCGCTGTGCCGCGTCTCACTAAGTCAGCGAAGCTCAGTGGTGGGTCGGTCCTGGGCACTGGAGGTATTGGATGACCCCTCACCGCCTCGGGCTGAGCGGGCTCCAAGGGTGCTGTGTCTCGCCGTCTGCCTCGGGCATGGACTCTGGCCCTGCCGGTCATTGCTGTGCTGAATCCGCTGGCCCCGAAGGGGAGATCCTTGAAGAACACAGTTATGTTAGACATCTCTGCACTGTTGCCTGCGAATTTTTTTTTTAACCCTAAGCGTCTGGTTACTAACTACACATGATTGCCAACCACGCTAGCAAAAGGGACTGCCGCTAAATTAGTCAGAGGAGTGTCCCATAATAAAAGACAGGGGACCTGGGAAGATACTTATAGGAGTTTAAGAAGGTTGTTCATTGTGATTCTTTTCTTCACGTGGATTCACAAGACATTATGGTCAAAGTGCTTGCTGGTATTAGTCAGGTGTGTCGTGAGTTCTTCCCTATGAGGCATCCCCATAGCACAGTGAGGAGCCCAAATGTCCCCTAGACTTTTAACGCACTCACAGTGGCACCCCACTCCAGTACTCTTGCCTGGAAAATCCCATGGATGGAGGAGCCTGATGGGCTGCAGTCCATGCGGTTGCTAAGAGTCGGACACGACTGAGCGACTTCACTTTCACTTTCATGCATTGGAGAAGGAAATGGCAACCCACTCCAGTGTTCTTGCCTGGAGAATCCCAGGGACGGGGGAGCCTGGTGGGCTGCCGTCTATGGGGTCGCACAGTTGGACACGACTGAAGTGACTTAGCAGCAGCAGCAGCACACACACATATCTACCCTTAAACTGTTGCCACCCACCCCCCAACACACACACCCTTAAACTGTGACTCCACCCCTGTCTCCGGTCTTGGTCCTCCGGACTCGGCCTGCACAGCTCACCTTCCGTCTTTCCTTCTCTGGGATTAGGAAGACCTATGTGTGATGCTCCCACAGTTCTGTGCCCTCGGGTCCCTCTCCTCCAGCTCCACGGTGTCTGAACGCCGATTTCTGTGGTGTTAGAGGCGCAGACTTCCCTTCCAAAAGATTTATCCCTCCCCAGGACACAGCCCTGTGCCCCCAAAGCAGTCACCAAGCAGAGGTGGGACTGGAGAAAGGACAGGCCCGGCCACCTTGCAGGATGCTCCTCACCGGCCCCCCCCATCAGGGCCCACCCTGATTTCAATTTCAACCCTGCTGCCCCGCCCCTTCCAGTGCCGCCTCCATTGGGTCCCAAGTGCAGCCGACTCTGAGTCGCACCTGGCAAAGTTAAGCAATGCTCTGAGTGTCGGTGTAAGGGGTTGAGGGGCTGCTCTGCCTGCCCTCGGGCCCAGCTGATCCTGCCTCTCTGCAGGATTCACCGATTAACCTGCCAGGTGACTTTACCAAATGAGGTGCACTTGAAACTCCAGAAACTGATGTCCTTGGCACTTAATTGTTGTTGTCCTTAAGCTGCTAAGTCATGTCTGACTCTTCTGTGACAACCCCATGGACTGCAGCCTGGTCAGTTACAGCCCAATCCTCTGTCCTTGGGATTCCCAAGCAAGAATACTGGAGTGGGTTGCCCTTTCCTTCTTCAGGGAATATGCCCAACCCAGGGATTGAACCCACATCTCCTCCTTGGCAGGTGGATTCTTTACCACTGAGCCACCTGGGAAACCCTTAGCACTTAATACTTGAACTAAAACCCTGCTGTTGCCAATGTAGCTAAGTTGTAGCTACTGTGACCGTCTTTGGACTCTAACGTTGGCTCCTCCCTAATCATGTCCTTGGCATACACATCCCTACAAGAGGATTTTCAGTGATTTGTAAGCCAAGTATTGGAGGTCGTTTTTGCAGATATTTGTCGTATTCTGCCTGCAGTGCAGGAAACGCAGGTTCTATCGCTGGGTTGGGAGGATCCCCCCAGAGGAGGAAACAGCAACCCACTCCTATTCTTGCCTAGGAAATCCCATAGACAGAGGAGCCTGGCAGGCTACAGCCCATGGGGTTGCAGAGTCGGACAAGACTGAGCATACGTGTTAACTGTTTCCAGGTTTTGTTGTTCTCTGGCTTTGCCACTTAAAGTAAAAAAGTAAAAGTAAAGTGAAAGTCGCTCAGTCGTGTCTGACTCTTTGCAACCCCATATACAGTTCATGGAATTCTCCAGGCCAGAATACTGGAGTGGGTAGCCTTTCCCTTTTCCAGCGGATATTCCTGACCCAGGGATCAAACCCAGGTGTCCCTCATTGCAGGCAGATTCTTTACCAGCTGAGCCACAAGGGAACAAATTTTTTTTAATCATGAATTCATTTTAATATTTTCATAGTTGCATTGTTCTGCGTTTAATTCCTTGATGTACACACTGAATACCCATTTTAATTATGAGAAAGTTACCGACACTTGAATAACCCTCACCTTACTTGCTGCTTTGAAATTCCATTGTTATCCAACAGAAACCTGTGTGCACACTCAGCTCTAAATCTTAGCTCAATTCTGCACTGTCCAGGGTGCTCCAGAAACAATATTTTGTTTGCTGTATCTTGAAATGACCCTAAAGATTAAAAAAGCTAAAAGTGCTCAAAAATTTCTGGCTGTTCTTTTAAATTGTATTTTTTCAAATGAACTTTAGAATCCTTGCAATGAGTTCTAGGCTGTAACAAATTCTGCCATCCTGTCAACTTGAGGTTGTATTGAATTTAGATATTGATTTAGTTCCCCCAAGTTGCAGAGTCCTCACTAAGATTTCCCTGGAATATCCGTGTGTCCAGGCTTCCCAGGTGGCTCAGTGGTAAAGAATCAGCTCGGCAACGCAGGGGATGCAGGAGACACAAGTTTGATCCCTGAGTCAGGAAGATCCCCTGGAGAAGGAAATGGCAACTCACTCCAGAATTCTTGCCTGGGAAATTCCATGGACGTAGAACCCTGGTGAGCTGGAGTCCAAGGGGTCGTAAAAGAGTCGGACACGCCTGAGCAGCTAACACTTTTCAGGCATCTCAGGTTAACGAATTTAGCTCTTCCTATGCACAGGAAGATGCGGGAGTCGGGGCTCCTTGACATCACTCCTTTGATAAGCACCAGGGCTTCCCTGGTGGCTCAGAGGTTAAAGCGTCTTCCTGGAATTCTGGAGACCTGGGTTCGATCCCTGGGTCAGGAAGGTCCCCTGCAGAAGGAAATGGCACCCCACTCCAGTACTCTTGCCTGGAGAATCCCATGGAGGGAGGAGTCTGGTAGGCTACAGTCCATGGGGTCGCAAAGAGTCGGACACGACTGAGCGACTTGACTTCACTTCACTTTGCTGTCTAGGGCTGGTATCCTGCTCTTTCCCATCCTGAGTCCCCATCTGGGTGCACAGATGGGGATGGCTGCAGTGGCTGAGGGCTTGGCAATGAGCCATCTGTGTGCATCCTGAGTCCCCTCGCGGCTCACGGCAGGAGAGGGCAGCTGCCATGAGTGATGGTAGCAACACCTTTTGTTTACTGATACAGCAGTAAAAGGGTTTCATCCACAAGGGAAATCAGGAGACCACAGCTGAGATTGACGCAGCAGTGGAAGTGCGGAGCCTTAACCACTTGCACTCCCAGGGAAGTCCAAGAAATCACTCAGCCTTAACCAGGATGTTCAGCTCAGCTCAGTTTGACCCCATGGACTGCAGCACGCCAGGCCTCCCTGTCCATCACCAACTCCCAGAATTTAGATTCATGAAGACTAAAAATCAATCAGAAACAGATACCAAGGAGTGTGGGACTTGAGATACAAATTAGATCCACAGTAGGATCTGCCAGTTCCTGAAACAAGTGGACAGAGATGGAAGCAGCCCCTATGCCTCCTAGCCCAATGGGATGGACTTTTGTTGGAGGAGTGGGATGAGAAAGCCAGGGCAGTCGTTACTAATTGATTACTGTGCTCTTCCCAGCCAGACCTGGATGTGGCCTCAGATTTTCTTAAACAGAGCTCCAGAATTCCAGAACCAACCAACTGGAGTTGGACATCAAGATGAAGCCTGACCTAACAAAACTATAACTCAAAAAGATGCATGCACCCTATGTTCATAACAGCACCATTCACAATAGCCATGACATGGAAACAGCCCAAACGTCCATTGAGCGCTAAATGGATAAAGAAAATGGATAAATATATATATATACACTGAGATCACTGCAGATGGTGATTGCAGCCATGAAATTAAAAGACACGTACTCCTTGGAAGGAAAGTTATGACCAACCTAGATAGCATAGTCAAAAGCAGAGACATTACTTTGCCAACAAAGGTCCATCTAGTCAAGGCTATGGTTTTTCCAGTAGTCATGTATGGATGTGAGAGTTGGACTGTGAAGAAAGCTGAGCACCAAAGAATTGATGCTTTTGAACTGTGATGTTGGAGAAGACTATTCAGAGTCCCTTGGACTGCAAGGAGATCCAACCAGTCCATTCTAAAGGAGATCAGTCCTGGGTGTTCTTTGGAAGGACTGATGCTGAGGCTGAAACTCCAATACTTTGGCCACCTCATGCAAAGAGTTGACTCATTGGAAAAGACTCTGATGCTGGGAGGGATTGAGGGCAGGAGGAGAAGGGGACGACAGAGGATGAGATGGCTGGACAGCATCACTGACTCCATGGACATGAGTTTGAGTGAACTCCGGGAGTTGGTGATAGACAGGGAGGCCTGGCGTGCTGTGATTCATGGGGTCGCAGAGTCGGACACGACTGAGCGACTGAACTGATATACACTGAAATATTACTCAGCCACAAAAAAGAATGAATAATGCCATTTACAGCTACATGGATGGCCCTGCTGCTGCTAAGTCGCTTCAGTCGTGTCCGACTCTGTGCAACCCCATAGACGGCAGCCCTAGAGATTACCATGCTATGCGAAGTAATCAGAAAGAGAAAGACAAATACGACTTGCTATCACTTATATGTTAAATCTAAAATACAACACGAAAGAGTTAGTCGCTTAGTCATGTCCCACTCTTTTGCGACTCCATGGACCGTAGCCCGCCAGGCTCCTCCGTCCATGGCATTTCCCAGGCAAGAATACTGGAGCGGGTTGCCATTTCTTTCTCCAGTGGATCTTCCTGACTCAGGGATCAAACCCGCGTCTCCTGCCTCTCCTGCATTGGCGGGTGGATTCCTTACCACTGAGCCATCTATACGAAACAGAAGCAGACTCACAGGCATAGGGAGCAGACTCGTGGTTGCCAGGGGGTGAGGAGGCGGAGGAAGGACAGTCGGGAAGTTTGGAATTAGCAGATGCAAACTCTTATATAGAGAGTGGAAAAACAGCAGGGTCCTACTGTACAGCCCCGGGAGCTATACTCAATATCCTGTGATAAACCGTAATGGAAAAGAACAGCGAAAAGAATGTGCATGTATAACTGAATCACTTTGCTGTACGGCACAAATTAACGCATTGTAAGCCAGCTATACTAAAATAAAAAAAATAAGTTTAAAGAAGCTATAACCGAGAATGTTGGAAAAACTAATATACATATACACATTATATATATATATATGTATACATAGATACATTTTCTTTATTCATTTGTCTGCCGATGGAGACATAAATTGCTTTCATGGATTAGCTGTAGTAATTGATGCGGCTGTGAAAATGGGTGTACGAATACCTGTGAGATCCTTTCAGTTCCTGTAGGTACACGCCCGAAAGTGAAGTTGCTGGTGATTCTAAGTTTTTTGCTAACCACCACAGTGTTCCTTAGTGGCGGCGGCATTTTAAATTCCCACCAACTGTGTACACAGTTAACAATTCCTCCACATCCTCACCAGCACTTGTCTTTCGTCTCTTTGATAGCAACCCTTGTGACGGATGTGAGG
Organism: Raphicerus campestris; assembly: GCA_006410735.1. NCBI lineage: Eukaryota > Metazoa > Chordata > Mammalia > Artiodactyla > Bovidae > Raphicerus > Raphicerus campestris. The sequence continues at coordinate 111,004 of SJYW01023786.1, read as the reverse complement.
GGGCACCTCCTTATAGTCTCCCGTTCGTGTTTGCTAACGATTAGTAACGCTGAGCATCTCTTCACGTTTGTTGGCCGCCTGTATATACTTTGGAAATCATGTCTATTCAACTCCTTTGCACGTTTTGAACAGCAACGTTAGTTTTCTGTTATTGAATTCTGAGTTCCTTGTAGACCGTTCCATTGTTCCTGTATATCCTGGATATGAGTCCTTATATTGTTGTTTACTTGCTAAGTTGTGTCCAACTCTTTGCAACCCTATGGACAGTAATTCTCCAGGCTCCTCAGTCCAAAGGATTCTCCAGGCAAGAATAACTGAAGCGAGCTGCCATTTCCTTCTCCAGGAAATCTTCCCAACCCAAACGTCGAACTCGTGTCTCCTGCATCGGCAGCCAGATTCTTCACCACTGAGCCACCAGGGAAGCCCAACCCCTCATGAATAATTTTCAGATATATTCTCTCATCCCCTCAGTTGCCTTTTCTTTTTACTCTGTGTATTGTGTCCTCTGATGCAGCTTTAATTCTGATGTAGTCCACTTATATATTTCTATTTTGTCTCCTGTGCTTCTGGTGTGTCACATCCAGGAAGTCGCTGCTGACCTTGGAGGACCTGCTTTATAGCGCAGGAGATTCTGCTTAGTGTTGCGTGGCAGTCTGGCTGGGAGGGAGTTTGGGGAAGAATGGATCCAGGTACATGTATGACTGGCTCGCTTTGCTGTTCACCTGAAACTGTCACAACATTGTTTGTAAATCAGCTATACCCCAGTACGAGTAAAAATTTCAATAAAAATAAATACATTAAAAAGGGGAGAAAAAGAGAAAGCATTGCCAAACCCAATGTCATGTAGCTTTTGCCCTGTTTTGTTCAAGTTTTATAGATTTCGCTCATATGTTTACATATCTGATCAGTTTTGAATTAATTTTTGTATCTGGCATAAAGTGAGGATCCAACTTTATAATTCTATGAATATTTATGGCTTTTCTTCCTGTCTTTCCCGCAACCTTGGCCATTACACGAGCTTTCCACTCACTGCCCATGTTAACGCCTCCACCGAAGCAGCTCTCTGCACCTGCAATGCAGAGGCGTGAGGTGGCGCTGTTGTCTCTTGTGAATATTGGTGACGCTAATTCTATATGAGCATAATTATGGACTGGGCTTCCGTGACAGCTCAGTTGGTAAAGAATCTGCCTGCAATGCAGGAGACCCCGGTTCTATGTCTGGCTCGGGAAGATCCTCTGGAGAAAGGATAGGCTACCCACTCCAGTGTTCTTGGGCTTCCCTTATGGCTCAGCTGATAAAGAATCTGCCAGCAATGCGGGAGACTTGGGTTTGATAGCTGGATTCGGATGACCCCTGGAGAAGAGAGAGGCTACCCACTCCAGTGTTCTGGCCTGGAGAATTCCATGAACTGTATAGTCCATGGGGTCGCAAAGAGTCGGACACGACTGAGCAACTTTCACTTACAATTATAGAATGTGCTGCAATGCAGGAGGCCCAAGTTCGATCCTTGGCTCAGGAAGATCCCCTGGAGAAAGGAATGGCTACCTACTCCAGTATTCTTGCCTGGAGAGTTCCACGGACAGAGGAGCCTGGCGAGCNGACTGAACTGATATACACTGAAATAGTACTCAGCCACAAAAAAGAATGAATAATGCCATTTACAGCTACATGGATGGCCCTGCTGCTGCTAAGTCGCTTCAGTCGTGTCCGACTCTGTGCAACCCCATAGACGGCAGCCCTAGAGATTACCATGCTATGCGAAGTAATCAGAAAGAGAAAGACAAATACGACTTGCTATCACTTATATGTTAAATCTAAAATACAACACGAAAGAGTTAGTCGCTTAGTCATGTCCCACTCTTTTGCGACTCCATGGACCGTAGCCCGCCAGGCTCCTCCGTCCATGGCATTTCCCAGGCAAGAATACTGGAGCGGGTTGCCATTTCTTTCTCCAGTGGATCTTCCTGACTCAGGGATCAAACCCGCGTCTCCTGCCTCTCCTGCATTGGCGGGTGGATTCCTTACCACTGAGCCATCTATACGAAACAGAAGCAGACTCACAGGCATAGGGAGCAGACTCGTGGTTGCCAGGGGGTGAGGAGGCGGAGGAAGGACAGTCGGGAAGTTTGGAATTAGCAGATGCAAACTCTTACACAGAAAGTGGAAAAACAGCAGGGTCCTACTGTACAGCCCCGGGAGCTATACTCAATATCCTGTGATAAACCGTAATGGAAAAGAACAGCGAAAAGAATGTGCATGTATAACTGAATCACTTTGCTGTACGGCACAAATTAACGCATTGTAAGCCAGCTATACTAAAATAAAAAAAATAAGTTTAAAGAAGCTATAACCGAGAATGTTGGAAAAACTAATATACATATACACATTATATATATATATATGTATACATAGATACATTTTCTTTATTCATTTGTCTGCCGATGGAGACATAAATTGCTTTCATGGATTAGCTGTAGTAATTGATGCGGCTGTGAAAATGGGTGTACGAATACCTGTGAGATCCTGCTTTCAGTTCCTGTAGGTACACGCCCGAAAGTGAAGTTGCTGGTGATTCTAAGTTTTTTGCTAACCACCACAGTGTTCCTTAGTGGCGGCGGCATTTTAAATTCCCACCAACTGTGTACACAGTTAACAATTCCTCCACATCCTCACCAGCACTTGTCTTTCGTCTCTTTGATAGCAACCCTTGTGACGGATGTGAGGGGGCACCTCCTTATAGTCTCCCGTTCGTGTTTGCTAACGATTAGTAACGCTGAGCATCTCTTCACGTTTGTTGGCCGCCTGTATATACTTTGGAAATCATGTCTATTCAACTCCTTTGCACGTTTTGAACAGCAACGTTAGTTTTCTGTTATTGAATTCTGAGTTCCTTGTAGACCGTTCCATTGTTCCTGTATATCCTGGATATGAGTCCTTATATTGTTGTTTACTTGCTAAGTTGTGTCCAACTCTTTGCAACCCTATGGACAGTAATTCTCCAGGCTCCTCAGTCCAAAGGATTCTCCAGGCAAGAATAACTGAAGCGAGCTGCCATTTCCTTCTCCAGGAAATCTTCCCAACCCAAACGTCGAACTCGTGTCTCCTGCATCGGCAGCCAGATTCTTTACCACTGAGCCACCAGGGAAGCCCAACCCCTCATGAATAATTTTCAGATATATTCTCTCATCCCCTCAGTTGCCTTTTCTTTTTACTCTGTGTATTGTGTCCTCTGATGCAGCTTTAATTCTGATGTAGTCCACTTATATATTTCTATTTTGTCTCCTGTGCTTCTGGTGTGTCACATCCAGGAAGTCGCTGCTGACCTTGGAGGACCTGCTTTATAGTGCTGGAGATTCTGCTTAGTGTTGCGTGGCAGTCTGGCTGGGAGGGAGTTTGGGGAAGAATGGATCCAGGTACATGTATGACTGGCTCGCTTTGCTGTTCACCTGAAACTGTCACAACATTGTTTGTAAATCAGCTATACCCCAGTACGAGTAAAAATTTCAATAAAAATAAATACATTAAAAAGGGGAGAAAAAGAGAAAGCATTGCCAAACCCAATGTCATGTAGCTTTTGCCCTGTTTTGTTCAAGTTTTATAGATTTCGCTCATATGTTTACATATCTGATCAGTTTTGAATTAATTTTTGTATCTGGCATAAAGTGAGGATCCAACTTTATAATTCTATGAATATTTATGGCTTTTCTTCCTGTCTTTCCCGCAACCTTGGCCATTACACGAGCTTTCCACTCACTGCCCATGTTAACGCCTCCACCGAAGCAGCTCTCTGCACCTGCAATGCAGAGGCGTGAGGTGGCGCTGTTGTCTCTTGTGAATATTGGTGACGCTAACTCTATATGAGCATAATTATGGACTGGGCTTCCGTGACAGCTCAGTTGGTAAAGAATCTGCCTGCAATGCAGGAGACCCCGGTTCTATGTCTGGCTCGGGAAGATCCTCTGGAGAAAGGATAGGCTACCCACTCCAGTGTTCTTGGGCTTCCCTTATGGCTCAGCTGATAAAGAATCTGCCAGCAATGCGGGAGACTTGGGTTTGATACCTGGATTCGGATGACCCCTGGAGAAGAGAGAGGCTACCCACTCCAGTGTTCTGGCCTGGAGAATTCCATGAACTGTATAGTCCATGGGGTCGCAAAGAGTCGGACACGACTGAGCAACTTTCACTTACAATTATAGAATGTGCTGCAATGCAGGAGGCCCAAGTTCGATCCTTGGCTCAGGAAGATCCCCTGGAGAAAGGAATGGCTACCTACTCCAGTATTCTTGCCTGGAGAGTTCCACGGACAGAGGAGCCTGGCGAGCTACAGTTCACAGGGTCGCAAAAAGTCAAACAACGACTGAGACTGAATGACAAGCAGAAACAAAGCCTTTCCATAGGCCTTCGCATCACTTGAGCCTCTCAATGACCCGCAGAAGGAGTAAGTCACAGAGAGGCGAAGTTGCTTACCCAAAATCACAGAGCTAGGAAGTACCAGAGACAAAATTCGATTCCATAAGCCAGAGGCAGAAGATCTCTGCAGTGAAATTGTTTGTGTACCAACACCAGCTGTCCCTGCCTGGGGAAAGGCTATTTTCTTTTCCCTTCTTCCTGAAATTAGATGCTTCCTACCCTTTAGGTGTTAAGATGGTTTTTCTTCTATGAAATATGGAGACAGATTTGTGGTGCCTTTTTGTGTCCTTAGTAACCAAAATTAAAAATTCCTGGAAATTCCCTAGCGGTCCAGTGGTACAGTATAAGTACAGCACAGGGATAAAGTGATTTAATATATGTATATATACACATATATATTCTTTTTCAGATCCTTTTTCATTATAGGTTATTAGCATTTATTTTAGATATTTATTTTTAAAAATTTAAATTATAGTTCATTTACAATATGATGTTAGTTTCAAGTGTATAGCATGGTAATTGAGCTATGCATACATATGTAATCTGTTTGGTTTTTTTTCAGATTCTTTTCCGTCTATGTGGAAAGAAAATGGGCCTTTTTGAATCAGGAGTTTGTGACGAACCATAGCACGGTGCTTGCATGGCATTACGACATTTGAAAGAATTAAAATATGTGCCAGTGGTTGGGATTCTGTGCTTCCACTGTGGAAGGCACAAGTTCGATTCCTGGTCAGGGGGCTAGGATACCACACGGACAGTGCGCAGCCTAAATTAATTACTTACTTAAATTAATTAATCCTGTAGGTAGATATTTGTGGCCTCCACAATATCACTATAGGATTCCTCTTCTCAGTAAAAGTAAAATTTCTTTTGTACACCACCACCCATATGTACAAATGTTAAGACCATCTTCCCAGGAATAATTATGCAATCTGAGTTTAATTTCCATGCACTTTGCTTTCCAGATTTCATAGGGTCAGAGTCACCTCTTTAAGCCTCCCAAAATCACATTAAGTGGATCTTGTAAGGCCCATGTAGCTTCCCCAAACTGTCTCTTGTACTTCAAAATATACTTGTTGAGAGAATGCTTCCAGCCCAGAAATTCTTAAGAACTCCCTAGTTCCTATGAGATAATGGGAGGGGGAGCCACGAAAGAGGTGCTTCCAGGTGCCAGTGACGTGAGCCCCCTGGCAAGTGGTTCTTTTGTTTTTCGTCTGTTTGTTTTGCTGACCTGCCCCTTTGCAGCAGTCAACACTACAGCAGAAGTGAGTGGGTCCCTGAGAGCCACAAGCTGATGGGGAAGAGGGACCTGAGCACCTGGAACACCCCCTCCCCCACCAGAACACCCCCATAGTGACCTGGGGACCAACAATAACCCTGTGTTTGCAGGCACAATTGCCCCTCCCTTAAGTCAGGACCCAGAGGCGCATCCAAGCGGAGCCCCCTTGCTGCCGGCAGACAGCCCAGTGACACCAAAGGCAAGGCTGCGCTGAGATGTAGACTCTGACCTTTACTGCTGGTGGCCCTGATTCTGCCANCAGCAGAAGTGAGTGGGTCCCTGAGAGCCACAAGCGGATGGGGAAGAGGGACCTGAGCACCTGGAACACCCCCTCCCCCGCCAGAACACCCCCATAGTGACCTGGGGACCAACAATAACCCTGTGTTTGCAGGCACGATTGCCCCTCCCTTAAGTCAGGACCCAGAGGCGCATCCAAGCGGAGCCCCCTTGCTGCCAGCCGACAGCCCAGTGACACCAAAGGCAAGGCTGCGCTGAGATGTAGACTCTGACCTTTACTGCTGGTGGCCCTGATTCTGCCAAAGGCACAGTAAGAAGCAGCCTTGTCGCTGGGGTCCCCTCGTCACCTGCCCAGGCTTTGTTGGACACAGAACTGTCGGGTCATCACCCAGCTCACTTTCCTCTGGTTTGGGATCCACACTCCCCGGGTCTAAGCAGCAAAAACTAAGGGACAGTTTGCTCAAGAAGCAGCCAGAGCTCAGCCTCCTGTATCCTGGACCTTGCCTCTGGTCTGTCTTTGTTTCTAACACAAACTTATCTCCCTCCAGGAAACTAAAACCCAAGATCTCAAAGAGTGTGTGAAGAGAAGGAGGGAGGCAGAATAAGGGGGAGCAGAAGACACCTAATGCCCAGATCTTGGTTTTAAAAGCCACACTCCAAAGAAACCAGGCCTTCCTGGAGAAGCAGCTGATTCACAAGGAGGCAAGATTCACAAAACAGGCCAGTACTTCCAACTCCTGCTGAGATCTTACCCCATCATTTTTTATTATTATCCTGATTACTTTATGTTTTGTGAAAAGGTAATGTATGTTTATGATAACATTTTAAAAAGCACACTGCTGGAAAGAGTGCACAATTCAGAGTAAGTCTCCCTTCCCTTACGTCAGTGAAGGGAACAGGACCCACCGGCAGAGAGAACGGAGCCACACACAGCAAGAGAAAATCCATCAGCCTCACACAGCCAGAGATACTGCTGTTTGGCTTGTCCTTTTTTTTCAATCCTTGATTTCAATCAAATCCACCCCCCTGTATCTTTCCATCAGCTTAAACGACTCAGAGCGAGTGTCATTTCTCTCCCAAGAGCCTTGACTGAGATCTGCTTTAGCAGCTCCATAACATAATTGTATCACTTCACTAAATTAACGATCCTGTGTACACCAAGAATCTCCATAAACTCGATATCATTTGATTCTTATCCTCACAGGTGCACTGGGAAATGAGTAGACAAGTAAAATGAACACCTGTCCCATTTTATAGATGAGAAAACAGACTTAGAAATACGGAATGATGTGCAGAAGGCCATGGCTGTGAGGCAGGAGTCAGGCATCCTGAAGCCCTCAGAGACCATCGGGAACACTTTTCACTCCCTCCCATCCTCTCCAGGCCTCACTCACAGGCACGTGCTCTGACTGAAGACTTAAATATAAAAGCTGTACCTATAAAACTCAGGAGAAAACATAGGGGCAAATAGGCATAATCTTGGTTTTGGATATGGTTTCTTAGGTACGGCATCAAAATCAGAAGTAATAAAAAATACATAAATTGGACTTCATAAAAATTTAAAACTTAAAAAAAAAACATTTTGCACTATCTTACTAGGCCACTGTCAAGAAAGAAAAAAGCCTACATAAGGGGAGAAAATATTTGCAAATTATATGTGTAATAAGAGTCTAGTATCCAGAATACATAAGGAATTCATGCATCTCACCAACAGACAATTCAGTTTAAAATGAGCAAAAGACTAGAATAAAATTTCTCCAGAAAAGTTATACAAATGGCTCACAGGCATATGAAAAGATGTACAACATCATTACTCATTAAGAAAATGCAAATCAAAATCACAATCAGATACCACTTCACACCCATTGGGATGACTTTAATTTTTAAAAAGGAAAATAGTTTTGGCAAGGATGTGAAAAGAATTGAAATCCTTGTATACTGCTGGTAGTAATATGAAATGGTACAGTCGCTATGCAAAAGAATATGGAGGTTTCTCAAAACATTAAGCATAGAATGGCCATATGACTGATGTCTTTGTCAGCATGGACTGTTAAAATACCATAGACTGGTTGGCTTATAAACATAAGATTTATTTCTCACAGTTCTGAAGGCTAGAAAGTCCACAATCAAGACACTGACAAATCCAGTGTCTGATAAGAGCTACTTCCTGATTTCTAGATGGCTATCTTCTTGCTGTTTTTTCACATGGTGGAAGAGGCCAGAAAGCTCTCCAGGATCTNGTGTGTGTGTGTGTGTGTGTGTGTGTACATGTACATGCACAGGCACATGCCTGTGTGGAGTCTGTGTGTGTACATGCACATGCCTGTGTGGGTGAGGACATGTAGCTGTATGTGTATCTGAGCACATCCACGCATCTCCCTGGAGATATCTAAGCATCTGTGTGTCCCTGCATCTGTGTGTATATCTGTTTTTCTGATTATGATGTGTATCTGTGTGATGCAGGAATCTGTGAATGAGTGAGCCAGTGGCTGTGTCTGTGCATGTGACACGGGATGGCGTGAATCTGTGTGTGGATGAGTGAGGCTGCGGCCGTGTGTGCGTGCATCCCCCCATGTCCTGCATCCCACCACCTGGGACCCCCATCACTGCCGAGCATGCCTCACCTCTGCGTTCTGAGCACTCAGCTCTCGGCAGAGGGGCTGGCCTGGTCCTGTGCCTCCGGCTGTGTTGAGGGTGTCGGTATCTGGGGGCAGTGCTGACCACCAAAAGGCCCTCCCGCACGGTGGCAGCCAGCCAGCCACCAAGGGCAGCCTCGGGGCTGGGACCTGTTGCTGCCCCCACCCCGGGAGCGTGGTTGTGCGTCTGTGTGTGTCTCCGTGTGTGGCACTTCCCGCTGTTGCTGAAAGAATCCGCTCCAGGCTGATTGCACATTCTAGCGTCTCTGAGTAAGGAGACATACACATGAAATCCCTCAGAAGGGCCCAGAACTTTTACGCTCACAGAGACCCCTGTGGGGACCTGAAGAGAGTTCTGTCTAGACCCTCTTTCCATCAAAAGCTACACGTTCGGATGACTGTTTCAGGCGAGAGTGGGTATAGGCCGCCCCCTCCAAAAGCCTTCAGAGTAAAACCCTGCAATTTTTGTGTTCGTTGTTTCATTAAACCCAGATGTTCCATGTGCTCTCCATGTGTTTTCACCCAGAATGGCTGTGTTTTTAAGGACATGGTTCCACTGAGGGTCGGG
>SJYW01023786.1:71232-97422 GCA_006410735.1 Raphicerus campestris | reverse complement strand
GACACTTTGCCCCTGATGATGGAAGGCTGTGTTTTCTCCTGTGAGCCGCTGAGTCTGGTGATTGGGATGAGCTTTCTGCTTGACTGGAGGCCGAGGCCATCTGGTCTAAGGGACCTCTTGTCATCCCGCTCGTTGCCTGGGCAGGGGTGGGTGGGTGTGCAGAGGCAGGCCTTGCAAGTTTGGTCCAGAACTCAAGTATCCATTGCCTGGGCAGGGGTGGGTGGGCGTGCAGAGGCAGGCCTTGCAAGTTTGGTCTAGAACTCAAGTATCCGTTAGACCCTGAAGTGCAAGCAGAGGGCAGGACCTCGCGAGCTGCTGGCTGCTTCTAAATGTTGCATTTCTCGAGGCTCGTCATTATGGTAATTAGTGCTTCTGTTTCCTGGAGGCTACTCTAAGCTGTATCCTGTGTGCACAGTAATTTTATGAGGTCAGTGAGGTTTTCCCCATTTTACAGATACAGAAACTGAGGCTCACAGAGGAGGAGTGAGTCCTCACGAACACAGAGCCCAGAAGGGACAGACCCTCCCAAGCCTGGTCTGGCATCAGAGCCAGGCTCTTACCCCCTAAATCACAAACATGCCCATTCACGTCTACACGGCACCACAATCTCAGTGTGTGTGGGTGCTATAATTTCCATTTTATAGATGAGAAAACTGGCCCAGAGAGAGGGAACAAGAGAGGGAGGGACAGAGAACCAGTAAAGGGGAACAGTATTCTGTCTCTGAGCCCCCTGTTCAGCATGGGTACCCCCCCAAGGGTATGGAGACAAATCCAGCCACACACACACACCCCCCCCAAAGCAGACCTCCTCTCTCCTTCCTCTGACCACCTCCTCGGGAAGCATCTCCAATGGGAAGGCAAAGAGGAGCTCTTTGCTTAGAAAACTAGGAGTCAAATCTTCCTTCCCTGCACCCTCTGGATTCAAAGCCACATCCCTGCCTGTCGCAGCCTTGCCCAGAGGTGCCTCCCATCCTTCTTTCTGGAACAGGGCAGCTTAACAGCAAGTTTCTGTTGATAAGCCAGGCGGGTCTGCAAGCTTTTGTCTGAGCCACTGAAGCCACAGAGGCTGGCAGAGGCTGTGGGGCTGGAAGCTCTGTCTAGCGCTGACTCGGCCGGGCTCTGCGGATCCCACGGTGAACTAGATTGGCTGAGTCCTTTCAGGGCTGACACTCCAGTATGGTGGACAGACCCTGCCGAACATCCCGGGGGGTAATGTAATTAAAGGGGTAATTGCAGGGTGTGCACCAAGGTCTAGAGGAGAAGCAAGCATCACTTGGCATTACAAGAGCATGTATCCAGGAGATGTAATTCCATGCAGGTGGCTCAGGAAGGCTTCCTGGAGGAAGTGGTGTTTAAGAAGCTGTGTGAAGGATAAGCAGGCTTTTTAGGTGAAGGTATGAGGTAGTGAGAGATAAAGGAAAAACGATTCCTGGCAGAGGGAACTGTACACGCAAAGACTGTAGCTGGAGGGAGAACCACAAACTTGGAGGAATGGGCGTGAGGCGGTGGGGAGGGGGCACTCGGAAATGGCTGGAGTGCAGAGGGCTGCACGCAGAGGGGGCAGAGCATGTGGTCCTATCCTAAAAGCAAGAGGAAAGGAGTGGGGAGGACATGAGGAATATGGAAAGAAGAGAGTGGAGCTGAAACTGATTGCTCGTCAGTTATGCAATCTTGGACAAGCATCTGTCTTTACCTTCACACGTGTCTGGATTCTAGTTTATTCGTAATGGGGATGAAAATTACTCACCTGTCAGTATAAACCATGTGAAAACACCCACCATGTTAGCCTGAGCTTCTCCAGGACAGGAATCTTTTTTTTTTTTTTTTAAATCTGTCTCCCTCCCCAGGGACAGCTGGGGACAGGATGGCCTCAGCATGATTTCCTCCAGTCAAATCCAGCCTCTCTCTCCTGGCTCCTTCCTGGCTCCCTTAGCCCTCCCCTCCTTGCCCCTCCCCGCCTCCACCCCTTTAATTTTGTTTTGGTTCCCAGAGCAGCTGGGACTGGCTTTCCGTTGCCATGACGACCACCATTAAAGGAGCCAGCCACGTGACGCAGGTTGACAACGGAAGCAAAGTGACTAACTGCCTTGTTTTCCTGCCTCTTGGCTGGGCCTGCTTGGCCTCTTAACTGGAGGGGAGGAGGCAGGGGCTTGTGGGTCTGCAGAGAGACCCCAGGAAAGAGTCTGGGGATGAGAGGAAGCCACGTTTAGCTCTGCTTCCTGGAGCCGGCATGAGGGCTGTTCCAGGGGGGCCATCGTCACAGCGGCTGAGCCGGGCTTGTTTGGGGAGCTGAACCTCCCCACCCCTGAGTGGGCGATCAGGGCAGGAGGGTGGGATGTGCTGAGAAGGTTGGAGGAAGTCAAGAAGGAAAACAGGGATNTGAGCCCCGTGCGTAGGAGTCCGGGAAGCTGAGTCTTGACTGATGGCATCACCATCCTGGGGTGGGCAGCTGGAGCGTCCCCCTGTGTCTGGCCGCTGTCCGGTCCCCAGTGGAGGTAATCCCTCTGCCTCAGGAGGTCGGAAACCCTCGTGAGCCTGCCGGCCCTGCCGCTTGGGCACTGTGAGCCCCTGGGTGAGGCGGCTAGGAGGGCTGGACTCGAGTGGGCGTGGGTGGCATATTTTCCTTTCTTTTAGTGGTGCAAGAAGATAGGAGATGAATAGTTTTTGCTTGGAGGTTTATTTGGTGCTTTTTCTTGGCAAAATCTTGAAGGAATTCAGTTTCTGGTTTGTAAAGGACAGTGACGGGACCTTCTGCAGTAGACCTCCATACAAAACTCGGAAAACTGAAGCCCCAGGAGGTCAAGGGGCTTGGTGACACTTGCAGTGTTCAGTGAATTCTCCTCTAATTATTATTCAGTGCATTATGTTGAAATAGAAAATTAGAATTAGAGCAGCTATTATTTTTCTTTTTTAAAAAAAGAAAGACAGCTTTACCACTACCATTTATTAAACACTAAGTGCTTAGCTCTGGCTCATTTAATCCAGAAAGCAGTCTTCCTTTAGGGTAGGTACAGACTGCAGCTCCCCTTTACTGATGCTCAGAGAGGTTGGGAAACCAGACTGAGTAAGGCCACACAGCTGCGAGGCAGCACAGCTGGGAATTTTAGCCAGCCCCACCCGTTTCAAGTTGGATCATAACTTGCTAACAAAACTAGTTCAGAAATAAATAAATCTACAAACATAAAACAGAAAGGGAAAGAGAGGCTGAGAAGTGGATATATTGGTGCAAGGATTTGGGAGTGACCCGCTTTAGGTACGGCTGTATCCAGGGTTTCCGATGATGTCATCTCTCCATCTCTCTGCGCTGCTTTCTTCTCTCCGTAAGCCTTATGCTCTGTCTGTCTCTATGGGGAGGTCGAGTGTTGCTCAGCCGCTCTCAGGGCACAATCTGCCAGCTTGGCATCAACAGAAACCAAGCTTCCCCTTCCCTGTGGTTCTAGCGGAAGTCTCAGGATTAGATCTCACGGGATCAGCTGGGTCGTGTGCTCTTTTTGTGCCAGTGGCCACGGTATGGATTCCTCCGACTGGTCAAGCCTGGGAGGGCAAAGTGTGGAGTCAGCCCTGTGAGAGTAAAGGAGGGGGCCCAGAGGAGAGTCGAAGCGAGACGTCCAGACAGGAAGGTGGATCTCCGGCCAGGAAACCACAGGCGTCCACCTCGACAGCCTGAGGGCGCCGCATTTGGAGCTCAGCCCCTCACGGTGGAAGTGGCCACTCTGATGCTCCGTGCCTGGCTGTGATCCTGGTGCTGCCTGGCGACCTACTGTGTGCAGGTGTCTGCCCGGTCAGAGATTTCTACTCGGGGGTGTGCAAACCCTGAAACTGTACGAACACTCTGTACTTGCCATATGGAGAGGGTATCCTCCCTTCTCCTCAGGACCCATACAGGATCCACAGCCCAAACTCTCCAGTACGGTAGGTGTTCCTCACTGTGGTTTTAAATAAATCTTTCACCAAGTTTATAAAAGAAAACACCCTGCAAGGTGCTGGGATGCAAAGACGACTACAGTACAGTCCCCCACCCTCCACACGCTCAGAAATGAAATGCTGTCTCCCGATTTCTAGCCCAGTGAGTCTTCTTTCTAATAATCATAGCAACCCCTAATAGCAATCATAGTGAGCACTTATTGGGCACCTACTGTATTCCAGACTGGCACTGTCCAGTGTGAACGACTAGTCGCATGCGCTTATTTACATTTAAATCAAGTAACATTAACTTTAAAATACTGTTCCTCAGCCTCACTGGGTACCTTTCGTACTCAATAGCCCCACATGGCAACTATACTGTATTGGACAACGCGGGGATGGGGCATGTCCAGAAAGTTCTGACATGTTCTAGACAACATGCTAAGTGCTTTATATCCATTGATGTGTGTAATCTTTAAAAAATCCTTAATGAACAGGACCGACCCCTGAGGCAGGGATGTTGTTGTTGTTGTTGTTGAGTCACTAAGCCATGTCCAACTCTTTGCGACCCCACGGACTGCAGCATGCCAGGCTCCTCTGTCCTCCGTCTTCAGCGTTTGCTCACATTCGTGTCCACTGAGTCAGTGATGCTATCTAACCATCTCATGTTCTGCCGCCCCTTTCTCCCTTTGCCTTCGGTCTTTCCCAGCATCAAGGTCTTTTCCATTGAGTGGAGTCTTCACATCAGGTGGATAACGTATTGGAGCTTCAGCTTCATCATCAGTCCTTCCAATGATATAGTCAGGGTTGATTTCCTTTAGGATTGGCTGGTTTGATCTTGNAAGTATTGGAGCTTCAGCTTCAGCATCAGTCCTTCCAATGATATAGTCAGGGTTGATTTCCTTTAGGATTGACTGGTTTGATCTTGCTGTCCAAGGGACTGTCAAGAGTCTTCTCCAGCACCTTCTCCAGCCTGAAGGCATCGATTTTTCAGCACTCAGCCTTCTTTATGGCCCAGGGCTTACATCCGTACATGACCCCTGGAAAAGCCATAGCTTTAACTATTTAGGTCCTATTTATCATCCCATTTTACAGATGAGTAAACCAAAGCACAGAGGAAGTGAAGTGACTTCCCCAAGGTCACAGAGGTGGTAAAAACCAGGATTCTAGCCAACCCTTAAACACAGTATCTCACTGCTTTTCCTCCTAAGGTTTGCTGGAGGTGGATGGTCCATTTTCTGGTCCACACTGTGTGTGAACTATCTGGGAATTCCATTTCTTGCTTTCCTGTGGCCCCTATACCCCCAAATTTCAGGCCGCCTTCCAGAGAATCTCGGCACCGTCTGGAGTCTGTGCTCACCTTCCTCATCCACGAGGCCCGTGGGTCTGCAGAAACAGGGAGTGTTGCCAGGAGAGCCGCCACACGCAGTGGGCAGGGCACCCGGGAGAAAACTGGCGGGGCTCCAAGGTGTGAGCTCAGGATGTGAGACACTTGGGCCCTTTCCTCTGGGGATGGGAGGCAGTTGGGCAGCTGTTTTTAAGGCTCCTCCGTCTCCATCATTGACTGGGTATAGGAGTATTGGCTGAAAGGACGTTTTCCCCAAGGTGCCCCCTGGCAAGCGCTCTTAGCATCAGGCACTGGGGGAGGCTTCTTGTCAGGGGGTGTCTAGGGCCACCCATGCAGGGCTTCCGGTTGGTGGGAACCCCATTCTCAGCCCCAGAACACCTCTCCTTCAAGGCCTGGCTGGCTGGCTGGCCAGTCCTCTGACTCTTGGGAAAGAATGCAGGTTTCCTATTTATATGCACTATTTATAGCACACCAGTAAACCATTAACTGGGGCTGGGCTGGCAGCAGGCCGGGAGAGGCGTCTGCTTCTCCTGCAAGCCCCACAGCCACCTTTAGGGTCGTTAAGAGAGGAACCCCTCCCTGAGTCTGAAGACTCGCATGCAACCATCTCATCATCTGTTTGTCTGCTCACTCCCGTCACACGGATGGGCTGGCAGAACGATGCCCCTGGGGCTTTGCCTTCCTTACCTGTGGATGTGGCAGGCAGGATGGGAGGATGTGGGTGGGGAGGGTGAGGCAGGTGAGTCCCAGAACTGCGGGTAAGAGAGAGTACAGAAAAGGAAGCCTTGATCCATTCCCCGTGGTCGCCGAGGTCCTAGCTGAGGTCTTCAGACCCCAGCTCTATGAGACCCTGAAGGCCCCCTGTGGCTCATGCAGACTGAGGGCATGGAGGAGTGCCTTAGCCTGTCTGCCCAAAAGCTGGAACCCCTGCCAACATCCTCCATGAGAGCAGAGTGAGGGAAAGACTTTTTTTTTTTTTAAATAGACTTTATTTTTAAAAGCAGTTTTAGGTTCACTGTAAAAATTAAGTGGAAAGTACAGAGATTTCCCTTATATTCCCCACCCCCACTTCCCTTGCGGGCTTCCCTTGTGGCTCAGCTGGTAAAAAATCCACCTGCAATGCTGGAGACCTGGGTTTGATCCCTGGATTGGGAAGGTCCCCTGGAGAATGGATAGGCTGCCCAGTCCAGTATTCTGGCCTGGAAAATTCTGTGGGCTTTACAGTCCATGGGGTTGCAAAGAGTCGGACACGACTGAGCGACTTTCCTTTCACTTTCCCCACCCCCACACATGGACAGCCTCCCCTATAATGGACCCTCCACCACCAAAGTGGGACATTTGTTAACAATGGATGAACCTACATGAACACAATATTGTCACCCCAAGTTCATAGTTACATTAGGCTTTACTCTTGGCAATGTACATTCTGTGGGTCTGGACCAAAGCGTAAGGACAGCTATCCACCATTAGAGTATCACACAGAACACTCTCGTGCGCACGTGCTAAGTCTCTTCAGTCATGTCCAACTCTGCGACCCTTTGGACTGCAGCCTGCCAGGCTCTTCTCTGCCTGTAGGATGCTCCAGGCAAGACTATTGGAGTGGGTTGCCATGCCCTCCTCCAGGGGATCTTCCCGACCCGGGGATCGAACCCCACAGCTCTTATGTCTCTTGCATTGGCTGACAGATTCTTCACCACTGAGCCACCTGGGAAGAATACTCTCAGTACCCTAAAAACTGTCCGTGCCCTGCCTGCTCATCTCTTTCTCTCCCCGAAACCCCTGGGAACCGCCGATCCTCTTATTGTCTCCATAGTTTTGCCTTTTCCTACTGCTGCTGCTGCGTCGCTTCAGTCGTGTCCAACTCTATGTGACCTCATAGACGGCAGCCCACCAGGCTCCCCCGTCCCTGGGATTCTCCAGGCAAGAACACTGGAGTGGGTTGCCATTTCCTTCTCCAATGCATGAAAGTGAAAAGTGAAAGTGAAGTCGCTCCGTCGTGTCCAACTCTTCGCGACCCCATGGACTGCAGCTTACCAGGCGCCTCTGTCCATGGGATTTTCCAGGCAAGAGTACTGGAGTGGGGTGCCAGTGCCTTCTCCGAGAATGTCCTACAGGTGGAGTCATACCGTATGTTGCCTTTTCAGATTGGCTTCTTTCATTTACTAATAAGCATTTCAGCCTGGACGTTTCTTTTTGTGACTGTGATTCACCTTGGGGAACTGATGAGTGGCAGAGAGAGGGAGCTAGGAGGTAAGCTGGGAGAGGTGAGTGATGAAAGATGACGGCTGAGGCAGAGGTGGAGCTGGCAGGTGCTGCTGGGCCGCGGCTGTGCCAGTGACGCTGGGCTGCACCGGGCTGAGGGAGCAGGTGCCTTGTCCAGCTGGCTTCTGGGGTCCCCACCATGACCTGGGACTGCAGGGCAGGAGACCTGGACTCAGATCCCAGCCTCTTCACAGGCCCAACGATCTTTGTCCCTCCCAGGCCCACCGCTTCCTTGGGAAAATGAGAATAATGACAGTAATACCTGCATTACTGTGAGTCTCTGGGCTCACTTTCGTAAAGCGCCCACCCAGCGTGCAGGAAGCATCTGTATGTGTCTGTTGAACAAATGAATGCGTCTACCGCATGCCAGGCTCGGTACAGGGCAGACAGTCATAGGTTTGAATCTCTGCCCTGCCATTTGAAAACCTTGTGCTCTTGGGAAGTCGTTTAGTCTCTGCGAGACTCAGTTTCCTCATCTGTAACATGGGGAGAGTAACTGTGCCCATTTTTCCAAATTACCACAAGGACTGGATGAGATAAACAGTGCCAGGCACAGTGAGGCCCTTACAAGTAAATGCTGGTTGTTCTTACGTAAAACAGATGCATGAAGCACCTGCTATGTGGCTGCTGCTATGTTCAGTGCCCTGTGCGGAGCTGGCTAAGTGTTTATGTATATTTGGGAGATTAACCCCTTATCAGTCATATCATTTGCATATATTTTCTCCCACTCTGTTTAGATTGTCTTTTTTGTCTTGTCGATGGTTTCCCTTGCTGTACAAAAAGCTTTTAAGTTTAATTAGGCCCCATTTGTTTATTTTTGCTTTTATTTCTCTTGCCTTCAGAGGCAGAGCCAAGAGATACTGCTATGGAACGTATTATGTTATGCCCGTGAGGCAATACCAGCACAAATAGTAACGTAACACTAATATGAATAGTACTCGCTGTAGGGATGGGAATGCTGAGGCTCAGAGAAAGGACACGGTTTGCCCAAGATCATGAGTGTGTTAGCTGGGATCTGAATCCTGGAAGTTCGATTCCAGAGCTCATGGCTGGGCTGTGGGTGTTATTCTGTGTGTGTGTAATCAGTCATGTCTGACACTTTGTGACCCCTGTGGCCCACCAGGCTCCTCTGTCCATGGAGTTTCCCAGGCAAGAATACTGGAGTGGGTTGCCCTTGCCTCTTCTGGGGGATCTTCCCGAACCAGGAATCGAACCCGCCTCTCTTGCGTCTCCTGCACTGACAGGTGGGTTCTTTACCTGGAACAGGTGGGGGTGGGCAGAGCATCACAGCAACTTGAGGGCATCTCAGGAGGGAGTGAGAAGCTCACGTTACCTGGTTCCAAGTCTGAGCATCTGGTTGGTTTTCCAGAGCTGGAGATGGAGGTAGGAGGTAGGGTGTCAGGTGGAGAGGACTGCAGAAGCCAAGGTCAGCTGGTGGGAGTCACGTGAGCCACCCGGAAGGAGTGCATGTGTGACTGGGAAGGGACAGGATTTGGCTGGAAAGGAAGGTGGGGGCCACATGGAAGCGGTCACGATTTGCAGGGCGGTCCCATCCGGGTCCAGCCCCCACATCTGTGTCTGTGCTTTTGAGCTCCGCAAAATATTCCCGGCCCCTCCCCATCCCCCACCGGTCAGGCCGGTTCCAGCCCCTCCCACCTCTCACCTCCTGCGTGCCTCACCCATAACAAGTTGAAAAATGCAGAGCCGCCAGCTATTTCCATGTAGTGCTTTTCCCTGCCACACCGTCCGTACATCTGTTCCTTCTTTGAGCTCCAGGGCGCCTCTGTGGGGGCAGTAGCAGAAGGAAGCTTTTCCCCTCTGCTTTCCAGTTGGTGAATCCAAAACCCAGAGAGTTCATTTCTACTTATACTTCAGAACTTGAGCATCACCTCCTCCAGGAAACCCTCCCTGATCTCCCCACCTCCCCAGTTTCCTTGCTCTTTATTCTCGTAGAACCAAGTTTTTTCACTGCAGAGAATTGGTCTCACTTCACACTGGTTGGTGTGATTTAGTTAACGTCTTTCCACTCAGCTGGACTGTGACCTCCATGAGGACAGAAACTGAATCTGCTTGCTGCCTGATGCCAGACGCGTAGGAGGTGCCCTATGAATGTTGAGTGAACGAGTGCGTTTTGGTTCATGTGATCCATGCTGGGAAGGCAGGTGTCAGCGGAATGTGGAAGAGGTGCACTTATCCCTGCTTGGGATATGGAGAGTCCAGGAAGGCTCCCAGGAGGAGGGGACACCTGAGCTGAAGGCCAAGTTGCAGTTAGCAAGCTGGAGTGTGCATGGAGGGGCGTCTGGCAGAAGGCACCACGTAGGCAAACCGTGGGGGTGAGCCCATCGGGTTGCCTTTGGGGACCCACATCCAGGACTGTTGTTCCAGGCACGATTTACAGTGTCTGCATCTTGCTCTCAGCATCCGGAGAGCCTGCAGAGGGGCCCAGCCCATCCATCTCTCACCCCCTCACCCCAGTCATCATTGAGGGGGCCTCTGTGTCACTCCCCTCTTCTCCCCACTTTCCCCACATGCTGAGAGTTATTTTTAAAACCACCTCGAAGGCCCTCCAGGCATCCTAATTTAGCGGTCCTCTCCACTGTGAGCCTCTTGCAGAGTTGTTAAGAGTCAGGCTGCTTGGGGGCCTTCATCTCAGAAGCTGATGCTGCCTCAGCGTTAGTCACCCGCCTGCACAGCCAGGCACCAACCCCCTGAGGCCCCAGCTGGGATGGGAGCACTCCGCGCTGGCCTCCGAGGAGCAGGTGGCAGCGGCAGGGCTGTTTATTTAGGCCTCCTGTGGGCCACAGGCACTGCTCTGGGTGCTGTAAACCGTGGGTCCCTGTTTGTGGACGGCTCTTGAGCTGAGAGGGCTTTCTACATTACACAGAGCTGTAAAAACAAGAGACTCATTTAGGTGGCTGAAAAGAGGTTTGCCAGATTTAGCAAATGAAAATTCAGAACACCCAATTGAATTTGGATTTCAGGGAAAGATGAACGTTTTAGTAAAAACATGCACCATGCACTCTTTAGGACATACTTATGCTAAATGTATATTTATCTGAAACTTACATTTCACTGGCCATCCTGTGTTTTACATAGCAGCCTTGTCCCAAAGCCTGAAACATTTGCTGTCTGACGCATTATAGAAGAAGTTTGTCAACCCCAGACTTAGGCAAGAGCAAACACAATCCATCAGAAGGGCGTAGGACACTGCCTGGAACCCAGTTCCATAAGCACTGGATGCTGGTATTAGTGTTATTAATATAATCAGGGTGACCACCAAATATGTATCGAACTGCTTGTCCAGTCACTGTCCTAGGGGCTCGCGGTTTACTTGAGCAGGTAAATCCACGGATGTGAAGTGACGATCAGGCCCTGATGAGTGCTAAGGTGCCACATGTGACGCTCTGTTTTAGGGCTGTTCTGAGCGCTGTGCCTGTTTTGTCTTTGGAATCTCCCCATAGCCCTGTAAGGTGGTGCAAAACATCATCCCCATTTCACAGGTGAGGAAACTGAGGCCTAGGATTCCCCCAGCTAACAGCAGAGCTGGAGTTTGACCGCAGCCTGGTGGCTCCAAGCCCATGTTCTTATGTCACTAAAGTGCCTCCCTTTACACCGTGGCAGCTGTGTGCTGGGTCCCACTTAAGGCTCCCTGCCTGTGGCTTCCACAGCCCTTAATGACAGTCCTGCATACTGGGCCAAGCGATTCCCACCAGGGGCTTGGAGGCGGTGGACACAGCACAGCGTGGGGAGGCAGGGAGGAGGGGCAGGTGATCTGGAGCCTGGCAGGGCTCCAGGTGGGCAGCGTGAGAGTACCTGGGTGTGGGCAGGTGGCAGGTGTGAGGAGGAGAGAGACAGGGTGGCCTGAGGCCCCCCCCAGGAGTCCCACTTCCAGCTGTGCAGACTGGCCCGGATTTCCCTGCCTCCCTTCAGAGATGAATCCTCCTTTTATGCTGTTTAAATATTTGCAAGTGGAGGGAGGTTGGGGTGAAGGAGGGCGGGGCATTTTTCTGAGTGGTTGCAGGGTGAGGCGGGAGGAGCAGGGGCAGCTGCTCCAGGCCTGACGTGGCGGGGGGCTGGGCCACAGCCAGAGCAAGTTGAGGTTGCTCGCCCGAAGAGAGCTGAAGGGCCTCCTAGTTCCTGCACATTCTCTGAGTAACTAACCCTCATGAAAATCCACCCAGGCCAGACAGTGAACCTGACCGCCACTGTCATCTCAA
The DNA here is from genome assembly GCA_006410735.1 of Raphicerus campestris. Lineage (NCBI taxonomy): Eukaryota > Metazoa > Chordata > Mammalia > Artiodactyla > Bovidae > Raphicerus > Raphicerus campestris. The sequence goes on along the minus strand of SJYW01023786.1, from coordinate 85,692 downwards.
GTCACTACTGTTTGTAGAATCCCCATACGTGCTAGGCACTGTGTCCACAATCTCATTCAAGCCTCACATTGGCCCTGTGAGGTGCAGGTGCTAAGACCCCCACACACACCATTTTCCAGATGGGGAAGCTTGTCCAGCGTCAGGCGGGCAGTGAGTGGCCAACGACTTGGCCCCAGGTCACTGACTCCACCTCCCGAGCTCTTAGCCTCTCTCACCTGCCTCCCAACATCCTATCCTTAGATCTGAGAAGCTGGTTCCAAAAGGAGTAAGCTCCCCATCATTGGAGGAATGCAAGCCGACGTTGGAGGACTCCTGAGAATGAAACTGGAGAGGGATTGCAGCTTCCTGACCACTGTGACCTTTGAGGTCCCTCCCCCGCCTCTGAAGGGTCCCCACAGTGGTTAACAGAGTCACATCCGGGTGAGCCAGGTCTTCTGACTCCTAGTTCAATGCCTCTTTCCAGCCCCAAGTTGGGAGACACTGAGGAGTCCCTCCTCACAGATTTCTCAGCATCTGACCCATGACTGGGCAAGGCTGGAGGCAGGGCTCCAGGACAGGCTGTCAGGCAGACCTGGGTTCAAGTCCTGGCTGTGTGACCTTCAGGCAGGTCGTATAAACTCTCCATGCCTCGCTTTATCCATCTTTAAAGTAGGGGATAATAATGTTCTATTGATTAAATCAGACTTTCTATACAGCTCACCTGGCACTTAGTAGGTACTGTTAGTAAACATTCTCTTTAATAACAAAAGCAGAATGATGAAACAAAAGGAAAATAACAAAAGCATTTGCTTCACAGTGGCCTCTGGCTTCTGCAGAGAGGGACAAAGTATTATTAGAGCAAAGGCCCTGGGTCTGTCCAGGCACTGCCCTAGGGGCTCAAAGTTTCCTCGGGAGAGATGAACACTGAACAGGTTCACGTAGTGATGATCCACAGATCCACAGATGTGTAGTGACGATCAGGCCCTGGGTCTGAATCCTGTCGCCTCTTCATGGCCCCGGGTCAGATTAGCTAATTCTGTGTGTGTGTATCAGTTTCCCCATCTATAAAATGGGAATAACTTGGGAAATGGCCTCCTTAAGGTTGTGTTTACAAAAACGGTCCCCAGAACATAGCAAGTGCCCCCCAAAAAAGTGAGAGTATGCGTTAGTGCCATAAAGCTCCTACTGTGTGTGGGCACAGCCTGCCCCTTCACCAGCAATGTCCCATTTAATCCTCAGCGCAGCCCTGCAGGGTGACAGGTTCCATTTCACAGTTGAGGAAGCTGAAGTGGGCAGCTGGGGGGTGACCTGACTGTGCCCACACAGGACACTGGTGGCTGAGCCAGGGTGGGAATGTGGGTCTGTGCGGCTCCAGATCAGCGCCAACCACAGCCACAGCCTCTGTGCCGCCAAGACAGGGCATGACTCCTGGGCCCAGGCTTGGGAAGTCACACTGGATGCCAGGATGCCACCCTGCCACCCACACTGTCTCACCCCGTGGTCCTTCTGAGCTGTCTCTCTCCAAAGTGGACCACACTCAAGATCATGTCTGTTGGCCTGAGAGGGGGAAGGTGGTTAAGAGTTTGAGAGGCCCTCTGTGGCTTCCAGGCCCTCTTCCTCCGCCCACAGTGCTGGTCAGTCCTCGGGGATGGTCTCCCCCAACTCGCAGGAGTGGGCAGCAGCTTCCTCCTTCCCACCACAAGACCGTGCCCCCTTCTGCAGGATTCTCAGTGGCCTTGGGCAGGCTCCCACGACATAGCCTTTTCATCTCCTCCCTGGCCTGCTGCTGTCGGCCTGCTATTAACTTCTGGGAAGACGCTCTAGCCCGCAGCTGGGAGCCAGCGAAAGTGGGGAGGGGTCTTTACTCACCAGAACCCCTCCTTCAGGCTGAGAACACCTGGGTGCTGCATTCTCCCCTCCNCAGGGGCAGCTGCTCCAGGCCTGACGTGGCGGGGGGCTGGGCCACAGCCAGAGCAAGTTGAGGTTGCTCGCCCGAAGAGAGCTGAAGGGCCTCCTAGTTCCTGCACATTCTCTGAGTAACTAACCCTCATGAAAATCCACCCAGGCCAGACAGTGAACCTGACCGCCACTGTCATCTCAAGTCACTACTGTTTGTAGAATCCCCATACGTGCTAGGCACTGTGTCCACAATCTCATTCAAGCTTCACATTGGCCCTGTGAGGTGCAGGTGCTAAGACCCCCACACACACCACTTTCCAGATGGGGAGGCTTGTCCAGCGTCAGGCGGGCAGTGAGTGGCCAACGACTTGGCCCCAGGTCACTGACTCCACCTCCCGAGCTCTTAGCCTCTCTCACCTGCCTCCCGACATCCTATCCTTAGATCTGAGAAGCTGGTTCCAAAAGGAGTAAGCTCCCCATCATTGGAGGAATGCAAGCCGACGTTGGAGGACTCCTGAGAATGAAACTGGAGAGGGATTGCAGCTTCCTGACCACTGTGACCTTTGAGGTCCCTCCCCCGCCTCTGAAGGGTCCCCACAGTGGTTAACAGAGTCACATCCGGGTGAGCCAGGTCTTCTGACTCCTAGTTCAATGCCTCTTTCCAGCCCCAAGTTGGGAGACACTGAGGAGTCCCTCCTCACAGATTTCTCAGCATCTGACCCATGACTGGGCAAGGCTGGAGGCAGGGCTCCAGGACAGGCTGTCAGGCAGACCTGGGTTCAAGTCCTGGCTGTGTGACCTTCAGGCAGGTCGTATAAACTCTCCATGCCTCGCTTTATCCATCTTTAAAGTAGGGGATAATAATGTTCTATTGATTAAATCAGACTTTCTATACAGCTCACCTGGCACTTAGTAGGTACTGTTAGTAAACATTCTCTTTAATAACAAAAGCAGAATGATGAAACAAAAGGAAAATAACAAAAGCATTTGCTTCACAGTGGCCTCTGGCTTCTGCAGAGAGGGACAAAGTATTATTAGAGCAAAGGCCCTGGGTCTGTCCAGGCACTGCCCTAGGGGCTCAAAGTTTCCTCGGGAGAGATGAACACTGAACAGGTTCACGTAGTGATGATCCACAGATCCACAGATGTGTAGTGACGATCAGGCCCTGGGTCTGAATCCTGTCGCCTCTTCATGGCCCCGGGTCAGATTAGCTAATTCTGTGTGTGTGTATCAGTTTCCCCATCTATAAAATGGGAATAACTTGGGAAATGGCCTCCTTAAGGTTGTGTTTACAAAAACGGTCCCCAGAACATAGCAAGTGCCCCCCAAAAAAGTGAGAGTATGCTTTAGTGCCATAAAGCTCCTACTGTGTGTGGGCACAGCCTGCCCCTTCACCAGCAATGTCCCATTTAATCCTCAGCGCAGCCCTGCAGGGTGACAGGTTCCATTTCACAGTTGAGGAAGCTGAAGTGGGCAGCTGGGGGGTGACCTGACTGTGCCCACACAGGACACTGGTGGCTGAGCCAGGGTGGGAATGTGGGTCTGTGCGGCTCCAGATCAGCGCCAACCACAGCCATGGCCTCTGTGCCGCCAAGACAGGGCATGACTCCTGGGCCCAGGCTTGGGAAGTCACACTGGATGCCAGGATGCCACCCTGCCACCCACACTGTCTCACCCCGTGGTCCTTCTGAGCTGTCTCTCTCCAAAGTGGACCACACTCAAGATCATGTCTGTTGGCCTGAGAGGGGGAAGGTGGTTAAGAGTTTGAGAGGCCCTCTGTGGCTTCCAGGCCCTCTTCCTCCGCCCACAGTGCTGGTCAGTCCTCGGGGATGGTCTCCCCCAACTCGCAGGAGTGGGCAGCAGCTTCCTCCTTCCCACCACAAGACCGTGCCCCCTTCTGCAGGATTCTCAGTGGCCTTGGGAGGCTCCCACGCCATAGCCTTTTCATCTCCTCCCTGGCCTGCTGCTGTCGGCCTGCTATTAACTTCTGGGGAGACACTCTAGCCCGCAGCTGGGAGCCAGTGGAAGTGGGGAGGGGTCTTTACTCACCAGAACCCCTCCTTCAGGCTGAGAACACCTGGGTGCTGCATTCTCCCCTCCAGCCGCCCCGCCTGGATCCCTGCCCAGGGCTCCTCCCTGCAGCCAGCTTCCTGACTGTGTGACCTCAAGACCTGAGTTTCAGGATCCACAGCTGTAAGCAAACAGTCTTCTCTGCTCCACAAATTTTGAACTTGAGATAGGGCATGTGTGCAGTCAGGGTGCCGATAGGAAGCAGATGGCTCCCCCAAACCGAGGACATTAAGATGAATTTAATAAAAGGCTGTTGACTACAGCGAGGGAAGGATGCTGAGAGAACGCAGGAAGCGTGCAGCACTCTGTGATATTAACATTGGGGAGCCAGGAGCCACCACTGCCCCTAGCCTGACCAGGGTGTGAGAAAGGCCTTCCCAGAAGGAGCTTGCTGTGTGGGGAGGGTCCCTGGACACAGCCATGACTGCCACGTCTCTTCCTTGAGGATTTGGGGGCAGTTCCCTGTTTTATATCCTCCCCCACCATTCCCTGCTCTCTCTCACCCTCCGTCTCCATCTCCTTAGCTCCTCTGTGCAGTCTGAGCATGAAGAAGATTGCTTAGGGGTCTTGATATCCACCCTGGGGTTGCTGATTCAGTAGGTCCAGGGTGAAGCTGAGCGTTTGTATCTGTAACCAGTTCCCAGCTGGCACTGGTGCCTCTCGGCCCCTCCTGGAGCAGCTCTGCCAGTCCCCACTGCGTGTACCTGGGGCCTCTCTTAGCGTGTGGCTCTTAGGACTAAGGGCCCCTCCAGCCCAGGACTGTCTGACTCCTCGGTTCTCCCTACCTCGAACTCAGTACCCAAGGGCTGATTCTCCTGCCTCCTGCCCAGATGAGTTCCCCTCTGTTTATATCATTTGCAACTTGTCCCTGGAGGTTGCTGTCCAGACGCTTTGATAGGAGGTCAGCGCTGAGATGGAGGTCAGGATGCAGGAGGTTTACGGGGGCCGACTCGGGATCAGCTCCAGGGGAGGTGAGGAGGAGCAGCGGGAGTGGGTGGAGGGAGAAGCTGGCCCCAAGCTGGCTTCCACGGAAGGCCCCCAGCAGCCCTCACCAGCACTGTGGGGAGCTGGGAGGGCGAGGGCCCCTGTGAGCTGTCCCGTGTGAGGGCGAGGATGCCGGATCTTCACAGCCACATGCGTCTTTCCCTGTACGGCACCCACCCGCCCCCGACCTCAGGAAGGAGTGAGACTTTGGAGGAGCTATCTGTGCAGCTGAGATGACCCTGTTCTGAGGGGCCANGGCGAGGATGCCGGATCTTCACAGCCACATGCGTCTTTCCCTGTACGGCACCCACCCGCCCCCGACCTCAGGAAGGAGTGAGACTTTGGAGGAGCTATCTGTGCAGCTGAGATGACCCTGTTCTGAGGGGCCAGCAGCTCTCCCACCTCCGGCCCTCATGGGATCCAAGTGGTGCCTTGTGGCAGCTGCCACATCATCAGAACCTTCTTGCGGCCCACCCCTCTCCCCGCCCTCCTCTCTCTGTCTCTGAGGCCCATGGCCCCTGCACTCCACACTCTTCCTTCCTCTGCAGCCCCAAACCAGAAAGCCCTCTAGCTAGCACTCAAGTGCACAGAGCACCCCCCGCCCAGATTTTTTGCCCCCAGAGCAAAACACCTGCCCAGTTTTGCCACCAGCGGACCTCTGAATCTTCATTTTGCTTGGCCAGGCCCTCCTGCAGCTCCAAGAAATAAAAGCACCCCCCACCAAGGCCCCACCCAACTTGCACTTCATCGGTATTACCTGCCATGTGCCATGGGTCGGGGATGCCCCAGGCCTTCCGGAGAGAGAGGAAGATGGCAGCGGTGTGAGCCTGCTCAGGCTGCCGTAGCAGGGTACCGCACGCTTGGCAGCTTGAAGAGCAGGAATGCATTTCCTCACAGTTCTGGTGGCTGGAAGTCCAAGATCAAGGTGTCGGCAGCACGAGTTCCTTCTGAGGGCCTCGCGGGAAGGGTCTATGCCGGGTGTCCCCCGCCAGCTGCCGATGGCAGTCTGCTCCCTGTATCTTCATGCGCTCTTCCTCTGTGACTGTCCTCGTTCAAATTTCCTCTTCGTGTAAGGACCCCAGATGATAACAGATTCGGGCTCGTTCTGAATGTCCTGATTTCCACTTAATCACTCTGTAAAGATCTCATCTCCAAATACCGTCACGTTCTGAGGAACCGAAGGATAGGATTCCAAGATACGTATTTGGTCGGGGGGCCAGGGAGGGCCACAGCTGAGCCTGTAACGTTAGGGGAGGTGACAGTTTAGAGGATTGGAAAGAAGGTGACAAGGAAAGGGAAGGGAAAGAGTTTAAGGCATCCTGAGCAGGTATTTGAGGTCAGAGGGGAAACCACAGCCCTGAGGAGCAGTGCCAGGCTCAGGGCGCCTCCAAGTTGATGGCCGAACCAGAAGTCAAAGCTGAGGGGTTTTTCACGTGTCCTCAGGAAGCTCACAGCCTCCTTTTGTGGAGGGAGCTGATGGGCCTGGTCGTCTCCGCACTCGCCATGGCAGAGGAGGCGGCAGGCAACAGGGTCCCCACATCAGAGCCACTCCAGAGGGTGACCGGCAGATGGCCACCTCCAAGGAGCAGGAGGACGTCGGCAGGAGGGCTGAGACTGCTTAAAGGGCAGCCAGCCCTCTCTCTGGAAGGAGCTGGGGCCTGCCATGGCATGGGGCAGTCAGGCTTTGACCCTCCCCCCGCAANCAACAGGGTCCCCACATCAGAGCCACTCCAGAGGGTGACCGGCAGATGGCCACCTCCAAGGAGCAGGAGGACGTCAGCAGGAGGGCTGAGACTGCTTAAAGGGCAGCCAGCCCTCTCTCTGGAAGGAGCTGGGGCCTGCCATGGCATGGGGCAGTCAGGCTTTGACCCTCCCCCCGCAACAGCTGTCCTGCTGCTAAAAAATCACACCAGGCCCGCAGAGCCAAACGTTCTTGTGCTCAGTCGGAGAGCTGCAAAAACACGCCCCTCCTGTGTGTTTCTCCTTTGCTCTTACCTGTCCCCCACACAGTACTCNGCCCGCAGAGCCAAACGTTCTTGTGCTCAGTCGGAGAGCTGCAAAAACACGCCCCTCCTGTGTGTTTCTCCTTTGCTCTTACCTGTCCCCCACACAGTACTCTGACACCAGACATGTGGGTTTTCCACACAACAGTTCTCTAACACTACCTGAGTGTCCTATAGTTAACTCAGTTCTGACACCATCTACCCGGGGGTGGCATCAGATCCTACAGGTTAAGGGCCCAGTCCCATAATACTGACCCCCATCGCCTGAGTTCAGGCGCCGATCACAAATTTCAGGCTATTCCTTGTACTGCTGGCAGACTGGCTGTAGATCAGGGTTCCCAGCTCGTAACCCCATCATAGTGCAAGTTTGGGTTTCAGCGGATGAATTTTGGAAGGCCCTGAACTGCCCTTTGCAAAGGAGTGTGCTCCCTCCTCCATCTCAGTTTCCTCCTCTGTACAAGGCGAGGGTGTTACCATGACGTTCTTGCACTGATCCAGAGAGACAAGGCAGGTAGGAGAGAGCTTTGGAAGCAGTGATACACGCAGGGACTATAATGCTTGCTCTCTCTGTCCACCTGCTTGCAACCCTCCTTCACACCCCGTGCAGGCTGCCTTTGGTGGCCGTGTTTCCCCTGGGAGGTTAATTTTGGTTTTCTTTTTGTTTTGGTTTTACCTGTACGACGGCGTGTTGTAGAAGGAGTGCAACCACTGGCGGGAGGTAAACCTGGATCCAAGTCCTGAATCCGCTCCTCACCAGCTGTGTGACCCCACGCGGGTTACTCTACCTCTCTGTGCCTTTGCTTGCTCCAGGCATCACTATGCTGTTGATCTATGTACCCATGACTGTAGTGACTGGAGAATTCCCTGGACAGAGTCCATGGGGTCGCAAAGAGTCAGACATGGCTGAGCATGTTTCACATAGTGACAAGAAAGCTTCCCCCACCCCCCCACCGACTAAAATATTCTACCAAAGCAGAAAGTCAGTCAGGATCCTTCAAGTCGTTCATTAGTCAAATATAACTTTACTGAGCACCAGCTGTGTGCTGGAAACATGGTTGTAAATCAGGGAGACACGGAGTGCTTGCCCTCGTGGGGTCCCCAGCTTGGCGAGGGGGATGGGTGCTAACAAAATCAGCATAAATCTGATGGGTGTTAGGGAAGCAGCCACCGTAAGGACCTCAAGCAAGGAGATTTAACCGAAACAGCTGATGTTTCCGCCAGGATCAGAATTAGCAGCGAAGGAGGCCAAAGGCGAGACTCTAGGCAGGGCAGTGCCTGAGGAAATACAGCTAGTAGCTGGAGGGGCTGGAGAAGGCAATGGTGCCCCACTCCAGTGCTCTTGCCTGGAGAATCCCAGGGACGGAGGAGCCTGGTGGGCTGCAGTCCATGAGGTCGCTAAGAGTCGGACACGACTGGGTGACTTCACTTTCACTTTTCACTTTCATGCATTGGAGAAGGAAATGGCAACCCACTCCAGTGTTCTTGCCTGGAGAATCTCAGGGACGGGGGAGCCTGGTGGGCTGCCATCTATGGGGTCGTGCAGAGTCAGACACGATTGAAGCGACTTAGCAGCAGCAGCAGCTGGAGGGGCTGGAGCCAAGGTGAGAAACGCTGTTACAGGTTGGAATTCCAGCTCGGCTCCTTCCTAACCGTGTGGCCTTGGGTGACCTAGCTCATCTTCCTGAGCTTGGTTTCCCCATTTGTTAACAGGGCCAGTTCCACAGGCTTGGTTAGCTAGGGTTCAGCTTTGAAATGCCGCTGGCAGAGCCCCACTTGGAGCTTGCTGGGCCGGGAGGTCGGGAGCTGTTCACAAGGCGGGTGCTGAGTCGGTTGTGTGAGGGCGGGGGTGCCGTGCCAGCTTGGGTAGGCACTGCCATGTGATTTTCCAGAGAACACGCCCAAGGATGCTTTGAGTTCTGTCTTCTTCTCCAGGAGGCAACCAGAAGGAAGGGAAAGGAAGGGCGCTGGGAGCCTGACACTGCACCCAGACCTGTGCGTGGATGGGCTGGCCGGGCTGGATCTGGGTGGCCCTCGGGGCAGCCAGAAAGGGGGCCCATCGATGGGGGTGGATTCCAGACTCACGNGGAAGGGTGCTGGGAGCCTGACACTGCACCAGACCTGTGTGTGGATGGGCTGGCCGGGCTGAATCTGGGTGGCCCTCGGGGCAGCCAGAAAGGGGGCCCATCGATGGGGGTAGATTCCAGACTCACATCAAGCCCTGCTGACGTTCGACCTGGGACCAGGCTTTGATGTCATCTCTTCCCACCCAGAGGGGAGAAACGTTTTGCTTAAAGTACTACAATGACTTTGGGGCCCAGAATCGAGCAAGGCAGAAGGGCGTCCAGGCCACCAGAGGGTCAGCTCCACGAGCAGAGGCATGACTGCCCTTTCAGTGTCGTGTCTCCGGTCCTGGCCCCTCACAGGTACTCAGTGAGCATTGATCGGCTGAGGGATGTAGTGTGGAGAACACACAGCCTGGGGACTCAGACCCATCTTGAACTCTGTCTCCACTCTGGGCCAGGTCTGCCTTTCTGGGTGAATTTCTACATGTTGCTGAGCTCAGTTTCCCAAAATAAGACCACAGGTCCGGCTGGTACAGGTACCTGAGCAGGGATTTGATCTACCGGATCTCAGGGCTGATATTTCATACTGCACCCCACCCTGGATTATATATATATATATACTCATTTCATTCATTCATTCATCCACTCAGAAAATATCTGTGGAGACCTACTATGTACCAGGCCCTGTTCTAGGCTCCGTGGATACAGCAGTGAACAAGGCAGATGGGGCCCTGCCCTCGAGGAGCTTATGTTCTAGAAGTTGGAGACAGACAGTGAGCAAAGAATAGGACAGGAAGTACCCTGAAGGAACTCTAACGGGATGGAAGAAGTTGGAGGCAGGGTGCCTTAGGTTGCGTAGACAGGGAAGGAGGGGATACTTCATGTGCCATCTCAAAAGAAGCCCACTATGCAGAAAGCCTGAAAACAAATTTATTTCAGGGTGAAGTGTGGGGGTAGCAGGAGCCACAGGCCTCAGCCCTACAGAAAACACGGGGAATGCAAGGAGGGAACACAGTTACGGAAACGGGGGCGGGGACAGTGCAGCCACCTGGGGTGCCCGCCCCCCAGGTAGAGTGGGGTCTCACCCTCCAGCGCCTCTGCCTTCCAGGTGAAGCAGATCATGGAGGAGGCTGTCACACGCAAGTTTGTCCACGAGGACAGCAGCCACATCATCTCCTTCTGCGGTGAGTCGGTGGCCCCGGGCGGCCTTGAAAAGCGGCTTTCTCTCTGTGGGCTGCCCTGGAGCCGTAGCAGCTTTCTTTGAGCAGAGGTCCCCAAAGTTCATGCTTTCACCGCTTCATAACTGCAAAGTGTTTTCCAGATTCCAAAGGGACTCTATTAGGGAATTTGGAAGAAGGGAAAAGATTAGAGAAGAGATTAGGAATGACGTCTGTGCTCCAGGAGGACGTCCCTGGTAGCTCACATGGTAAAGTGTCTGCCTGCAATTTGGGAGACCCGGCTTCAGTCCTTAGGTCGAGAAGGTCTCCTGGAGAAGGAAATGGCAACCCACTCCAGAATTCTTGCCTGGAAAATCCCATGAACAGGGAAACCTGGTAGGCTACAGTCCATGGGGTCACATAGAGTCAGACAAGATCGAGTGACTTCACTTTCACTTTCTGTGCCCCAGGAAGTGGTAATCACGATCGACATGGAGAAATGCCTCCCTTCCCGTGGGCTCCGTTCACACCGACCCCACCCCGGCGACCAGGGGGCTTTCCTCTGAGGGATGGGCTCTGCGTCCTTTCCTTAGCCAGGTAGAGAGACAGGGTGGATGGGAACTTTAAGGAATCAAGAAGCATGGACGCTTCCCGAGGGATCGCTCCCAGCTGGCTCAGCAAAGGAGGCAGGCCCGGGGCTCGGAGTGTGACTCAGCCCTCTCCCTGTCCTTGAACCTGAGGCCCCCGCTGCCAGGTTCTCACTGCACCTTCACGATGGCTAGAGGCACGGGCCCTGCGTGTCCCTGAAGCCAGGACTCAGCACATACGCAGTGTGTACATATATGTGGGAGTGTTTCTTCCTCCCCAAAGACCTTTTAACCTCATGTTTGTGGAGTGTCTCTCCATGAAGGACAAGCTATCATGTCCCTCTCACTTCCTGGAGAAGGAAATGGCAACCCACTCCAGCACTCTTGCCTGGAAAATCCCATAACAGGGGAACCTGGTAGGCTACAGTCCATGGGGTCACACAGAGTCAGACACGATCGAGTGACTTCACTTTCACTTTCTGTGCCCCAGGAAGTGGTAATCACGATCGACATGGAGAAATGCCTCCCCTCCCGTGGGCTCCGTTCACACCGAGCCCACCCCGGCGACTGGGGGGCTTGCCTCTGAGGGATAGGCTCCGCGTCTTTTCCTTAGCCAGGTAGAGAGACAGGTCTTGGCTCCACGGAGGGGCCCATCAGCTTCCGTCCAGGCGGCTGGGGACACCGCCCATGGGCCCGCAGCCATCTGAGCACACGCCACAACCTGGGAAACCAGAGATGTCAGTTCTGCTCTTTGGCTGCCCAGCTCTGCTCAAACCCTGTCTCTACCACTTCTTTGCTGGGTGACCTTGGGCAAGATCTTATTTATTTAGGTGATATATCTTTAAGTATATAAATATAAATGAAAGTGAAAGTTGCTCAGTCGTGTCTGACTCTTTGCCACCCCATGGACTATGCAGTCCATGGAGTTCTTTCTCCAGGCCAGAAAACCAGAGCAGACAGCCTTTCCCTTCACCAGGGGATCTTCCCAACTCAGGGATGGAACCCAGGTCTCCCGCATTACAGATGGATTCTTTACTGGCTGAGCCACAAGGGAAGCCCCCCTGCCTCAAAAAGAATGTATATATATATACATACATAGATAAATTATATATATTGGCCACACTGCTTTGCTTGTAGGATCTTAGCTCCCCGAGCAGGGATTCAACCTGGGCCCATGACAGTGAAAGTGCTGGTTCCTGGACCACCAGGGAATTCCCCGAAAAATATTTTATGTATGTAAAAATACATATACACACATGCCCATATACACACACATGTATATGGAAATATATATCTCCATCCCTTCATGGGAAATAGAGGGGGAAACAGTGGAAACAATGTTGGACTTTATTTTGGGGGGCTCCAAAATCACTGCAGATGGTGATTGCAGCCATGAAATTAAAAGACGCTTACTCCTTGGAAGGAAAGTTATGACCAACCTAGATGTCATATTAAAAGCAGAAACATTACTTTGCCAACAAAGGTCCGTCTAGTCAAGGCTATGGTTTTTCCAGTGGTCATGTATGGATGTGAGAGTTGGACTGTGAAGAAAGCTGAGCACCAAAGAATTGATGCTTTTGAACTGTGGTGTTGGAGAAGACTCTTGAGAGTCCCTTGGACTGCAAGGAGATCCAACCAGTCCGTTCTAAAGGAGATCAGTCCTGGGTGTTCATTGGAAGGACTGATGCTAAAGCTGTAACTCCAGTACTTTGGCCACCTCATGTGAAGAGCTGACTCATTTGAAAAGACCCTGATGCTGGGAGGGATTAGGGGCAGGAGGAGAAGGGGACGACAGAGAATGAGATGGTTGGATGGCATCACTGACTCGATGGACATGAGTTTGGGTAAACTCCGGGAGTTGGTGATGGACAGCGAGGCCTGGCGTGCCATGGTTCATGGGGTCACAAAGAGTCAGACACGACTGAGTGACTGAACTGAACTGATATATAAATATAGATATAGATCTCTGGCTTTCTTTTTTCTCCTGGACATTGTTATTTGCAAAAAACTTAATATGCATGTCTGTTTCAGAGCTTGCTAGCATACCTACCAATTAAAGACTTAGAAGATCAAGACTTAGATTTTAACAAGTGATAAAAATCATAATAATTCTCTAGCTCCGATCAAAGTTCATGGGTGAGAGAAACATGCTGGCATTAAATGAGGCCTGAAGGATGTCCCTGAGGTTTCCTTTGTCTGTTGTTCCTTATGAGCCATTGTCAGAAAAAAAAAATGGAACAATGTGTACTAAGCTGGACTGCTGCTGCTAAGTCGCTTCGGTCGTGTCCGACTCTGTGCAACCCCAGAGACGGCAGCCCCCCAGGCTCCGCTGTTCCTGGGATTCTCCAGGCAAGAACGCTGTAGTGGGTTGCCATTTCGTTCTCCAATGCATGAAAGTGAAAAGTGAAAGTGAAGTCGCTCAGTCGTGTCTGACTCCCAGCGATCTCAAGAACTTCAGCCTACTAGGCTCCTCCGTCCATGGGACTCTCCAGGCAAGAGTACTAGAGTGGGATGCCATTGCCTTCTCCAAAGCTGAACTAGATCATGAATTTAATCAAGTAAGCAAATGAAAATCCTAGATATGTAAGCAAAATCGAAGCTACTTTAAAGATCATCACCCAGGATATTAATGCGATGAGCAGATTAGGCAGTATGTGAACAGTCTTTTAAAGCCAAGTCGTTGCTGACAGCAGCAGCAAGAACAGGACAAGCAATCAGCAATCACCCCAAAACTTGTCAGCATTTCTCCTTACGCGTGGCATGGCCTTGCCAGGCTCTTAACGCTGCACGTGCTGGTATCCTCCTCTGTGGAACGATAGTAACTAGAACACTGGCCCCATGAGTTTCACGCCAGGGATTAAGGGAGGTGAACCTTAACACTGGTCTGACACCCAGCAGGTGCCCAGTAAGAGTAAGGAGTAGGTCTTAATAAGCTCACATTTTCCCTTAGACATGGATTATGCTCCTAATGCATACCAGGGTGAGCTCCTAGGCTGCTGTGTAAGACAGACAGTCAGAAGATAAAGGCTCCTGAGAGACTTCCCTGGTGGTCCAGTGGCTGAGATGCCGTGCTCCCAACGGAGGGGGTCCAAGATCGATCCCCGGTCAGGGAACTGGATCCCTCATGCCATAGCTAAGCGTCCACACGTTGCGACTGAAGATCCCGGTACAACCAAATAAATACATGTTAATTTTTAAATTAAAAAAAGCTAAGGCCGCTGAAAGTATCAGATATGTAAGAGAGAGGCCATCAGAATGGCATGCACAGGGCCTGTTTCTTAGAAGGGAACAGTGAGGGGCAGAAAGGGAAAGTTATTTGCCTGAGGTCACACAGCGAGTTAGTGGTAAAGCCCAGGCTACACCTCGGGTCTCTTGTTTGAGGAGGGCTGGACAGAGCCTCCAGGGGAAACACAGAAATGGGAAGATTATGACTGAAACCTCTCTTTAAAGGCCCTTTGTGGAGGCATAGATGTTGTGAGCACACCTTGGGCTCAGATGTGGGTATGAATCCCAGCTCCATCACTTATTTGCTGGGTGGCCCTGGCAATTCAGTTCACCTCTGGGAGCCTCAGTTTCTACATCTGGAAAACGGGAATGGTTTTCCTTTCTGCCTGGCCATGGCAGAGATTGAATGTTAGCTATTACTGAAGGCACAGTAATGACATCAGTGTGATCCTTTTAACTGAAATAAAGCTAGGCAGTCGCGCAGTCCCAGCTC
>SJYW01023786.1:16574-65080 GCA_006410735.1 Raphicerus campestris | reverse complement strand
GGGGGGGTCACGGGCGGGGCCTGCTGACTGCGGTGTCCCTGCAGCGGCCGTGGAGGCCTGCGTCCTGCATGGGTTGCGGAGGCGGGCGGCTGGCTTCCTGCGCAGCAACAAAATCGCCGCTCTCTTCATGAAAGTGGGCAAGAGCTTCCCGCCGGCCGAGGAGCTGAGCCGCAAGGTGCAGGACCTGGAGCAGCTGATTGAGAGCGCGTGAGTGCTGAGCGTGCGGTGTGGGCTGGGGTGCCCCCCAGTGGACAGCCGGCGCTCCTCCCTGGGCTCCCCCGGAGCCTGTGCCTCCCAGCACCCTCTCCACTCTCCATTCTGCTCCTCAAAGCTGCCAGGGCCTTTCGTGCCCCAGGGCCTTGGCACACGCTGTACACTCCACCCAGTTCACACCCCTCATCTTCCGTGGTGGCTCCCTTGTCAGCCCCAAGGATGGCAACGTCCTCTAACTAGCAGTGAATTCTAACGCTCGCCCCATTTTCTCTTTTGTACCACTCTGCTTATTGTCTTCCCAATTGTTATCACCACCTGTAATTTTTCATTCATTCATTTCCTGTTGACCTGATTGTTATCAGTCTCCCCCACTGGCCTCTGAACTCCATGAGGATAGGCAGCTGCATACGTGCTGCTCCCCATTCGGTCTCCAGTGTCTGGGACAACACCCAGCACCCGGGGAATGCCCAGGAAACGATTGTTGAATGAGTAAGTGCCTACTGAGCCAGGCCTGTGCCGAATGCAGGCAGATCCGAAGTTTAATATAACCACATGGCCTCTGTCTGCACGGATCTGATGCTCACGGTGGAGCAGCCATTTATAGGGGCATTGTCTTAGTGGCTCACGGCCTGAAAATGTGTAAACGAGTGCCTCCCACCAGAACTATCCCGAGTCCCAACTGCACAACCAAGCCCCCAACCTAGAGCCTGGTCAGGGGTGCGAATAGGTTTCATCCCCAGTTGGTGCTGGTGGCTGTGAGGTGGTTTCCTGCCAGAGCTCATTGCTTTTACAAGAGCCCAGAGACCAGCAGAGAACTGTCTTATGGAAAGTTCTCGAGCTATGAATGGGCTTCATGGGAAAGAGTACATGGATTGATCAGCCACATGTGTTACGGGCAAGAGAAGGGAGAGACAGACAGGCATGCCATGTGTCTGCCCTCGCTGCCGTGAATGGCTGCTCCACTTCACTGGGAGAGGAATGGCCCTTTCCTTGCCCTCCAGACCCTGCCAGCCCAGGGCTGCTGGCCAGAACTGCACGATGGGCAGCACTCTGGACTTGGCAGTGCTAGTTCCCCTTCGGAATCTGACTCTTCAGCCACCTGGTCTTTAGGGGTCTTCCAGTCCCTCTGGTAATTCCCAGGTGTCTGCTGATAGCTTCTTAAAGGGGTGGATTTCCATGGACCTTCCATAACACTGGGAGCAACTTTCTAATGGAGAAATGAGAGATGTCCATTCCAGGGGCCCATTCACTCATTTTTGCAATCATTCTTTTATGGACTTATTTACTGAGCCCCTGTACACACCAGGCACTGTGCTGGGCCCTAGAGTTACAGGCGTGAAACAGGGCCAAAGCTTGCCATGCGGTAGACTCTCGGTGTTTTATTTAAAAAGCAGTTGAATTGCATAATCCATGCCTTTGAGGTCCCATTGTGGAGGGGAAGACAGAGAAGTGAGCCAGAAGTTAAGCTGCAGAGATCCAGGGAACACAGAGGAGGGCCCCCTCCCCAGCTTCAGCTGGTGCATGAGGGCTTCCTGTCGGAAGGGGGTGCCCTCCCTGAGACCTCAAGAGTGAGTAGGGTTCAACCAGATAATAGAGTGGGGAGGGAAGCCAGAAAGAAGCCGCAGCTCACAGAAAGTCCCCAGATGAAAGCTTGGCAGCTTCAGGGATCTGCAGAGATCTCTGGCAGGATCCTGGGGTCAGAGGCAGGGAGTGGTAAGGAGGTGGCTGGGGAGGTGGACAGGGGCAAGGTTGTGGAGCGCCCTGCTTGTCGTGTTATAAAGCTTGCTTCTCCAGAGCAATGGTGGGGCCTCCAAAACGAGAGAAGAATCCAAGACTCTTCTTGGCCAGCACTCCTTTCCAGCTGGGAGAGAGAAAGTAAGAGACAGAGAAATTTCAGTATGCGAATCTGGCTCTCCCATCACCAGTGTATAAAAGGGTCAGTTTTACCACGTCTTCACATTCACTGGGTGTTGTTATTTTTTCAACTCTTTTCCCATTCTCCAGGAGCAGTGTGGGCTCCTGCTGTTGTTCTAATTGTCGTTCTTTCATTTCTTAGAGAAGTTGGACACTTTCCCGTTTGCATATTGATCCTGTTGGATTTCCTCTGTTGTATCTGTTCTCTTTCTTTACTGGTCTCAAAGGCGCAATCAGATCCAGGGCCTCCAGGAGAATGTGCGAAAGCTGCCAAAACTGCCCAACCTGTCCCCACTTGCCGTCAAGCACCTGTGGATCCGCACTGCCTTGTTTGAGAAGGTCCTGGACAAAATTGTTCATTACCTTGTGGAAAACAGCAGGTGAGTGGGAAGGAACACAACACTTGGGTGCTCTCTGCTTTCACCTGCTGGCCATCTTGGAAATTGCGCCCTCACTCACAGAGCTGCTTTCTGTTTGCCCTCTTGATATACACTGGATTTGCAAGTGACTAATAAGGACCTCCTGGTTGTTTGACTCTAAACTAGCCAAGCTTAGAACCTTGGGACGACTTGGGTGCTTAATAGCAATGCAGAATCTTCAGAATTGGGGTGGGGTGTAAGGGTCTTGCAGTCTTAAGAGATGTTTCTTTTCCCATGAGTTAAGCCCACAGTCCATTCACTGTGTGACCCTAGGGGAGTCGCTTAGCTTCTCTGTGCCTCTGCTGTCTCTTCTGGTGAATGGGGTAGGATGGGAATTGCTGCCACTCTGGAGAAGAGGCGAGAAAAAGAGTTAGTGAGTACACAGCATTTTGGAAAGGCCTACATTTTCTCTCCTAGCTCAGATTGGCCTGGTGTAGAGGTTTTATGGGGTCACACAGAGTCGGACACAACTGAAGCAACTTAGCAGCAGCAGCAGCAGAGGTTTTATAGTGTGAGTCCTCTTGGCATGCATTCATCTGTGGATCTGTTTACTCATCCACTAAATAATTAATGAGCATTTATGATGCCAGGCACTAACCTAGATGTTGAGGATACACTGGTCTTGCCTGTCATGTTAAGGAGCTTGGATATTGTGAAGAGAGCAGTGAGGAGCTCCTGGCAGATCTATGACCTGAGAGTCCTCACGGCCAGCCCTCCTTTCCTTTGCCCGTTTGCTAGGAAAAATATGTGTGAAAGTGCAGAGCAAAGCACTTCCCCTCACAAAGCTCTTATTTAGCAGGGAGAACAGGCCCATAGTGATCGTGATAATCTGTGATGAGTGTGCCAGGACGGATGATGGGTGGCGATTAGTTTCCTCTGGGTAGTCAGGGAAAATGTCCTGGAAGATGGGACAGTCAAACTTCAGTTTGAAGGGCGTGTTAACCAGCAGAAGTTACCCAGTAGAAGGGTGTGGGGAAGGGTGTACCCAGTGGAGGGAACAGCAGGCACAAAGGCCCGGAGGCTGGAGAGGAACTGAAAGAAATTCAGGCTCCAGAGCTCCAGTTAACCTCTTCACCTTCTAGTGATTTACAGCACCTCTCTGCCCCCTGCGTCGCTGTGGGTCCAGGGTCTATGTAGTTACTGCCTTTGGCAATGAGCTTGAGTTTTCCTGCTGAGAAAATTGGTCATGTTTATTTAGTAGTTTATTCGAGTAGCTTATTTATTTATTTATTAGTTTATTAGGGCTTCCAAGGTGGCTCAGATAATAAAGAACCTGCCTGCAGTGCTGGAGACCCGAGTTCAATCCCTGGATCAGGAAGATTCCCCTGGAGAAAGAAATGGCTGCCCTCTCCAGTATTCCTGCCTGGAGGATTCCATGGACAGAGAGCCTGGCGGGCTCCATTCCATGGGGTCACAAAGAGTTGGACACGACTGAGCATCTAAGACACAGAGTAGCAATACCAACGCACTGTTTCTTTGTTAAACATTTTGGATTTTAGATCCACACAGAATTGAAACAGTAATACAGAGAATTCTTGCCTACCCTAAATGTTAACATCGTGCATAACCATAGTACAAGTCTCAAAACCAAGAAATTGCCATTGGCATAGTACGTTAACCAAAGTCACTTTTTTTTTTTTTTCTATATAATTCTATGAAACTTTAATGCATGCCTAGTTTCATAAAACCCAACACCACACTCAGGCTACAGAATACTATACCAAAGAACCCATCATCCCAAAGAGACTCCCTGGGGCTGCCCTCTAAGTCACATCTTGCTCCCATCTATGCCTGCGATTTTTAAGACATTATTTCCAGGTTATGGTCACATAACTGCTGATTTGGGGAACAGAAGCTGAGCTGTGGACTGGAAAGTGTCTCTAAGTATTAGCTTCAGATCTGACACCAAAATGTATAAACTTGATGTTGAGCATGTCCAGGGCATGTCATTCTGCCCCAGCCAGTGTTCTGGATGACTGAAGATTTCTTTGGGATGATATTACAATCATGTTGCCGCATTTAGTGAGAACTTCTCCTGATGTCAGAACTTAATACCTGTAGTTGGACATTTATTCCTCCCAGCAGCCCTGGGTGGGTGAGTTCTGTCTTTCTTCCCGTTTTATAGCTAAGGGCACTGAGGTTCAGAGAGGGTAGTCAACCTGTCTGGGGACACACAGGGAGGGAGGAGCCAGGCTGGGCTCCCAGTTAGTACGTCCAACTCCAGATTCCGGGCTCTTCACCCCCTGCTGTTGAACGGGAAGAAGAGCTGAACTGGCTGGATGTAGCCTACATCTACGTACTGTGTGGCCTCAGGCAAGTCACTTACCCTCTCTGGGCCTAGATCCCTCAGGAGTCAGGACAAGGTCCTTTCCATCCTGGAGTTCTGTTTCTAGACTGTATGAATTTGCAAAGAATTTGAGGCCCAGATACAACAGTCCCGGCTTCCCTGGTGACTCAGACGGTAAAGAATCTACCTGCAATACAGGAGACCCTGGTTCAAAAAGATCCCCTGGAGAAGGGAATGACCCCCTGCTCCAGTATTCTTGCCTGGAGAATCCTATGGACAGAGGAGCCTGACAGTCCATGGGGTCTCAAAGAGTCGGACATGACTGAGCACACACATCAACTCAAACGAGCAAAAACGGAAACCATTCAGCACAAACGCCGTACTGGCAGCACTGCATTGCTGTTTGGAGAGTCGGAGGCCTGGAGGCATGTCTGAGCATGTCAGGCCAGCATCATCTGCACTGGTTACCCAGACGGGAAGGCCTGTTAGTACAGCTTTTGGGGACACAGCACAGCTAAAATGTGTTTTATTGCCTCGATAACATTAGAAGGGCAGACATCATCTGAGCCTCTAAGTGACTTCCTGTCTCAGATGGAAGATGCAAGAGAAGCAGACAGGTTCAGCCAGGCCTCAACAGCCTTCTAATGATTGTTGCTGTTATCATTAAGGCTCTTCCACAGCCTTTGTATTAGGCAGTTACAGCCAAGTGCCGTGCTAAGTGCCTGACACCTGACACCTGTTGTCACTCTCAAACGTCCTTAGGCAGCCCATAATATTACCATTATGCCCATTTTACAGATGGGGCAGTTGAGGCTCACAGCAGTAACTGGGTGACCAGAGGGACATTGAACCCAATCTGTCGGCGCTCAACCATCAGGCTGTAGTTGGCTGTGCGCCCTCTGCTGGTCACCATCCAACCCTGCATGTCCTTTCCTCTCTTGCTAGTAAGTATTATGAGAAGGAAGCCCTCCTGATGGACCCGGTGGACGGCCCCATCCTTGCGTCTTTGCTGGGTAAGTGGCCCAGCCAGTGCTCTGAGCCTCATCTAGATCTCGGTCTGGCTCCAGGGGGCACTCCGCAGGGCCTGTCTCACCCCCCATCAGCCTCCCCCTTCAAAACTGCTCCCTGCCTCTCCTGTGCTGGTCCGTCTTTGGCAGGAGGCTGGGGTACCCTAGCTGCTGGAGGGGAGGGGTGGGGGAATAAGTGGTCCTTCTGGTGGGAAAAGGAAAGGAGGAGTCTCCAGGGCGATGGGCTCCCAGCACCGTCTGCTCCTCAGTGGGGCCCTGCGCCCTAGAGTACACCAAGATGAAGACTTCTGACCACTTCTGGACGGACCCCTCGGCCGATGAGCTCGTCCAGAGACACCGCATCCACAGCTCACACCTGAGACAGGACTCGCCCACCAAGCGTCCAGCCCTCTGCGTGAGTGGGGAGGATGGTGGGGCTCCGGGGCTGGGGCAGTCCGGCTGAGTTCTGGACTGGGCATGGAGGTGGGGAGAGGACTGGGGCCTTGAAGGTCACTTCGGGCCTCACCCGCCACCTCCCCTCACGTTGCCAGATCCAGAAAAGGCATTCAAGTGGCAGCATGGATGACCGGCCCTCCCTCTCTGCCCGTGACTACGTGGAATCCCTGCATCAGAACTCCCGCGCCGCCCTGCTCTACGGCAAGAACAACGTGCTGGTCCAGCCGGTGAGAGGCCCCATCCTGGGCCCAGGGCTCCCACTGCGGGTCTGGCTCCAGGTTACAGAGCAGGAGAGTCCCTGTAGCCCCAGGTTGCTCATCCATCTATCCATCCATCCACTCACTGATCCGCCTGTTCATTCATCTGCCAATATCTCCCTCTCTCCATCTGTTCACCCATAGAATGGTATGTCCTTCTATTCAATCATCCATCACTTCATCTGTCAGTATCCCACCCAGCCAGCCAGTCAGCTCTCTTCCAGCCTCTGTATCACCCATCCCTCTGTTCATGCATCCGTTCACCATTTTTTATCCATCTGCCTGTATTTATATCCACCCAGCCACCTATCCATTCATCCATCCATCATTACGTCCATCCATACATCCATCCATCCTCCTACCCGTCATCAGCTCCACCCATCAATCATCCATCCACCCATCTTTAACCTCCATCCATCCATTTGTCCATTTGTTTTCCAGTCCATCTACCCACTGCCTGTCCACCCCGCTCTCTTATCTATCATTCTCCCTTGTCATCACTCACTTACTCAGTTCCCTCATCTGTGCTGAACCTGCTCTGCACGGGGTGCTTAGGATATCAAGGGAAACGTCTTCACAGCCAGTGTTTATGGAGTGCAGATACTGGTGTGTATGTAGGAAGGAAGCAGCCTTCCTGTGTACACAGTCACTTTTCCAATCAAATCACAGTCTACCGTCTTTTCGAAGACATTTTAAAAAGCCCCTGTAGTCTGCACGTGGAGTAACAACCGTTACCCAGAACCTCATTGAGGGGTCAACAATATAAGCGTCTGTAACTGAGTCGTCACGAGACAGGGCAAGAATGACTATGTCACAGTTGTAAGATAACTGCTGATTATAAGAGGCATACCCCACTTCGGGTGCATTAAAATGTGAAAAAACAATTGTGTGCCTTAGAATTGATGAAGTACGGCAAGGATGCTACCTCCCGGGGTTGCAGTGTGGTTGAGATGATACTGGCAGAGCAGAGCCAGGCTCGGCACACCCTTAGTGCTCAGTAAATGTTGGTTGTCTGTCTCCACATGTTTTGCAGGTGGGTCTGCAGGGAGGCGGGCTGCCGCTTACATGTGAGTCTTGGAGCCCCCTCCACTGCACCCCACTTGGGATAAAGCAGAGCAAGTGATAAGCTCAGCAGATGAATTGAGAAGGCAGAGGATGGAGCTGGTGGGTGGGGAGCTTGGAGCGGGTATCTGGGGAGGGGCTTCTGGGTAACATCTGTGGGATGGGACACAGAGCTCAGCTGCGCTCTCTTTCTCCCTTAAGACTGGCCACAGTGATGGCAGACAAATGCCTTCTGTTTTGGAAAAGGTATTCTTGAAAGGGCAGAGCTCTGTTCCTTGTTCTAAAGACCATGTCCCCGACCCCACCTTTGCATTAGGGCCCTGGGTACAGTGGTTGGCTTTCACAGCTGGACCCTGTAGAACTAAACCCATCCTGGTGGTTGGTTGCAGAAGGCTTTGTTTCACACAGCCACCTGGAGGGAGGGTCAGGGTCTTCCCAGTGGACATGGCCTTGGAGGGAATGAGCCAGCCTCTTGTGTGTGCCTCCAGTTGTGTGCCCGCGAGTCCCACAGGCCAGGGCTTGTGTCCACTGTGACTCTGGCACCAAGACCAGGCCTGAGTCCTCTTTTCTCTGCAGAGAGATGACATGGAGGCTGTGCCGGGGTACCTGTCCCTGCACCAGACGGCTGATGTCATGACCTTGAAGTGGACGCCCAACCAGCTGATGAACGGGTCTGTGGGGGACCTGGACTATGAGAAGAGGTAAGTCCCTCCCTTGCCCTTAGCACAGGGATGATTGCACCCTGTCCCTTGTGCCCCGCCCCTGGCCCTGATCTGTCTGGTTGTTATGGCCATGTGGCCCAGCCACCCTGCAGCTGTGGCCTCATGGGTAATTCATGGGATCTGAGAACCAACTGAAGAGTCTTAGGGGAAAAGAATCCACCTGCAATGCAGGATACTTGGGTTTGATCCCTGGGTTGGGAAGATCCCCTGGAGAAGGGAAAGGCTTACCCCTCCAGTATTCTTGGGCTTCCCTTGTGGCTCAGCCTGTAAAGAATCCGCCTGCAATGCAGGACACCTGGGTTCAATCCCTGGGTTGGGAAGATCCCCTGGAGAAGGGAAAGGCTACCCACTCCAGTATTCTGACCTGGAGAATTCCATGGACTGACTATGGGGTCGCAAAGAGTTGGACACGACCCAGCAACTTTTCACTTTTTCACTTTCTAACATAAAAGTAGAAAGAACTAAAGTACCCACCTCACAGCCCTAACAACCTTCCCCTCACCCTCCTCTGCCCTGTGTATTGTCCTGCGTATTGTCCAGTAGCAAACAGACGTCATAGGGTTATAGAATTTTATCTAGAAGTTTATATACATACCTGTAAATATAAATGTAAATATATGTATATGCATATCCATATATGTGTTTATATACATATGTATATATGCATGTGTGTGTGTGTATGTATATAGAATAAGGACTTTCTTCCAGGACCATAAACACAGCACGGTTACTGTGCTCTGTGTGATGTTAAGCCTCACTGCGATTACTGCCAGGCTTTGGTGTGATTAATATCATTCTCTAAGCTGATCACTTCCTGAGCAGAGGTTACCATCTGTCCTCAGAGAGGGTCACTGGGAGGTACAGTCAGTCCTCAGCTGGGCCAGATAGTTCAACTCCAGCCAGCCACCTGAGTTTCTGATGGAGAAATCCTCTGGGAGCCAGGAACCACTCTTGCCCTTGAACCTTATCTCAGCTTATTCATCTGAAACCTCAATATCAGACCTTCCATGACCTCCCAGCTGAGTTCAGATTGCACGGAGCCCTGAATCTCCTTCTTAGAGCATTTACAAAATCGTAATAAATCTGTCCCTACTTGTGTTCTGACTGTCCCACCCTTTAGATCTCAGTTCTATGAAGGCAAGGAATCTGTCTTGCTCACATCTTCTCTCCAGCGTCTGCTGGTGACAGAAAACCAAATGCAAGCTGCCTGAAGCATTGGCTCAAATAAATGAGGAAAATCCAGGGGCGGTGGCTTCAGGCGTGGCTGGATCCAGGGACTCAACCGAGGAGTCCCTGACCTCATTCTGCCTCTGGGCGCTGCTTCGCTGACTGTTGACTCCGTTCACAGGCAGGCTCTTCTTGCATAGGGCCCTCTGTATCTCCAGACTTCGGTCANACTCAACCGAGGAGTCCCTGACCTCATTCTGCCTCTGGGCGCTGCTTCGCTGACTGTTGACTCCGTTCACAGGCAGGCTCTTCTTGCATAGGGCCCTCTGTATCTCCAGACTTCGGTCAGCCTTACCGCTACTCTCCTAGCAGAAAGAAGCCCTTCTTCCCCAGAGAGTTCTCACATAGATCTAATAATTGAGTCTCACTGGTTCTGCTTGGGTCAAGGTCCAGAAGAGTGTCATATGATGGTCAGCCAAGCCAGAGTCAGGTGCCCATTCCTGGAGTCCTGAATGGGGAGGGCAGGAGAGGTCAGCCTCAGCCACATGGACTGGGGTTAAAGAATTGTGTGTGTAGGGGGAACGTTGGAAAACTGGGATACTGGAGCCAGAAGAAGGGGAGATAGATAGAGTCTGGGAAGTCTGGGGACATGGATGTTGGGGGTTAGGTGGTCCTGGTGAGGAGGGTGGAGGAGTCTATGGGTGGGGCTTCCGCATGATGAGTGGGACAGGCACCCTGCAAGCCTGGCCCTCCCGCCCCTTCCAGTGTCTACTGGGACTACGCCATGACCATCCGCCTGGAGGAGATTGTCTACCTGCATTGCCACCAGCAAGGTAGGGACCGCGGGTAGACATGGGGCTTCTTCCCCACCCCCTTATTACCTGTGCAGCCTCAGACGAGTGACCGCACCTCTCTGAGCCTCAGTTTCCACATCTGTAAAATGGGGATAGTAACAGTATCTGCTCACGGGATTGTTGTGAGGATCAAGTGACATTTGTTAAGGGCTCAGCGTCAAAGCCATGTGTCAGGCACGGTTCTCACTATTCACATGCCTGCTGTTTAATTGTTGCTACAACCCAGTGCTAGAGGCACCGTCGTTCCCCTCTAGAACTGAGGAAGGAGCATGGCACACAGACAGCCTTTCTAAGCTCCCCAGTCTGGTCCCAGATCCAGGCCTTTGTCTCTCCAAGGTCAGTGTTCTGAAAATCGAAGGTTTATAACTGGAGTTTATAGCTCAAAGAAAGTATATTCTGAATAAGCAAAAGGGCATCCTGCTTTAGAAAGCAAGGAATCTGNGACCCAGCCTGGCCTGGCCTGGGAGAGTGGAATCCTTTTTTCCTTGCTGGGCCTCTGTCCCAGTGCATGGCCCATTCTTCAGCCATAGGAATATAAGTGGGGGCCAACATCAAATCTGTGAAGCCACAAAACTCCTGGCTCTCATTGTGTGGTCTGTGGACCAGCAGCATCATCACCTGAGCAGATTCTCTGCCCCTCACCCCAGAACTGCTGCAGCTGAATCTGCATTTAACACATCACCAAGGTCCCAAGACGGTGTGTGTGCTTTTAAGCTTGAGAAGCACTGAAATGACCAGATATCCTCACATTTTAATATCCGTCAGAATCACAGACTGCTTCCTCGACCACTTCCTGGAGATCCTGATTGGGTAGATCTGTGCAGGGCCTAGGAATCCACATGCTGGAGAAACCCCAAGTGATTCTGTGACTGATGGTCCGTGGACCATTGACAAATGCTGTTCTAACCCAGTACCCCCACTCACAGCATCTGCTTCCACAGCTGCAGTGATGGGGAGCTCACTACCGTACAGACAGCCAGGGCCACTCCAGGGGGCGGCGATCAGTGTGCCGCTGCCCTCCTGTAACCTGAGGATGCCTGAGCCTCACCAGCCTGAGGGCACAAAGAGGGTGACTTGAGTGCTTAATGCCTCCACGCGCATGCCTGGAGGACTTCAGCCATGTCTTTCCAGTCTCCCTGGGCTTTTAATGGGTGTGATATTCTTCTACTCTGTTCTCTCCAAGAACACACCACATTCCCTTCAGCAGTCCCATTTCCCCATCAGTTCTGAGGCCATATTCCTCTCTCCTCTTTCACCCAAAACAACCCCCCTGCCCTCAAATTCTCGTGCAAGGATAATCTCTGAGGCATTACCTGCTTTGCAATTAGCCAGACTCTGAATCCCAGACTGGCTCCTCTTGGGTTCAGCTGGGTCACTTTAGAAGTCAGAACATTTTCTGCTGGTGATGGAAACCCACTTCCAACTGGTGCAAATGAAAAAGAAAACGTACTGTAGAACTGAGACATCCAGCAGCATGGGGGCTTCAGGCATGGCTGGATCCAGATGTTCCACACAGGAATGTGTTTCTTGAGCTCTCAGCTCTGCTTATCTCTAGGACAATTTCATTCTCAGGCAGGCCCTTCCTATGCACCAGGAAAAATGGATCCTAGAAACTGCTACCCTGTATCCCACTGGCTTAGAAACCCAAGTAAAGAAGAGTGTCATTTTTCTAGTAGTTCAACAGANCCAGGACAGTTTCATTCTCAGGCAGGCCCTTCCTATGCACCAGGAAAAATGGATCCTAGCAGCTGCTGCCCTGTATCCCACTGGCTTAGAAACCCAAGTGAAGAAGAGTGTCATTTTTCTAGTAGTTCAACAAAAATCCCAGCGTTGAGTCTCATTGGCCCAGGTTGAATCATGTGACCTCCCCTCTGACCCAATCACTGTGACTTCAAGCTGAGTCATGTATATGGGTAGAATCAGCTCCATCCAAAGCATAGGAACAGGATTGGGGAGGAGGAAGCTTCCAAGAAGAAGGGGCAGTGATGCTACGCAGGTGGAAACAACAGTTCCCCTGGTCTCTCTGACTGGCTGCTTCTCATCTGTTCCCCAGAGATAACGAGTTATGCTCCTGTCCAGCGAGCCCAGGCCATGTGTGGATCTGAACTAAGTGTCTTCCTTTTGCTCCATCTGCAGGGCTCCCTTGAAGCTTCTCTGTGACAATATGAAGTACCAGATCCTTTCCAGAGCCTTCTATGGATGTGCGTATTGGCCTTATTTGCCGTTTTTGTCTCCAGGGAGCATTTATTCAGTGCCTACTGCATATCAGCAGTATCCAGGAAATGAGCCTGGCTCTGCGCCTCCATTTCCTAGGTGTCTAGTGTGGGTTAAGTTACATTAACCTCCCTGAGCCTCAATTTCCTCTTTTACGGATCAGGCATAAAATTTCTCCCTTGGTTCTAAGAGAAGGCAGTGAACAGTGGGGCTCCTTGCTGGAAGGAGCAAGGTTTAATTACCGTTGCATCTCTGTTCCTCACCTTAGACGGCGTGTTTTCAGGATTAAATGGAAACATATAGAAAGCACCCTACATTGCTTGCGGCTGGTGCTCAATAGATGTCAGTTCTCGTCCTATAGGCAGAAGCAGGAGAGTAAGATGACCTAATGCCTTCCCAAGAACTTAAAAACTAAATTAATAACACAGGTGCTCTGATGATTTCCAGTTAACAGATGAGGAAACTGAGGCAAAGGGACTCGCCCAAGGTCACACAGCAAATAACCAGCAGAGCTGGAACTCTCAAACCNGCAAATGAAAAAGAAAACGTACTGTAGAACTGAGACATCCAGCAGCATGGGGGCTTCAGGCATGGCTGGATCCAGATGTTCCACACAGGAATGTGTTTCTTGAGCTCTCAGCTCTGCTTATCTCTAGGACAATTTCATTCTCAGGCAGGCCCTTCCTATGCACCAGGAAAAATGGATCCTAGAAACTGCTACCCTGTATCCCACTGGCTTAGAAACCCAAGTAAAGAAGAGTGTCATTTTTCTAGTAGTTCAACAGAAATCCCAGGGTTGAGTCTCATTGGCCCAGGTTGAATCATGTGACCTCCCCTCTGACCCAATCACTGTGACTTCAAGCTGAGTCATGTACATGGGTAGAATCAGCTCCACCCAAAGCGTAGGAACAGGATTGGGGAGGAGGAAGCTTCCAAGAAGAAGGGGCAGTGATGCTACGCAGGTGGAAACAACAGTTCCCCTGGTCTCTCTGACTGGCTGCTTCTCATCTGCTCCCCAGAGATAACGAGTTATGCTCCTGTCCAGCGAGCCCAGGCCATGTGTGGATCTGAACTAAGTGTCTTCCTTTTGCTCCATCTGCAGGGCTCCTTTGAAGCTTCTCTGTGACAATATGAAGTACCAGATCCTTTCCAGAGCCTTCTATGGATGTGCGTATTGGCCTTATTTGCCGTTTTTGTCTCCAGGGAGCATTTATTCAGTGCCTACTGCATATCAGCAGTATCCAGGAAATGAGCCTGGCTCTGCGCCTCCATTTCCTAGGTGTCTAGTGTGGGTTAAGTTACATTAACCTCCCTGAGCCTCAATTTCCTCTTTTACGGATCAGGCATAAAATTTCTCCCTTGGTTCTAAGAGAAGGCAGTGAACAGTGGGGCTCCTTGCTGGAAGGAGCAAGGTTTAATTACCGTTGCATCTCTGTTCCTCACCTTAGACGGCGTGTTTTCAGGATTAAATGGAAACATATAGAAAGCACCCTACATTGCTTGCGGCTGGTGCTCAATAGATGTCAGTTCTCGTCCTATAGGCAGAAGCAGGAGAGTAAGATGACCTAATGCCTTCCCAAGAACTTAAAAACTAAATTAATAACACAGGTGCTCTGATGATTTCCAGTTAACAGATGAGGAAACTGAGGCAAAGGGACTCGCCCAAGGTCACACAGCAAATAACCAGCAGAGCTGGAACTCTCAAACCCGGGCCTGTGAAAGCTCTATTTTTCCCACTCTCCTATTTTGATTCTTAGCAGGTTTTATTACCCCCACCTCACAGCCTAGTTGGGGAAGATAAAACATGTGTATATTTAAGGAAATCTAGAAAAGTGTTACTACAACTTGCATGGGCCTGTCCAAAAATAGTGCAGGTCATATCAGCCTGGAAAGAGCTCACGGGGAAAGCGTGAGCTCCCCAAGGTCAGGCTTTTTGCCTGTTCTGTTACCGTCCATCCACAGTGCCTGAGGCAGGGCCTGGCGTGGAGGAGGCTCTGGGCAAGTATTTATGAAACCACAGTGGAGGAGCTTCTTGGTAGAAGGGGTGGGAGTCAAGGTGGGCTTGATGCCCTCATGTGATGTGGCTCCTCCCTGATGGTGGTTGAGAGCCCAGGTTCTGGAGCAGATGGTCTGCGTTCATATCCCAACTCCACACCTAGCACTGTGACTTGGGCAAGTGACAGATGCAGGCTGTGCCTCGGTGTCCCCATCTGTAAGATGGGCACAGTAAGACGACCTGCTTCATAGGGTTGTAGTGAGAATCAACTAAGCTATCTAAGCTCTGGGAGCAGCACCCCAGGGCACAGTGTGTGCTGTGTGAGTGTCAGCTATTGTGCCTTCGTCATCATAATCATCATGATTAGCCCCATTGTTGGTGGGTTGAGTCCTCAGGCTCTGAGTGGTCCAGGGTCCTCTTTGGGACTTGACCATGAATTGGGGGTTGGGAATAACCAGAAGGAAAGAGCATGGTCAAAGCAAACACAGGCTAGTGTTTGTTGAATCCTACATGTGAGCCAGGCGCTGTGCCCTCCAGGCACCCAGGGTGGAGCAGATGAAGAGTGGCAGATGAAGAGTTGGTGGGTAATCCTCTAAGAGTGCAGGGCCATCTTTGAAAGCAAACCAGTGCCTTCAGCATCTCGCCTGCTACTGCCCTTCTTTATCCAGCTGCAATATGAACAAGTCCTCTCCTCTCCCATTCTCCTCTCGGCATTCACTGGAGGCACCCCGAGGCACAGTGAGCCTGCGGAGTCACTTGCCCCTTCCTGCCTCCAGCCTGTGAATTAAATGCCTTGGTTTCCAGCCTGAGAGGAGCGGGCATCACCTCAGTTGAGACTGAGAAAGGTGATGTGACTTCCCCAGGGTCGCAGGGCCATGAAGCAGTTGGGCCAGCAAGTAATTTCATCCCTCTGAGCCTCAGCTTCCTTAACCTGGAAAAGGGGGATGATGAGAATTCGCTGGCCACAAGGGTTCAGGCAGCTTGCGAGGAGGACAGTACTTTGGAGACTTCGTAAGACAAGGCAGGGGTGCTGGATGGTGGGCAGTGACACTCTCCCTCCCTCCCCACAGGGCTTGCCTACTGCAGACACCTGTCTACCGTGAGGACCCACCTGTCAGCCCTGGTCAATCACATGATCGTGTCCCCTGACTTGCCCTGTGATGCTGGACAGGGGCTGACAGCCAGGATCTGGGAGCAGTACCTTCAGGACAGCACAGTAAGGCTTGGCCTGGCTTGGCCTGCTGTGGGGCAGAGACTTTGGGGGGACAGAGACTATGGGGACCTCTTAGCATTCTTCAAAGAATGAAGAACGTAAGTGTACATATTTTTTTTTAAGTTTTAAAATATCATGTCTCTGCTATGCCCCCCCCAGTTCTGATCCCCTAAATTAATGACTAATATCAGTTTGGTATAGACTTTGCTATACATTTCCTATACTTATACTTTCACAGCTATGTCTATATAGATATAGCTGAAATTCATTTTTTAATAAGGTGACATTATGTTTGTATTTTGAGTGATCAATTTACTTTTATATGAAGGACATCTTTCAGATCTCTAGGTGAAATACTGCATGTTAGAACTTTAGCCCCTCATATATGCGTGGACCATAATTAAGTCAAATCTTCCTCTAATGATGGACATCTAGGCTGTTCCTGTTTCTTTGCTTTTTTAAAATTATTTCAGCAGTGTTGTAGTCAACATCTTTATAAGCATATACTTTTCTGTACTAGTTTCCTTATTTCAAGGATAGATGATTAGAAATAAAGCTATTTGATGTCCATTTTAAATTTAAATGGATATGATAGCTTACCTTTCTTGAAAAGTTATAGTGTTCATAATCCCTGGCAGTCTGTGAGCATGATTGCACGTTTCCTGAGGAATGCAAAAGATTTATCAACTTCTGGGCCCCACTCCAGCTTTACTGATTGGGCACTTCTAAGAGTGGACCCCAAGAATTTATATTTTGGGAGTTTCCCACGGAATTCCCTGGCAGACCAGTGGTTAGGACTACATGCTTTCATTGCTGAGGTTCCCAGGTTCAATCCCTAGTTAGGGAACTAAGATCTCTCAGGCCATGCATTGCAGCCAAAAAAAGAAAAAAGAAAGAAAAGGAAGTTCCCCAGATGCTCCCAGAGATCTCCCCAGTTTGGGAAGCAGTATCCTAAGGACAAATTGGCTTAAAAAACAAATAGTCAAAACAGATGTCTTTCTCTAATGCTTCTGCAGCCACTTACAGCCTGCTTGGTCGCATTGCCGCATCAGGGCTGCAGCGGCACCGTAGTCCCTGCTGTTTCAGTTACTTAGCCCTACAGAGGTATATTTCTTACTCGTTTATTAGTAATAGCAACTGGGGGTTCCTAGGGTGATGCCACGATGGACATCTGTGTCCATGTGGCTTTGCCTGTTCACAGCATGATCACTGAGAGCCAGATGTGAGAGGTGGGACTGCTGGGCCACAGAGCCCATGCCCTAGTTTCATGCTGACCCAATCTTTGCCTCCCCCGCCCACCAGAGTTACGAGGAGCAGGAGCTGCTGCGTCTCATCTACTACGGGGGCATCCAGCCGGAGATCCGCAAAGCCGTGTGGCCCTTCCTCCTGGGCCACTACCAGTTCGGGATGACAGAAACAGAGAGGAAGGAGGTGGGTTACGCCAGAGGGGCAGTGGGGTCCTTGGCAACAGGAAGAGCCAGGTACGTGGGGCTGGGGGAGCTCTGGTCCCCTGGTGGACCAGGGGGACAGGGAGATATCGGGGAGCCAGGAAGGCTGAGAGCAGCGCCGTCCAGAGAATGCTGCACAAGCCACAGATGTCATCTTTTCAAATCACTTTTTTGAGATAATGACAGACTCACATGCACTTGTAACAAATAATGCAGAGACATCTCCTTCATCCAACTTCCCACAATGCTAACTTCTTGCAAAACTATAATACAATTTATCATAAGCAGGATATTGACATCAACATGGATGTACACTGGCAGTTGACGTCCATATTTTATTGTATTTGTTTTTGTTGTTGTCTATAATAAATATGTATATATTTTAAATTGAGATATAGTTTATTTATAATATTATGTTAGTTTCAGGTGTTTGACATAGTGATTCAAAATTTTTATAAATTAAGTATTTCCCTGGCGGTGCAGTGGTTAAGACTCTGTGCTCCCCGTGCAGGGAGCATGGGTTCAATCCCTGGTCTGGGAACTAAGATCCACATGGTATGCAACACAGCTGAAAAATAAGATTAAAAAAACTATTGTGTTAACCTAACTGATTAACATTGGAGAAGGAAATGGCAACCCACTCCAGAGTTCTTGCCTGGAGAATCCCAGGGATGGCAGAACCTGGTGGGCTGCCGGCTATGGGATCGCACAGAGTTAGACACGACCGAAGCGACTTAGCAGCAGCAGCAGCAGCAGCAGCAACGGATTAACATAGTGCCTGACATATAGTAGACATTCAGTAAATATTTTGCTCAGCCTAGACATCTGGACTTAACAATTAAAAAATGTTTTTATAAATTACAATCCACTTACAGTCATTATAAAATATTGGGTATATTCTGTGTGCTGTGTAATATTTCCTCATACACACACACACATATATATAATGTAAATGTATATATATGTCAGCCTTGATCAGACTTGCCATTTTACTTGTGCTCACGGGTGTGTGTCTATTTAGTTCTCCACAGTTTTATCACACAGGTGGGTTTGTGTATCACCACCACAGTCAACATGCTGAACATTTTCTGGTGCTGCCGTGGTCCTCATGTCCTTTTATAGCCATACCACCTCCCTCCCGCTCACTCCCATCCCTGACCCCTGGCAACCACTGATCTATCTATTCCCTCCGGCTGACTGGGCATCTGCCCTGGCAGGTGGACGAGCAGATTCACGCCTGCTATGCACAGACCATGTCTGAGTGGCTGGGCTGCGAGGCGATCGTGCGGCAGAGGGAGCGGGAGTCCCACGCGGCCGCCCTGGCCAAATGCTCATCGGGGGCCGGCCTGGACGGCCACCTGCACCGGCTGATGCACCGGGACTCCACCATCAGCAATGAGGTGACGGACTGCTGCCCTGGGGGAGCCAGGTGGAGGGGAAAGGCTGGGGTCTGCTTCATGGGGCTGCTGAAGGAAGGGCGAGGGCTGGGTGTCTTAGCACAGACCTGACTCCAAACCCCAGCCCCTTCATTTCTTAGCTCTGGGGCTCAGGCAAAGCAGCTTCACTTCTATGCTTCAGTAACCTCATCTATGAAATGGAAATGACCATTTGTATGGCAGAGATTTGCGTGCAGCTCCAACAAGATAGTATATATAAACCATCCAGCACAGCATTAGACCTTCACTTATTCGGCAAATGCTATTGAGTACCTACCATGTGCCAGGAATGTCCTGGAATGTCAGGAATGCTCCAGTGAACAGGTCAGATGTATCTGTCCTGATGAAGTCCCAAGTTTAGCGGCCAAAAGCCGGAGGTGAAAAGAAAATCAGTTCCTTTCACCAATGATGTCTCAATCGCCACACTAAAACTGTGTAACAAACAACCCCTGAAGGCCAGTGACATCCAACAATAACTGTTTCTTCTTCACTCATGAGTCTGTGGGTCAGCTGAAGCTCAGCTGAAAGGTTTGTTGTTCTTTGCCGGGTTCTCACATGCTTGGGGTGGCTCAGCCCTGTCCCTCACGTCCATCCTCCAGCAGACTAGCCTGGCCACCTTCTCACAATGAAAGCAGATCTTGAAAAGAAAAAGCAGACACAGCACAGGCATTTTCTATGTGTCTGCCCTGTTGAGTCTGCTAACATCCTGCTGGCTGAAGCAGGTCCCATGGCCTAGCTTAGCTTCAGAGTAGACAGAAACTAGAGGTTATAGGACTAAAAGCAAGTATACAGGGAAGGAGCAGAGAATGGCCATTAACACAGCCAGTCCTTTGAGTTCGAAGTCTCGAGTGCAGAGCACTTAGAAGTGGCGTTCTCTGGTTGCAGGTGGGAGGTGGAGGTCCTGTAGTTTGTGCAGCCTCCAAAGGGGCTCTAGGGAAGGGAGATGAGCTCCCACCCCCGCAGTTTTATTTGACAGATGGGAAGCGGAGGCCCTGAGAGGGGACTTGTTCATGTCAGGAAGAGAGACAAGACCACACTTACTGACTCCCGGCCTAGCACTCCATCCTGAGCTCAGCGCAGGGACCCTGAGCCTGGATGTGGCCTGACCTGAGCTCCTTCCTGCCCCCTTTCCTCTCAGTCCTCCCAGAGCTGCAGTTCCGGCCGCCAGAACATCCGCCTGCAGAGCGACTCCAGCAGCAGCACACAGGTGACCTTCCAGGGGCCTCGGCCCCTCTCCACCCATCCGCCTCCCTCCAGCCCAGAATAATGGGATCAGAAGTCCCTCATCTTCAGGTCACTTAAGATTTCTCTGTTTTAGCTTTTTATACTTCCATTAAAAATTGAAGTTTTGCCTGCACAAGTAATTCATGAATCTCTTCTGCCTATTAAAAAAATATTGCAGAGGAAACTAAGTTTGGTTTTGCCCATCCCTGATCCCCACATGCCCTCCCTAGAAATAACATTGCCATCTTCTCTGAATATACTTTGTTTTCTAGTTTTGACTTTGGAGTTAGGAAAGTGTTTTGTTTTGTTTTAACGTGACTGAAAGCAATTTAATTGAAAATAAATCTTTTTAAAACCAGAAGCACATGAAATTAACAATAAATCAAGTGGGTGATATAACCACACCAAAGAAATATTTCAAGTGACCTTGTGACATGATCTTATACAGTCTGCATTGATGGGATATGACCTAAAGACACAAATAACCACAAATAAATCTTGGATGTATATCCTGGAGACTTTTCCATTATATTTCCTATTCATCTAAGTGTTCTTGAAAATTGATCCATCATGGTTAATTACATGGATATTTTTTAAGCCTGTTCCTTTAATTAGTTAAGAAATTTTTGTGTACATGATTTTTGTGTGATGAAAGGTTTTCTTCCTCAGAGTCAACTGCAATGCTCCCTGTTTCTTTCTGGACTTTTCTATGCCTGTTCCTGCATATTTTCTACAAATGGGAGAATATGTCCCACGTTGTTCTGCCTCCATCTTTTTACTGACTGTGTAGTGTCCCCCAGCATGCATGTTCCATATCTGAACCAGCCCCTGTGGATGGCTGTTCAGCTTGGAGCTGGAAGCAGCACCATGCCAGACATCCTGACTCATCTGCCNGAGTCAACTGCAATGCTCCCTGTTTCTTTCTGGATTTTTCTATGCCTGTTCCTGCATATTTTCTACAAATGGGAGAATATGTCCCATGTTGTTCTGCCTCCATCTTTTTACTGACTATGTAGTGTCCCCCAGCATGCATGTTCATTATCTGAACCAGCCCCTGTGGATGGCTGTTCAGCTTGGAGCTGGAAGCAGCACCATGCCAGACATCCTGACTCATCTGCCTTTGTGTACCTTGTCTGCAGGTCTTTGAGTCTGTGGACGAGGCGGAGCAGGCGGAGGCAGAAGGCAGGCTGGAGGAGAAACCGACCAAGATCCCCAACGGGAATCTGGTAAACGGCACCTGCTCCCCAGACTCAGGCCANCCTTTGTGTACCTTGTCTGCAGGTCTTTGAGTCTGTGGACGAGGCGGAGCAGGCGGAGGCAGAAGGCAGGCTGGAGGAGAAACCGACCAAGATCCCCAACGGGAATCTGGTAAACGGCACCTGCTCCCCAGACTCAGGCCATCCCTCCTCCCACAACTTCTCCTCGGGCCTCTCAGAGCACTCAGAACCCAGCCTGAGCACAGAAGACAGCGTCATGGATGCCCAGCGTGCCGCCCCCCTGGTTCTTCGACCCAGGGACAGCAGCATGGATGACGGGCAGAGCAGTGAGGCCACCACCTCCCGGGACGAGGCCACTCGTGAGGAGCTGGCCGTGCAGGACAGCCTGGAGAGCGACCTCCTGGCCAANGTGTCTTTCTCTCCTACCAGCTGATTTCTTTATGACAAATGTCTAAATTTAGGATTATTATTTTTCAAAGAGCTGATCATTGTGTGTTATTCCTGACAAAATGGCTATTTGTGCTTTCTCCCCTCCCCTTCCCATCCCCTGCTGTTGCTTCCTTTCCTCTCTGCTTTGAAGCATCCACCGTGTGCCCAACATTGCTTTCTTAAAAGGTGCCCAGTCATTGTGTCTGTAGGAGGATGGAGAGAAGACCGAACATTTTTTCAAACACACACAGACACACATTTTTTAAACAAACACACTTCATCCCGTTTGGTCTCACAGTAACCTTGTGAAGTAGGTACTGTTATGGTTCCCATTTCACAGATGAGGAAACTGAGGTCTGGAGTCACAGGCTGTCCCCTAAGTCTGTGCTTCCAGAGCCACTCGGGATGATGCCAGTTGATGATGGGGATGGGGGTGCCCCAGAGACCTCACAGGGTCCCTGCTGGAAGTGTGGCCCAAGGATAGACAAAGAGAAGGCTCATGTGATTCTGCCTTCCTC
This sequence comes from Raphicerus campestris, assembly GCA_006410735.1. Lineage (NCBI taxonomy): Eukaryota > Metazoa > Chordata > Mammalia > Artiodactyla > Bovidae > Raphicerus > Raphicerus campestris. The sequence goes on along the minus strand of SJYW01023786.1, from coordinate 43,027 downwards.
TCTTTCAGAGATGGCCGAGCGACACAACACGAAACAGGTCCTGAAGCTGGCCCGGGACCTCGTGTACAAGGTGCAGACCCTGATTGAGAACAAGTGAGGGCCGCGTCACCGCCCGCCCACCCGCCTGTCCCGCCTGCTTCTCCTCCCAGCCACCCGGGGAGCGAGGTCCTGACATCTGTTCCCGAGCATGGACTTCTGTGCAAAGAGAAAGCACCCCAACTTTGGCCTCTGGGCAGGTGGGGTGGAGGGGTTGCCCCTTCGGTTCAGCCTTACATTTTCCTGTTTGACCAAAGATCGCCCAAGCCTGGGATTTCTCCCTTGTGGGAGTTGGGTGTTGTTGGTGGGCAGAGGAGCATCTTTGTTCGTGGTCTCCAGAATGGTCTCCTCCCCTTTCCCTCCCATCCCTCCAAGCTGTCTTGTCCAATGAGACTTGGGTTGGAAATTTTTCGGAAACGGGTATAGGAGAGGTCTGTGGGGCTGCCTCTGAGCTCTGAAGGGGCCTTTGGAGATGTTCCAGAGTGTGGCTGGGAGCAGAGCGCTGCTCTGCTGCTCAATTCTTCTATGAAGGTTGCTACCCTGTGCCCTCAACCCTGTGGGGGGTTGAGCAGCATCTCTGGCCTCTCCCTGCTAGATGCCAGTAGCGCCCTCTGCCCCCCGTGCCCCCCAAGCCGCCTTATGACATCCAGAACTTCTCCAGACATTGCCAGGTAGCCCCCGTTTGAGAGCCACCGGCTTGGAGGAGGGCCTGCAAGTATTTCTCTCTCCCCACTTTCTTTGTATCTGAGCCACCTGTGTCCTGAGACGCCCCCCTCATTCAGAAAAGGCGCATGGGGTCCTCTGCACATCTCTCCTGGAAGCGGGGATTTCAGTTGTGTTTTCTTATCTTTTCCTCCTCCCCCTGGCCGCAGGAGAGACTTTTTTTCTTCTTTCAACAAAAGGCTGTGAGAAGGGTCTGTAAGCTTGAGACAGGCCTCTTTATGGTCCTGCTCAGAGCCCCTGCTCCGGACAGGACAGAGCCCACATCCCCTTCCTCTCATCCTAGGGAGGACCTCGCCTCTCCTTCTTTCTTTGGGTCCAGAGTTCCAGAAGCTTGGAAGGTGTGTGTTGGTGCAAGCCACTTGTTCAAGGAGACTGGCATTTCCTTAAGTGCCCTTGCTTACTCAGGACAAAGGGAAGAGAGGAGGACAGAGGTTGGCCAGGGTGGGGTGTGGCGGGTATTCTCCTTGGGGGAAAAAAAAGTGAGCTGATGAACTGGCATCCGAGTCACAGCCCAGCCTGGAAATGGTCCCCTCCATGTCTTCACACAAAGGGTCACCAACCCCCTAAATAGACCCTAGGTGAGCTAGTTTACCCTGCCTACATGTCCTCTCGGGAGAGCAGTCGTGCCAGCCCTTCTCTGCTTCGGAGAATGGACCAGAGTCAGAAACAGAGAGAGTCCCAGAAGGATGCTCTTCCCAAGAATGGCAGGTAGGATTTTGAAGAGGAGAGGAGACTCATCAAGCACATTGAAACCTTGACAGAGGGGCTGCATCAGTCCTCCCATCCTGAGCAAACCAGGAAGGGGGGTGGCACGGTCCCTGCCTGGCGTGCTTGTGAAGGCGCTTCCCTTGGACCTAGCCCTTTCGGCTACATCTGAACTTCCTCCCAAGTGGGGTGTCCTGGGTAGGATGGATGAGAGATGGACCTCGCTTCCGAAGAGTGCTCTGTGCAAGTTAAATCTCCCCGCTCTGGCCCTCTGCCTTCCTGAGACGGGTGATCATGTATGAAATTTCCCTCTAGATAAGAGTTTTATTTTGCCATTCAACTCTTCACTACAGAGGATGTTATTTTAGCAAGACCCAGGTCCTAGACCTTCCGATTTGTATTTATTTTTTGACAGACTGGTCTGAAAGTACAGCACAAGATCTCTTCTCTGCCTTCTCTCGTGGTGTTCCAGAGAGCGTCGTGGTTGTGATTTGAAACAATGCTTGTTTATTTGGCTTACTGTGTTTGTTTGGGTCTGTGTACGTTGTGTGTGTGTTCTTGTGTCCCCGAATCAAATGCGTGGGAGTCGTTTTATCTATGGAGTTCTCTCCTTTTCTCAGTGTTGCCAACATATCTTATTACTGTTTACTGAAGAGTTGTGTCTATATATAGAGAAAATATATATAAACAGACTTGTGTGAACCTGGGTTATTTCTTGCCTCTGTGTTTGGGGATTTTCTCTTTGATTTGAAAGAAAGAAATGTTTGCTGCTGAAGAGTGTGTCCATACCCTGCTCCTCCCAGCCCACCTCAGTTGACCCAGACCCAGAGAGGGACAGAGCCTCATGTTAGCTGCCTGATCTGTCCCCAGAAAGTTCAAGGCTGGTGAAACTGGTCTCATCCTTTGTATCAGTTAGTTGTTACCACAAGCGATGGTGTGTAACAAACCACGCCAAATCTTAGTGGCTTCAGACAGCCGTTTATTTAGCTTGTGATGATTCTTTCTTAATATTTATTTATTCATTCATGTATGTGCAGCGCGTGGGATCTTCCGCTGTGGTGCTGCATCTTTTTTTAGTTGCGGCACGGGGAACTCTTGGTTGCAGCATGTGGGGTCTGGTTCCCCAACTGGGGACTGAACCTGAGCCCTCTGCACGGGGAGCTCCTTGTAGCCTCGAGCACGTGGATGCTGTCTTGTTACCATGCCTTCACCTGAATGATACTGTTCCCGGTTAGGACAACATGCTGGGTGTAGGCCCTCTGGCTGCGCCACCATTTCCCTTCTAAACCATACTCCCTTTTCTTTGCACCTCAAGCTTTCCTTTTGGCATCTGGGAGAGTCCATGGGGACAGCCGAGAAGCACTTACACAAAGAGTTGAGGAGGTTGCGGCCATCGCGTTTCAGAAGGGCCCGTGCCCATGTGTGCCATCCTGTTCCATCTTCCTCCTCCTCTCCCAGGCCTGAGGTTCCAGCAGCCTGGCAGGGAAGGGAGGTGAGGGTGCAGCTAAGGGTAGGGGGAGGAACTAGTATAGATCTCTTGTCTTTTTTCAAACAGATACTCAAGCTTGAAAGACATTAGATCCATCAATCAGTGAGTCTTCTCCCCAAGTTTTATGACAGCTTCTTCCCAACTCAAGTCAGCTGCCGTCCCCCTTTATGATTTGGACTGTGTCTGTGCGCTATTGTATCTTAACTAGTTTTTTTAAAATCAACTCAACTTGAAAAAAAAAATTTACTTATTTCTTCTTTTGGCTGTGCTGGGTCTTCGTTGCAGCACGTGGGATCTTTTAGCTGTGGCACGTGGGATCTTTAGTTGTGGCATGTGGGATCTAGTTCCCTGACCAGGGATCGAACCTGGATTCCCTGCAGTGGCAGCATGGAGTCCTAGCCGCTGGACCACCAACCAGGGAGATCCCATAAATCAACTCACTTTTTAAACTTCGAGCTAAGAGCAAGCCAGGATCATTTGCATAAACGGAAGATGGTTGTAGATATGAATACTACTATTTTACCAAAGTACTCTTTCCCACCGAAGGCTTTCCTGAAGCCTGCTCTCTCGCTGTTAAGAAGAGATGTAATAAGGGTCTGAGAGGTTAAAGACATATTAGCACCCGACAAGCTTTTCTTCTTGGAGGACTTCAAGCAAGATTGATGTGGGAATGACTTTCTCACTGCACCAACTAAAATTACATTCTGTATCTTTGTCCACATGTTTGGGGAGTGATGACTTAGGATCCCAAGTCTGCCAGCTCCTGGCTGTGTGATTTGGGGCAAGTGATTTTACCTCTCTGAGCCTTGGTTTTCATTTTTGCAAACTGGAGATACTAATACCTCCCTTCAGTGTGGTTCCTGGTGGCTCAGATGATAAAGAATCCATTTGCCGTGTGGGAGCCCCATGGGTTTGATCCCTGGGTTGAGAAGATCCCCTGGAGAAGGGGAACAACTACCCACTCCAGTATTCTTGCCCAGAAAATTCCATGGACAGAGGAGCCTGGTGGGCTATAGTCTGTGGGGTCACACAGAGTTGGACACGACTGGATGACTTAACACTTTCACTTTTTTGGCTGTGGATTCAGTCCTGGCCCTCTTCTTTCACTGGGATCCCCTAGCCCTAGCATCACTGGAAACGATTTCCTGGTTGAGACCTCAGTTTCCCTGAGTTCCCATTATCTCTTGCTCAGGTTCTCAGGTGAGACTTTGAAACCTGAGAGGATACAGCTCCTGGAGGAGAACTGGGGAAGGAATGAGTTCTGAGCCCTCTCGGCTGTGACAGAGCCCCTGGAGAGGGGTATGGTGAGGCCGTCAGTTCTTGGTGGGAGCAAAACCCATGCCGACTCTGCAGATTGCACTGGGTTCTGCTAACTTAGGGAAGGGCTCTCGGGGCTCTGTGCTGCTGGCTTTGAAGCCGCTGGAATCACTGAGAGCTTGAGCCCAGGACAGGTGTAGACTGTAGAGGGAGCGCAATTAGATCCTCGGAGTCAGCCTAGCAGAATTCAGATGACCCTCTGAACCCTGCAGTGCGCTGGGGACTTTGATTACATCAGGGCGTTAGGCAGGACTCCTCCAGCATCTTCCTGGCATCCTTTACTCAGACTTGTGGAGCAAGCACAGTGGTTTCCAGCCTCTGTAGGGGGAGGGCTCCTCCAAACAAAGAGTGCCTCTTATTATGAAGAAGAGAAAAGTGAGGCAGATCCCTCTGTCTCTTGTCAAATAAAGATGGTGTCTGTGAAAATGCTTCTGCTTCATACGAGCTTCCCCGGTGGCTCAGATGGTAAAGCACCTGCCTACAACGTGGGAGACCCAGGTTCAGTCCCTGGGTCGGGAAGATCTCCTGGAGAAGGAAATGGCAACCCGCTCCAGTATTCTTGCCTGGAAAATCCCATGGATGGAGAAACCTGGTAGGCTACAGTCCATGGGATCACAAAGAGTCGGACACGACTGAGCGACTTCACACACTCAGGCTGAAGAATCGCTCCCTTTGCAACTGCTGAAATTGTTGAGAGAGAAAATGAAAGGGAACTTCCCCGGCGGTCCAGTGGTTAGGACGCCACGCTGCCCGAGGTCCCAGGTTAAATCCCTGGTCAAGGAACTAAGATCCTCCTAGCCACGCCGCGTGGTCAAGAGAGATGAGTAAGGAACTTGGATGGCAGGGGACTGTTATAAGGTTATTACACAGAGGAGGCGGCTCATCTCAAGCGCAGGTGGGTGACCTGAGGCTTTGTTTGGGCTTCTTGTTGACATCTATCTGCTTGCTGTTTTCTGTACTGGGGATGCTGCTTAGGGTTCCTGAAATCTTCCCACTCAAGCTTGACCTTCATCAACGTGCTTGATGACACTTGAAACATACCAGGGGTCTTCAAGTCCATCTGCACACCATGGGGCGGCTTCCTAGGTTTTCTATTATTCTGTTATTCTGTGGCTTTTTAAAAGTTATTATAGTCCTTATTTGCTGAGAGATGAATGCAGGCTGCATTCTCAGTGGCCGATGTGTTTTTCAAAATTACAGAATTGCTGTGATAATATAGTACTGTTGTTTACAGATGATCTTAGTTGAATGCTTAAAGCCAAAAGAGTTTGATGAGCTGGGTCAGGGCAGAGATGTCATTCTGCCTCCATCACAGAGTCTGACAGCCCTGGATTCAAATCCCAGCTCTGCCACCAATCAGCTGTGTGACTTTGGGCGAGTGACCCTGTCTCTCTGAGCTATAGTCTTCACTTCTGTGAAATGAGGGTAACAAAGTTTCCCTTAAGGAGAGGAGCTGGGCATTGAAAGTTTTTTGCTTTCTTAGCATCTTTGCCCCATTCCAGGACCGGCAACTTCTCCCATCTTCTGGGAAACTATATCGCCTACATTATAACTATGGCCTTCTAGTCTAGATTGCTGACAGCCCCCTCTCCCCAGGGGGACACATGACCCAGTCCTGGCCAGTCAGCTTCCTTCCCTGGGAAGAGTGGCTCACGCTTTCTTCCAGTGCAGCCACAAGCTAGAGGGATGTCAGCCTGGAGCTGCCTGTCACGTGTCCTGTGGGCAGGGGAGCAGTGTGGCTGGATCCAGGTAGTCAAGTGAAATTCTTAGTGCTCCAACTGTGTCCATCTCACAGCTCCGCTCTCCTCCATGCTGGTTTATACAGGTCCCAGGCCCATCTCTGAACCAGTCATTCCAACCATTCCTGATTGGCTAAAAGGTCTCATTTCTCCATCTTAAAGCCTGGAGCAGTCAGAAAGTGACTGAGGGTCACATCCAAAGGGAGGATGAAGGTGCTGCTCCCAAAGCAGGGCACTGGGTCATGATCAGCAAAGGTAACAGGCTGACTCCAGCACCCCGTGGCAGAGAGAGCAGGGTGGAGCTATAAAGAGACGACTGTGGAGCTCAGAAGTCAGCATGGCCAGAGGGAGAGGCGCGGGGTCAGGTGGGTGACAAGAAGGAAGCTGAAGAGAGAGGTTGGGACGGGATCTCAAGGGGCTTCGTGTGCCCCAAGTAACGGTGAGGTTTTCACATCAGTGGGGTTATTTGCATGAAGGGGTAAGACAGGTCCTCAATGCCTGACCCCACTCCCCACCAAATCCCCACCCCTACACTGGACCAGCTCTCATTTATAAGGGGGCGTTCTCACTGATGGGAAAATAAATACTTTCCAGATTCACCAAGAGGAGGAGTTATAGAAAGGGAGGGAAGAGAGAGAGAATATGCACATACCCATTAAAAGGTGTAGTGTCTGAGTGACAGGGATCCAGAATTGCCCCCATGCGCTTTTCATGAATAGGTTTATGCTCACCACAATCCTCCTGTGGGGTCAGGATTACAATAATAATAGCTAAAGTTTGCCTAACATATGCTAAGGGCTTTATTTATATACAGCATCTTAATTCTCATAACTGCCCTCCGAGGTAGGCATTATTTCAACCCCCTGCCCCACCCCATTTTTCAGAAATTATACACTGAGGTCCAGAGAGATGAGGCGATTTGCCTGAGGCCACACGGCAAGCAAGCAGCAGAGGTGGGATGTGAACCTGGGTGTGTGGTGATTTCATACAACTCTAGCGTGGGCCCTTTTTGCTCCTCCTGAGATATTTTTATTTGGTTGTTTCTGGCACAAGGATGATGCTCCCAGTGTCACTGGAGAAGAAGATGGTCCTCCGCTGGACCTTGGTCACATGGGGCCGCCTGATCACAGGTGGGAGGCTGGCCAGGACTGCATTGAGGATGAGGGTCACATAGTCCCAGCCTAGCTGGCACTGACCACCGTGGTACATGGAGGAGGCTACACAGGCTTCCTTGGCGAACGGCGAGGCCAAGCTGATGGGGAAAACCAGCAGGCCCATGATGGTGGCGATGGCTAGAGACAGCAGGAAGGAAAGCCGGTGTGTTGGTCATGGGGCTCCGGGCTGACCTTCCATCCCAGTCCTCCCATCCACTCACTCATGATCCATCATCCATTCACTTATTCATTGGCTTAGCTATCTTTGTATCCACCTACCACTCAAGTAGCCTTCCACCCATCTATCCACCTACTCTCCCATCCTTTTCAGCCATATTCTAGTCCACTCAGGCTCTCCATTCCTCTGTGTACCTAACCATTCACTCATCCATCCATCTGTCCAACCACCCACTTACCCACCTGCCCCCCACCAATCCCCCATCCATCCATTCCTCCACCCACTTTCCCCATCCATCTAGTCATTCATCCATCTGTTCAGTGATACATCTACTGATCCATCCATCCATCAGCTCATCCACCTACTTACACACCCCACTCCACGCATCCCCCAACCCGCCCATCCGTCCATGTATTCATTCCTCAAAACTGGTAGGGGCTCTGTGGAAAGCACTAGTGATCCTAAGCAAATGAACCAGACACCTCCTCACTTTGGAGGCAGTCCCAGCGCAGGAGAGTCATGTGACCTCCAGCCTCCCTTCAGCCACACTTGTCCACTTGGAGTTCCTTGACTGTGCCTTGCTCTCGTCTCTCTATGCCTTTGTCCCTGATCTTTCCATTACCCAAAACGCCCTTCCACATTTGGTTAACTTCCCACTCATCCTTCCAGATTCATCTCAGTGACTCCTCCTCCAGGAAGCCTTCCTTAACACCCCCTCCAAACACTGAGTCAGGTACCTCTTGGAGTTTTTCCTTACATCCTGTGCTCATCCTATTGTGCCAAATATCCACCGAGTTATAACTGCCACCCCCACTAGACTCTGTGCAAGCTGACAACAAGGACTGTGTCTCCATTCATTGATTCGACAAATAGCTAGTGAGCTCTGTGTGGGGAGCACTATGTCAGATGCTAGTGATGTCAAGGCAGACGTGTCCTTGACCCCACAGAGCTGATGTTCTCGTGGAGAGAGATGACAACAATCAGCTAGGCAGATGAGATATTTCAGGCTATGAAAATAGACAGCAAGGCAAGAGGAAAGAGACTCTAAGGAGAGGGGCATGCCCTGACCTTGAGGTCATGGAAGACCCCACTGAGAGAGGTATTTCAGCAGTGCCCTTAATACAGTGGGAGGAGCAAGCTGTGACGATCTGAGAAGAGAACATTCCAGGCAGAGGGAACAAGCTTGGTGCTTATGAGCAACAGAAAGCAAGCCAGTGTGGCCGGTGTGTGCTGAGCCTGGCGAAGCCAGTTAAGAGATGAAGTCAGTGAAGGAATAAGGGCCTCCTCAGTGGAGCCTCATCAGTAACAGGAAGTCACTGATGCGGTGGCTTGATCTGATTTCAGTTTTAACAGGTCTCACTTGGCCAAGGTGTGGCAAACAGACTCTAGGGGAAAAGGGTGGCAGCAGAGAGGTGCGTAAGGTGGTCACCTCTAATCCGGGTGGAAGATGGTGGAGAATTAATTGGGTGAGGGTTACCACCAAGACCTGAGCTAGATTATCCAAAGCCGAGTGTGAATTAGAGAAAAGCAATCCTCTGGACTTGGGAGCTTTTGAGGTGGTTCAGTGATATGGGTTTGATCCCTGGATTGGGAAGGTCCCATGGAGAAGGAAATGGCAACCTATTCCAGTATTCTTGCCTGGAGAATTCCATGGACAGAGGTACCTGGCAGGGTGCAGCCCATGGGGTCACAGAAGCGTTGGACAAAACTTAGCGCCTAAACAACAGAAACAACAATTCTTCTGGGCAAACGCAGCTCTCAGCCCTCCCAACCTCAGCTGGATGCCCTTGTGCAGTGCACAACCTGCCCAACTGTATATGGTGGTCCTGGTAAAAGCGATGCAAAGTGGGTCCACAGGAGAGAAACAAAGGAGGACAACTTTTAGGACTGGGGTTGGATAAGGGCAAGAGAGGGTGATGTCAGGGATACCATTCCCTACCCCCGATTTCTGGCTTGTTAAAGGATCAGGAATAGTCTGCAGTTGTAGGGTTTAACTCTGAGATTCAACCAGGAGGCAAGTCTCTGCTTACAGGCTCACTCATTCATTCACCTGTTCATTCCAAAATCATGTCTGGAACACTTATATGTGACATCAAATTTACCTGCTGCTGCTTGTACCCCTGGCACTGAACCACTGCCCCTCCATGGACCCAGTCCTTTGGGGGCAAGGGCCCAGGACAGGAGGAGAATTGCACTGAAAGCCAATAGGAGCCAGCCTCCAAGGAGCATTGCGGCTGAAACCTGCCAGGAAGAGAGAGGAGGGACAGTGTCGACTTGGGTGGAGAAGCCATGCACTCCCTCTGCTTAACTGATCGGCTGCTGAGTCCTCAAACCCCACAAGGTCTATGCTATTATTATCCCTGTTTTGCTGCTGTTATTGTTCAGTCACTAGGTCGTGTCTGACTCTTTGCCACGCCATGGACTGCAGCGTGCCAGCCTTCCCTGTCCTTCATTATCTCCCTGAGTTTGCTCAGACTCATGTCCATTGAGTCANCTGCCCCCCGTGCCCCCCAAGCCGCCTTATGACATCCAGAACTTCTCCAGACATTGCCAGGTAGCCCCCGTTTGAGAGCCACCGGCTTGGAGGAGGGCCTGCAAGTATTTCTCTCTCCCCACTTTCTTTGTATCTGAGCCACCTGTGTCCTGAGACGCCCCCCTCATTCAGAAAAGGCGCATGGGGTCCTCTGCACATCTCTCCTGGAAGCGGGGATTTCAGTTGTGTTTTCTTATCTTTTCCTCCTCCCCCTGGCCGCAGGAGAGACTTTTTTTCTTCTTTCAACAAAAGGCTGTGAGAAGGGTCTGTAAGCTTGAGACAGGCCTCTTTATGGTCCTGCTCAGAGCCCCTGCTCCGGACAGGACAGAGCCCACATCCCCTTCCTCTCATCCTAGGGAGGACCTCGCCTCTCCTTCTTTCTTTGGGTCCAGAGTTCCAGAAGCTTGGAAGGTGTGTGTTGGTGCAAGCCACTTGTTCAAGGAGACTGGCATTTCCTTAAGTGCCCTTGCTTACTCAGGACAAAGGGAAGAGAGGAGGACAGAGGTTGGCCAGGGTGGGGTGTGGCGGGTATTCTCCTTGGGGGAAAAAAAAGTGAGCTGATGAACTGGCATCCGAGTCACAGCCCAGCCTGGAAATGGTCCCCTCCATGTCTTCACACAAAGGGTCACCAACCCCCTAAATAGACCCTAGGTGAGCTAGTTTACCCTGCCTACATGTCCTCTCGGGAGAGCAGTCGTGCCAGCCCTTCTCTGCTTCGGAGAATGGACCAGAGTCAGAAACAGAGAGAGTCCCAGAAGGATGCTCTTCCCAAGAATGGCAGGTAGGATTTTGAAGAGGAGAGGAGACTCATCAAGCACATTGAAACCTTGACAGAGGGGCTGCATCAGTCCTCCCATCCTGAGCAAACCAGGAAGTGGGGGGGGGGGGGCGTGGTCCCTTCCTGGCGTGCTTGTGAAGGCACTTCCCTTGGACCTAGCCCTTTCGGCTACATCTGAACTTCCTCCCAAGTTGGGTGTCCTGGGTAGGATGGATGAGAGATGGACCTCGCTTCCGAAGAGTGCTCTGTGCAAGTTAAATCTCCCCGCTCTGGCCCTCTGCCTTCCTGAGACGGGTGATNCCGCATCAGTCCTCCCATCCTGAGCAAACCAGGAAGGGGGGTGGCACGGTCCCTGCCTGGCGTGCTTGTGAAGGCGCTTCCCTTGGACCTAGCCCTTTCGGCTACATCTGAACTTCCTCCCAAGTGGGGTGTCCTGGGTAGGATGGATGAGAGATGGACCTCGCTTCCGAAGAGTGCTCTGTGCAAGTTAAATCTCCCCACTCTGGCCCTCTGCCTTCCTGAGACGGGTGATCATATATGAAATTTCCCTCTAGATAAGAGTTTTATTTTGCCATTCAACTCTTACTACAGAGGATGTTATTTTAGCAAGACCCAGGTCCTAGACCTTCCGATTTGTATTTATTTTTTGACAGACTGGTCTGAAAGTACAGCACAAGATCTCTTCTCTGCCTTCTCTCGTGGTGTTCCAGAGAGCGTCGTGGTTGTGATTTGAAACAATGCTTGTTTATTTGGCTTACTGTGTTTGTTTGGGTCTGTGTACGTTGTGTGTGTGTTCTTGTGTCCCCGAATCAAATGCGTGGGAGTCGTTTTATCTATGGAGTTCTCTCCTTTTCTCAGTGTTGCCAACATATCTTATTACTGTTTACTGAAGAGTTGTGTCTATATATAGAGAAAATATATATAAACAGACTTGTGTGAACCTGGGTTATTTCTTGCCTCTGTGTTTGGGGATTTTCTCTTTGATTTGAAAGAAAGAAATGTTTGCTGCTGAAGAGTGTGTCCATACCCTGCTCCTCCCAGCCCACCTCAGTTGACCCAGACCCAGAGAGGGACAGAGCCTCATGTTAGCTGCCTGATCTGTCCCCAGAAAGTTCAAGGCTGGTGAAACTGGTCTCATCCTTTGTATCAGTTAGTTGTTACCACAAGCGATGGTGTGTAACAAACCACGCCAAATCTTAGTGGCTTCAGACAGCCGTTTATTTAGCTTGTGATGATTCTTTCTTAATATTTATTTATTCATTCATGTATGTGCAGTGCGTGGGATCTTCCGCTGTGGTGCTGCATCTTTTTTTAGTTGCGGCACGGGGAACTCTTGGTTGCAGCATGTGGGGTCTGGTTCCCCAACTGGGGACTGAACCTGAGCCCTCTGCACGGGGAGCTCCTTGTAGCCTCGAGCACGTGGATGCTGTCTTGTTACCATGCCTTCACCTGAATGATACTGTTCCCGGTTAGGACAACATGCTGGGTGTAGGCCCTCTGGCTGCGCCACCATTTCCCTTCTAAACCATACTCCCTTTTCTTTGCACCTCAAGCTTTCCTTTTGGCATCTGGGAGAGTCCATGGGGACAGCCGAGAAGCACTTACACAAAGAGTTGAGGAGGTTGCGGCCATCGCGTTTCAGAAGGGCCCGTGCCCATGTGTGCCATCCTGTTCCATCTTCCTCCTCCTCTCCCAGGCCTGAGGTTCCAGCAGCCTGGCAGGGAAGGGAGGTGAGGGTGCAGCTAAGGGTAGGGGGAGGAACTAGTATAGATCTCTTGTCTTTTTTCAAACAGATACTCAAGCTTGAAAGACATTAGATCCATCAATCAGTGAGTCTTCTCCCCAAGTTTTATGACAGCTTCTTCCCAACTCAAGTCAGCTGCCGTCCCCCTTTATGATTTGGACTGTGTCTGTGCGCTATTGTATCTTAACTAGTTTTTTTAAAATCAACTCAACTTGAAAAAAAAAATTTACTTATTTCTTCTTTTGGCTGTGCTGGGTCTTCGTTGCAGCACGTGGGATCTTTTAGCTGTGGCACGTGGGATCTTTAGTTGTGGCATGTGGGATCTAGTTCCCTGACCAGGGATCGAACCTGGATTCCCTGCAGTGGCAGCATGGAGTCCTAGCCGCTGGACCACCAACCAGGGAGATCCCATAAATCAACTCACTTTTTAAACTTCGAGCTAAGAGCAAGCCAGGATCATTTGCATAAACGGAAGATGGTTGTAGATATGAATACTACTATTTTACCAAAGTACTCTTTCCCACCGAAGGCTTTCCTGAAGCCTGCTCTCTCGCTGTTAAGAAGAGATGTAATAAGGGTCTGAGAGGTTAAAGACATATTAGCACCCGACAAGCTTTTCTTCTTGGAGGACTTCAAGCAAGATTGATGTGGGAATGACTTTCTCACTGCACCAACTAAAATTACATTCTGTATCTTTGTCCACATGTTTGGGGAGTGATGACTTAGGATCCCAAGTCTGCCAGCTCCTGGCTGTGTGATTTGGGGCAAGTGATTTTACCTCTCTGAGCCTTGGTTTTCATTTTTGCAAACTGGAGATACTAATACCTCCCTTCAGTGTGGTTCCTGGTGGCTCAGATGATAAAGAATCCATTTGCCATGTGGGAGCCCCATGGGTTTGATCCCTGGGTTGAGAAGATCCCCTGGAGAAGGGGAACAACTACCCACTCCAGTATTCTTGCCCAGAAAATTCCATGGACAGAGGAGCCTGGTGGGCTATAGTCTGTGGGGTCACACAGAGTTGGACACGACTGGATGACTTAACACTTTCACTTTTTTGGCTGTGGATTCAGTCCTGGCCCTCTTCTTTCACTGGGATCCCCTAGCCCTAGCATCACTGGAAACGATTTCCTGGTTGAGACCTCAGTTTCCCTGAGTTCCCATTATCTCTTGCTCAGGTTCTCAGGTGAGACTTTGAAACCTGAGAGGATACAGCTCCTGGAGGAGAACTGGGGAAGGAATGAGTTCTGAGCCCTCTCGGCTGTGACAGAGCCCCTGGAGAGGGGTATGGTGAGGCCGTCAGTTCTTGGTGGGAGCAAAACCCATGCCGACTCTGCAGATTGCACTGGGTTCTGCTAACTTAGGGAAGGGCTCTCGGGGCTCTGTGCTGCTGGCTTTGAAGCCGCTGGAATCACTGAGAGCTTGAGCCCAGGACAGGTGTAGACTGTAGAGGGAGCGCAATTAGATCCTCGGAGTCAGCCTAGCAGAATTCAGATGACCCTCTGAACCCTGCAGTGCGCTGGGGACTTTGATTACATCAGGGCGTTAGGCAGGNTTGCCCAGAAAATTCCATGGACACAGGAGCCTGGTGGGCTATAGTCTGTGGGGTCACACAGAGTTGGACACGACTGGATGACTTAACACTTTCACTTTTTTGGCTGTGGATTCAGTCCTGGCCCTCTTCTTTCACTGGGATCCCCTAGCCCTAGCATCACTGGGAACGATTTCCTGGTTGAGACCTCAGTTTCCCTGAGTTCCCATTATCTCTTGCTCAGGTTCTCAGGTGAGACTTTGAAACCTGAGAGGATACAGCTCCTGGAGGAGAACTGGGGAAGGAATGAGTTCTGAGCCCTCTCGGCTGTGACAGAGCCCCTGGAGAGGGGTATGGTGAGGCCGTCAGTTCTTGGTGGGAGCAAAACCCATGCCGACTCTGCAGATTGCACTGGGTTCTGCTGACTTAGGGAAGGGCTCTCGGGGCTCTGTGCTGCTGGCTTTGAAGCCGCTGGAATCACTGAGAGCTTGAGCCCAGGACAGGTGTAGACTGTAGAGGGAGCGCAATTAGATCCTCGGAGTCAGCCTAGCAGAATTCAGATGACCCTCTGAACCCTGCAGTGCGCTGGGGACTTTGATTACATCAGGGCGTTAGGCAGGACTCCTCCAGCATCTTCCTGGCATCCTTTACTCAGACTTGTGGAGCAAGCACAGTGGTTTCCAGCCTCTGTAGGGGGAGGGCTCCTCCAAACAAAGAGTGCCTCTTATTATGAAGAAGAGAAAAGTGAGGCAGATCCCTCTGTCTCTTGTCAAATAAAGATGGTGTCTGTGAAAATGCTTCTGCTTCATACAAGCTTCCCCGGTGGCTCAGATGGTAAAGCACCTGCCTACAACGCGGGAGACCCAGGTTCAGTCCCTGGGTCGGGAAGATCTCCTGGAGAAGGAAATGGCAACCCGCTCCAGTATTCTTGCCTGGAAAATCCCATGGATGGAGGAACCTGGTAGGCTACAGTCCATGGGATCACAAAGAGTTGGACACGACTGAGCGACTTCACACACTCAGGCTGAAGAATCGCTCCCTTTGCAACTGCTGAAATTGTTGAGAGAGAAAATGAAAGGGAACTTCCCCGGCGGTCCAGTGGTTAGGACGCCACACTGCCCGAGGTCCCAGGTTAAATCCCTGGTCAAGGAACTAAGATCCTCCTAGCCACGCCGCGTGGTCAAGAGAGATGAGTAAGGAACTTGGATGGCAGGGGACTGTTGTAAGGTTATTACACAGAGGAGGCGGCTCATCTCAAGCGCAGGTGGGTGACCTGAGGCTTTGTTTGGGCTTCTTGTTGACATCTATCTGCTTGCTGTTTTCTGTACTGGGGATGCTGCTTAGGGTTCCTGAAATCTTCCCACTCAAGCTTGACCTTCATCAACGTGCTTGATGACACTTGAAACATACCAGGGGTCTTCAAGTCCATCTGCACACCATGGGGCGGCTTCCTAGGTTTTCTATTATTCTGTTATTCTGTGGCTTTTTAAAAGTTATTATAGTCCTTATTTGCTGAGAGATGAATGCAGGCTGCATTCTCAGTGGCCGATGTGTTTTTCAAAATTACAGAATTGCTGTGATAATATAGTACTGTTGTTTACAGATGATCTTAGTTGAATGCTTAAAGCCAAAAGAGTTTGATGAGCTGGGTCAGGGCAGAGATGTCATTCTGCCTCCATCACAGAGTCTGACAGCCCTGGATTCAAATCCCAGCTCTGCCACCAATCAGCTGTGTGACTTTGGGCGAGTGACCCTGTCTCTCTGAGCTATAGTCTTCACTTCTGTGAAATGAGGGTAACAAAGTTTCCCTTAAGGAGAGGAGCTGGGCATTGAAAGTTTTTTGCTTTCTTAGCATCTTTGCCCCATTCCAGGACCGGCAACTTCTCCCATCTTCTGGGAAACTATATCGCCTACATTATAACTATGGCCTTCTAGTCTAGATTGCTGACAGCCCCCTCTCCCCAGGGGGACACATGACCCAGTCCTGGCCAGTCAGCTTCCTTCCCTGGGAAGAGTGGCTCACGCTTTCTTCCAGTGCAGCCACAAGCTAGAGGGATGTCAGCCTGGAGCTGCCTGTCACGTGTCCTGTGGGCAGGGGAGCAGTGTGGCTGGATCCAGGTAGTCAAGTGAAATTCTTAGTGCTCCAACTGTGTCCATCTCACAGCTCCGCTCTCCTCCATGCTGGTTTATACAGGTCCCAGGCCCATCTCTGAACCAGTCATTCCGACCATTCCTGATTGGCTAAAAGTTCTCATTTCTCCATCTTAAAGCCTGGAGCAGTCAGAAAGTGACTGAGGGTCACATCCAAAGGGAGGATGAAGGTGCTGCTCCCAAAGCAGGGCACTGGGTCATGATCAGCAAAGGTAACAGGCTGACTCCAGCACCCCGTGGCAGAGAGAGCAGGGTGGAGCTATAAAGAGACGACTGTGGAGCTCAGAAGTCAGCATGGCCAGAGGGAGAGGCGCGGGGTCAGGTGGGTGACAAGAAGGAAGCTGAAGAGAGAGGTCGGGACGGGATCTCAAGGGGCCTCGTGTGCCCCAAGTAACGGTGAGGTTTTCACATCAGTGGGGTTATTTGCATGAAGGGGTAAGACAGGTCCTCAACGCCTGACCCCACTCCCCACCAAATCCCCACCCCTACACTGGACCAGCTCTCATTTATAAGGGGGCGTTCTCACTGATGGGAAAATAAATACTTTCCAGATTCACCAAGAGGAGGAGTTATAGAAAGGGAGGGAAGAGAGAGAGAATATGCACATACCCATTAAAAGGTGTAGTGTCTGAGTGACAGGGATCCAGAATTGCCCCCAGGCGCTTTTCATGAATAGGTTTATGCTCACCACAATCCTCCTGTGGGGTCAGGATTACAATAATAATAGCTAAAGTTTGCCTAACATATGCTAAGGGCTTTATTTATATACAGCATCTTAATTCTCATAACTGCCCTCCGAGGTAGGCATTATTTCAACCCCCTGCCCCACCCCATTTTTCAGAAATTATACACTGAGGTCCAGAGAGATGAGGCGATTTGCCTGAGGCCACACGGCAAGCAAGCAGCAGAGGTGGGATGTGAACCTGGGTGTGTGGTGATTTCATACAACTCTAGCGTGGGCCCTTTTTGCTCCTCCTGAGATATTTTTATTTGGTTGTTTCTGGCACAAGGATGATGCTCCCAGTGTCACTGGAGAAGAAGATGGTCCTCCGCTGGACCTTGGTCACATGGGGCCGCCTGATCACAGGTGGGAGGCTGGCCAGGACTGCATTGAGGATGAGGGTCACATAGTCCCAGCCTAGCTGGCACTGACCACCGTGGTACATGGAGGAGGCTACACAGGCTTCCTTGGCGAACGGCAAGGCCAAGCTGATGGGGAAAACCAGCAGGCCCATGATGGTGGCGATGGCTAGAGACAGCAGGAAGGAAAGCCGGTGTGTTGGTCATGGGGCTCCGGGCTGACCTTCCATCCCAGTCCTCCCATCCACTCACTCATGATCCATCATCCATTCACTTATTCATTGGCTTAGCTATCTTTGTATCCACCTACCACTCAAGTAGCCTTCCACCCATCTATCCACCTACTCTCCCATCCTTTTCAGCCATATTCTAGTCCACTCAGGCTCTCCATTCCTCTGTGTACCTAACCATTCACTCATCCATCCATCTGTCCAACCACCCACTTACCCACCTGCCCCCCACCAATCCCCCATCCATCCATTCCTCCACCCACTTTCCCCATCCATCTAGTCATTCATCCATCTGTTCAGTGATACATCTACTGATCCATCCATCCATCAGCTCATCCACCTACTTACACACCCCACTCCACGCATCCCCCAACCCGCCCATCCGTCCATGTATTCATTCCTCAAAACTGGTAGGGGCTCTGTGGAAAGCACTAGTGATCCTAAGCAAATGAACCAGACACCTCCTCACTTTGGAGGCAGTCCCAGCGCAGGAGAGTCATGTGACCTCCAGCCTCCCTTCAGCCACACTTGTCCACTTGGAGTTCCTTGACTGTGCCTTGCTCTCGTCTCTCTATGCCTTTGTCCCTGATCTTTCCATTACCCAAAACGCCCTTCCACATTTGGTTAACTTCCCACTCATCCTTCCAGATTCATCTCAGTGACTCCTCCTCCAGGAAGCCTTCCTTAACACCCCCTCCAAACACTGAGTCAGGTACCTCTTGGAGTTTTTCCTTACATCCTGTGCTCATCCTATTGTGCCAAATATCCACCGAGTTATAACTGCCACCCCCACTAGACTCTGTGCAAGCTGACAACAAGGACTGTGTCTCCATTCATTGATTCGACAAATAGCTAGTGAGCTCTGTGTGGGGAGCACTATGTCAGATGCTAGTGATGTCAAGGCAGACGTGTCCTTGACCCCACAGAGCTGATGTTCTCGTGGAGAGAGATGACAACAATCAGCTAGGCAGATGAGATATTTCAGGCTATGAAAATAGACAGCAAGGCAAGAGGAAAGAGACTCTAAGGAGAGGGGCATGCCCTGACCTTGAGGTCATGGAAGACCCCACTGAGAGAGGTATTTCAGCAGTGCCCTTAATACAGTGGGAGGAGCAAGCTGTGACGATCTGAGAAGAGAACATTCCAGGCAGAGGGAACAAGCTTGGTGCTTATGAGCAACAGAAAGCAAGCCAGTGTGGCCGGTGTGTGCTGAGCCTGGCGAAGCCAGTTAAGAGATGAAGTCAGTGAAGGAATAAGGGCCTCCTCAGTGGAGCCTCATCAGTAACAGGAAGTCACTGATGCGGTGGCTTGATCTGATTTCAGTTTTAACAGGTCTCACTTGGCCAAGGTGTGGCAAACAGACTCTAGGGGANACTCTCCCATCCTTTTCAGCCATATTCTAGTCCACTCAGGCTCTCCATTCCTCTGTGTACCTAACCATTCACTCATCCATCCATCTGTCCAACCACCCACTTACCCACCTGCCCCCCACCAATCCCCCATCCATCCATTCCTCCACCCACTTTCCCCATCCATCTAGTCATTCATCCATCTGTTCAGTGATACATCTACTGATCCATCCATCCATCAGCTCATCCACCTACTTACACACCCCACTCCACGCATCCCCCAACCCGCCCATCCGTCCATGTATTCATTCCTCAAAACTGGTAGGGGCTCTGTGGAAAGCACTAGTGATCCTAAGCAAATGAACCAGACACCTCCTCACTTTGGAGGCAGTCCCAGCGCAGGAGAGTCATGTGACCTCCAGCCTCCCTTCAGCCACACTTGTCCACTTGGAGTTCCTTGACTGTGCCTTGCTCTCGTCTCTCTATGCCTTTGTCCCTGATCTTTCCATTACCCAAAACGCCCTTCCACATTTGGTTAACTTCCCACTCATCCTTCCAGATTCATCTCAGTGACGCCTCCTCCAGGAAGCCTTCCTTAACATCCCCTCCAAACACTGAGTCAGGTACCTCTTGGAGTTTTTCCTTACATCCTGTGCTCATCCTATTGTGCCAAATATCCACCGAGTTATAACTGCCACCCCCACTAGACTCTGTGCAAGCTGACAACAAGGACTGTGTCTCCATTCATTGATTCGACAAATAGCTAGTGAGCTCTGTGTGGGGAGCACTATGTCAGATGCTAGTGATGTCAAGGCTGACGTGTCCTTGACCCCACAGAGCTGATGTTCTCGTGGAGAGAGATGACAGCAATCAGCTAGGCAGATGAGATATTTCAGGCTATGAAAATAGACAGCAAGGCAAGAGGAAGGAGACTCTAAGGAGAGGGGCGTGCCCTGACCTTGAGGTCATGGGAGACCCCACTGAGAGAGGTATTTCAGCAGTGCCCTTAATACAGTGGGAGGAGCAAGCTGTGACGATCTGAGAAGAGAACATTCCAGGCAGAGGGAACAAGCTTGGTGCTTATGAGCAACAGAAAGCAAGCCAGTGTGGCCGGTGTGTGCTGAGCCTGGCGAAGCCAGTTAAGAGATGAGGTCAGTGAAGGAATAAGGGCCTCCTCAGTGGAGCCTCATCAGTAACAGGAAG
Organism: Raphicerus campestris; assembly: GCA_006410735.1. Lineage (NCBI taxonomy): Eukaryota > Metazoa > Chordata > Mammalia > Artiodactyla > Bovidae > Raphicerus > Raphicerus campestris. Next base: position 23,090 of record SJYW01023786.1, on the reverse strand, counting down.
TCACTGATGCGGTGGCTTGATCTGATTTCAGTTTTAACAGGTCTCACTTGGCCAAGGTGTGGCAAACAGACTCTAGGGGAAAAGGGTGGCAGCAGAGAGGTGCGTAAGGTGGTCACCTCTAATCCGGGTGGAAGATGGTGGAGAATTAATTGGGTGAGGGTTACCACCAAGACCTGAGCTAGATTATCCAAAGCCGAGTGTGAATTAGAGAAAAGCAATCCTCTGGACTTGGGAGCTTTTGAGGTGGTTCAGTGATATGGGTTTGATCCCTGGATTGGGAAGGTCCCATGGAGAAGGAAATGGCAACCTATTCCAGTATTCTTGCCTGGAGAATTCCATGGACAGAGGTACCTGGCAGGGTGCAGCCCATGGGGTCACAGAAGCGTTGGACAAAACTTAGCGCCTAAACAACAGAAACAACAATTCTTCTGGGCAAACGCAGCTCTCAGCCCTCCCAACCTCAGCTGGATGCCCTTGTGCAGTGCACAACCTGCCCAACTGTATATGGTGGTCCTGGTAAAAGCGATGCAAAGTGGGTCCACAGGAGAGAAACAAAGGAGGACAACTTTTAGGACTGGGGTTGGATAAGGGCAAGAGAGGGTGATGTCAGGGATACCATTCCCTACCCCCGATTTCTGGCTTGTTAAAGGATCAGGAATAGTCTGCAGTTGTAGGGTTTAACTCTGAGATTCAACCAGGAGGCAAGTCTCTGCTTACAGGCTCACTCATTCATTCACCTGTTCATTCCAAAATCATGTCTGGAACGCTTACATGTGACATCAAATTTACCTGCTGCTGCTTGTACCCCTGGCACTAAACCACTGCCCCTCCATGGACCCAGTCCTTTGGGGGAAAGGGCCCAGGACAGGAGGAGAATTGCACTGAAAGCCAATAGGAGCCAGCCTCCAAGGAGCATTGCGGCTGAAACCTGCCAGGAAGAGAGAGGAGGGACAGTGTCGACTTGGGTGGAGAAGCCATGCACTCCCTCTGCTTAACTGATCGGCTGCTGAGTCCTCAAACCCCACAAGGTCTATGCTATTATTATCCCTGTTTTGCTGCTGTTATTGTTCAGTCACTAGGTCGTGTCTGACTCTTTGCCACGCCATGGACTGCAGCGTGCCAGCCTTCCCTGTCCTTCATTATCTCCCTGAGTTTGCTCAGACTCATGTCCATTGAGTCAGTGATGCCATCCAACCATCTCATCCTCTGTCGTCCCCCTCTCCTCCTGCCCTCAGTCTTTCCCAGCATCAGGGTCTTTTCCAGTGAGTCAGCTCTTCACATCAGTATTGGCCAAAGTATTGGCCAACTTCAGCTTCAGCAGCAGTCCTTCTAAAGAATATTCAGGGTTGACTTCCTTTAGGATTGGCTGGTTTGATCTCCTTGCTGCCTAAGGGACTCGCAAGAGTCGTCTTCAGCACCACAGCTCAAAAGCATCAGTTCTTTAGTGCTCAGCCTTTGTTATGGTCCAACTCTCAAAGCCATACATGACTACTGGAAAAACCATAGCCTTGACTATATGGACCTTTGGCAGCACAGTGATGTCTCTGCTTTTTAATTTGCTGTCTAGGTTGTCATAGCTTTCCTTCCAAGGACCACGCATCTTTTAATTTCATGGCTGCGGTCACAGTCCACAGTGATTTTGGAGCCCAAGAAAATAAACCTGTCACTGCTTCCACTTTTTCCCCTTCTATTTGCCATGAAGTGATGGGACTGGATGCCGTGATCTTAGTTTTTCTCATGTTGTTTTAAGCCAGCTTTTTCACTCTCCTTTTTCACCCTCATCAAGAGGCTCTTTTTCACTTTCTGCCATTAGAGTGGTATCATCTGCATATCTGAGGTTGTTGATAATTCTCCTGGCAATCTTGATTCCAGTTTTTGATTGATCCAGCCTTGGCATTTCGAGTGATGTACTCTGTATACAACCTTGCTTCCCTGGTGGCTCAGACGGTAAAGCGTTTGCCTGCGATGAAGGAGACATTCGATCCCTGGGTCGAGAAGATCCCTTGGAGGAGGAAATGGCAACCCACTCCAGTACTCTTGCCTGGAAAATTCTATGGACTGAGGAGCCTGGCAGGCTACAGTCCCTGAGATCTCAAAGAGTCGGACACAACTGAGTGACTTCATTCTGTATACAAGATGTACTTTGTTTTACATATAAACAAACCGGATTATAAGGAGTTGGAGTCGGATTATAGTTGGATTATAAGGAGTTGGAGTTGGTACACAGCTAACTACACCCTAGAGATAGAATAAAGATCTGCATTTACCACCTTCCCTGGTAGCTCAGACAGTAAAGCGTCTGCCTACAATGCGGGAGACCCAGATTCGATCCCAGGGTTGGGAAGATCCCCTGGAGAAGAAAATGGCAACCCACTCCAGGACTCTTTCCTGGAAAATCCCATGGACTGAGGACCCTGGTAGGCTACAGTCCATGGGGTCCCAAAGAGTTGGACACAACTGAGCGACTTCACTTTACCGCCTTACCTTTTCTTTACTGAGTACCTGCTATACAGCAGGGTCACCAAGAGAGGCACCTTTGTATTGGTTTTGAAGGCTGTGTAATCTTCCTTAGATGGGCTTCCCAGGTGGCATAGTGGCAAAGAATCCACCTGCCAGTGCAGGTGACGCAAGAGTCCCCGGGGTCAAAAAGAGTCAGACTGGACTAAGCACACACATGGTCTTGCTTAGAGGTGCTGAACTGGGAGTCCCAACCCATTGTCCCGATTGTTGAATTGGTAATTCGCATCGAAACAGAGACTTCCGACATCTTCGCGGAGGTTTTGAAGCCCAGCGGAGCTTAGAGGGCGACCAGTAGGAGTGTACAGGCTGTGCACCACACGACTCTAGGAGATGCCTTGGGGAGTCAGCACAGAAATGCCTGTTGATTATAGGAATTCTCCAGCAGATGGCAGTACGGCGTCCTGAGGAAGGGGCACCGTTTCCTAATTAGTGTAAAGGCCCTGCATGGGCCAGCAGCTGCCTTCAGAAGCACCCTGGGTGTTTGCTAAAATTCACAGAGCCAGACCCCACCCCACACCTAGAGTCAGAGGTTGGAAGGGAGGTGGGCAGAACTTGGCTTTTTGTGTGTGTGTGCTGATACATTTGAGAATGCCCTGCTCCCGACCCCTCGAAGCTGCAGTAAATTGACAAGTCCACGTCTCACCTTCCAGGCGAAGTCAGGAATATCATCCAGGGACTGGAAGGTCCCATAGCTCTGGTTCCAGCTGTCACCCTGAGGACACCGAAGGAGAAGGTGGTGGTCTGGAACCAGGCAGGGGAGAGGAGGCTGACGGCCGAGATGCAGGTGAGGGAAAGCCCCAGAGCCGCCCACACTCTATCCACCATCAGGGCATGTCAGTGACCTAGGAGTCAACAGACAAGATTTGTGGAAGGAGGAAAATGGGGTCTGGAAAAGATGTCCCCGTTTTTCCCACCAGCCAGGCATCTGGTCCTGTCTTTGGATCCCAGGTCATTAGCCTCGCTTTGGCTTGGGACGCACTGGGAGGTCTTCATAACTGGTGTGGAGCTCTTCCCTAACACATTCTGGAAGTCGAAACTCCAAATTTTAGAATAAATGTTAGTGCTTGCACAGACTTTGGCACACAACCAGTCCTCCTGGGAAATGAACATCGCTGGTCCATGCAGGCCCCCTCTCGTGTCTCACTCATTTATTCGTCTGTTTCTTCATTCATTCACTCTGCCTATCACGCCTTGCAGTGTCCCTGAGATCTGCTTCTACAGAGAGAGGGGACCTTTCTCAAAATCACACACAGATGCTGGGTTTCTAGCAACCACCCTGCTCGTCGGCTGCCTCCTCCCAATCTCTGACCATTATTTAATGTCTATCTTTTGTCTGGAGGTATTTTTGCAAAACTGATACTGTTCAGTCTGTGTGTATCTTTCATGTGCATAAATGGCATCGCTGTATTGCTGTTTTATGTGTTGCCACAGAGATCAGGTGGCACCTGGACTCATCCTTAAATGTCTCTAAATCATAGGATGCCAAGAGTTATTTAGTTTTCAATTCTTCAACCCTTCAAGGAGAAAGTTTCTGTAAGAGCTGCAGGGTCTTAAATACCCACCAATCATCTGTCAGTCTCCTCTGTTGAAAGACGGGGAGCCTTGAGGAGGCAACGGAGTCTAGCGAGACTTGGGGGATGAGGTTGGACTTTTCTTGTATTTGTTGTAATGGTTTTATTCTATTTATTAGTTATCTATTTGACATTTAAATTTATGTTAATGAGAAATCAAGTCACTTTCAAGTACGATCTTACCAAAATAATAATAGAGCGTTGGAGGAGGAGGCTAAGGCAGGAAGGTGGTTTGCTAATAGCCAAAGTTGTCATTGACAGTCAGAAGCAAGGTCCAGAAGGGCTGAGGCAGCCCAGGGGCACCCAGGGTCAGAAGCCACTGAGCCAACCAAGGACATCGACACGGACCTTCCAGGACCAATGCTCTTCAACCTTGGGTTTCACTTTGGGACCCTTAGCCCAGCCAGCACATTACACTTGGCCAGAGTCCTGGGCTTGGAGGCCAGCCAGTCCCTCTAGCATTTCCCAGCTGTGTGACTTGGAGCAAGTTACCCCGTTGCTCTGGGCCTCAGTTTCTCCATCTGTAAAAGCAGATTCTAAATCCAGGGGGCAGATAGTGTTGGGTTTGATCACTGAGCAGGGCGATGAGGTAGAAAGAAACACGAACCACCATGCTTCCCTGGGGTGACCTTGGGGAGGTCAACTCATCTCTCTGGAAATGGGGCCATCGGAGTTGTTGTGAAGGTTCTTGGGGGTCAGATGCAGCTGTGTTGCAGGGAGAGGGGGCTGAGCTGAGCCTGAGAAGGGAGGTCAGGGTTAGGTGGCACACACATATTATTATTCCCAAGCTTAGAAAAACCTCATGGCAACCAGCCAGCAAATGAGAGGCAGTGCCTTGAAGTGAGGGAAGGGTGGTTTTTTTGTTTTTTTTTTTTACCCTGCACTGAAATCAGCCTCAGCTTTGGGGCTGGCAGGTTCCCGAGGGGTGTAATTCCAGCCAGGAAGCTGGGGAGCCCAGAGCAGACTGAGGCCCGTGATTTTCCCTCTCTCTGGCTGCCCCAGTGCCTCTCCAGGCATTTCTGACCTTGAAAGGAGTTTTGTTCTCCAGATAATATGCTCAGTGTCACCTGGGAAAATCACACCAACCATCCAGGTGCCCAGAAACTTAAATGAGGCATCATAACCCGAAACCACATCCGGCCGGGTTCCAATTAGCTGGAATTCACCTAAGGGAAACTTGAAGGAGATTGGATATTTTCTCCTCTGGCTCGGCGCTTTGCTGTTTAAGGCAGCTGACAATTCCTGAGCACTCATCAAGGCCCATTCTAAACTCTTCCAGTGCCTCATTCAGTTTAAGCCTCACGGTTCCCTCATGGTAGGGTAGGTACTACTCTTATCTGAGTTCCCATTTTACAGATGGCAAAATGAAGCCTCAGGAAGTGAGCAGTGGACCAGGGTCTCAAACTCAGGGAATGGGGCTGCTGACTCTGAGCCCTAAACCCAGAGTGATATTAAGTAATTCGTTTAAAGTCAAATATCCCAGCGTTTTTCAGGGACTACCCAGGGTTAAAGTTTGGTCAACCCTCTTCCCTGCTCCAGCCAGGGAGCCTGGATGGGCTCAGGGGAGCCATACACAGCCATGGCAGGAGGGGACCTGGAACTTGGGAGTTTAGAGGTGGCTACTAGTGGCTTACTATGTCCTTATAAGTCCCTTCTCATTCCGGCATCCATGTGTCCTCATCCATCAATTGGAAGGAGTTGATCATTCATTCATTCAGCTTTTGTGACCTTCATAGATACAGCAGGAACAAAGCATTGTGCCTGCCCTCGAGGAACTTAGGGTTTGGAGGGCAAGACAGGGAAACAAGAGAGAACAAAGTGGTCCATCCGTCCATCCACTCAACAAATTTACTGAGTATCTCCTATGTTCTAAGAACTATTCTAGTGCTGGAGATTTAGTAGTGAGGAAAACAGACAAAAACGACTGTCCTCATGGAGCTTACAGTCCTGCGAGAGAGAGAGAAACACTAAGGAAGTAGGGCAGCGTGTAACATGCCTGATGCAGGGACTTCTCTAGAGGTCTAGTGCCTTGGGGCTCTGTACTTCCATTGCTGGGGGCACAGGTTTGATCCCTGGTCAGGGAGCTAGGGTCTCATATGCAGTGGGCAAGGCCAAAACAAAAGGATGCCTGATGTAAATAAGTGCCACAGAGGAAAATGAAGCCAGGAAGGGAGATGGTGAATGAATTGGGAAGGGTCATGGAAAGCCTCGTGAGAAGGTGACCTCTGTGCAGGAGCTGAGGGAGGATCTGTGGGGGAGGAATATTCCAGGCAGAGGGAAGAGCAGGTGCAAAGGCCCTGAGGCGAGTGTGTACTTGGCATGTCTCAGGAAGCACAGAGGCCCCGGTGACTGGAAGGGATGAAGAAGCGGGGAAGGGGAGGTGACTGGAAGGGATGAGGAAGTGGGGGGAGTGGGAGGCTTTGTA